>JAVKLA010000062.1:12230868-12371743 GCA_034782735.1 Sagittarius serpentarius | reverse complement strand
GAACGGGTTGCCCAGGGCAGTGGTGGAGGCCCCATTCCTGGATGTTTTTAAAAGTCGTGTAGATGTAGCGCTTAGGGACATGGTTTAGTGGGGGACTTAGTGCTAGGGTAACGATTGGACTAGGTGATCTTACAGGTCTTTTCCAATCTAGGCAAGTCTGTGATTCTATGATTAATCAGGTTACTTCTCTGAATCAGGCACCCTGAATCTCTCATGGGTGGATTTACAAAATGGAGGTTCTACTGGTAGGAGGCTTCACTTTTTTTCTGTTGAGGAGAAACTAAAATATGCTTGCCATCAGCAGAAACCCTTACAGCTCCAATTCCCTATAGACTTACGGGGGTGGGGAAACTAATGTGCAAATGAATGTTAACTCTGGCAGGGCTACCTCGCTCACTCCAAAATATGATTACGTTATAGCACTACTGAAGTTGTTTGTCTGAAAATGTGCTTCTGTTATGCTAGATGATGTACAAATGTACCAGGCAGAGATGATCCCATCTGCAGGGAGATCTTAGAGCCTCTGAGAATGAGAACATCTTTTTCTTTCTGCAACAACAGTGTCGAGGGTCAGCTCAAGCTCTTTGCATATGAAGTGCTGCTGAGTACCACATGAAAGAGAGTTTTTTAAAGTGCTCTCTCTTATATGAGGCACTTCACAATATCAGCTCAAGTGCCTTTTGTTTTCTGATAAGACTGGTGAGCAATATGCAATACCGAAGAAACAGTGGAAGCAGTACAGTCCTTGATTCAGGCTTTCATGTTAAAACGGAAATAAAATGCAAATGTCTATCTTGCTGCTGTATAAATGCATTAAACCACAATGATAACACTGTTGAGCTGAGTTGGAAAGCACTTTATGATGGATTTTATTAATGGAATATGGTACAGATAGATCAGCTAGACTGATGCATGTTTTTATGAAAACTTGTCAAATTTCTTACCTTCCTTGGAAAACTGTGGGAGACTTTTAGCAGTATTTACAAAACATTTTTTGTAATCTGTTCATATTGCATATTAACAAGGTGATCAGTAGTAAAGGTGGGTGTTGTGGTGTGTCGTAGCGAATTAGGATTCATGTCCCTGAGGTAAAAGGTGCCTTTTAAATGAGGAGATGATTGGACCCAGTATTGACCCCTGGGGTGCACTGTTAGTTGCTGGTCTCCAACTAGAGTTTGTGCCCCTGAACACCACCCCTCGGGCCCAGCCATTCAGCCAGTTTTCAGCCCACCTCAGTGTCCATCCAGCCCACGCGTCATCAGCTTCTCTATGAAGATCTTATGGGAGACAGTGTCGAAAGCCGTACTGAACTACAAGGCAGATAATATCCACCGCTCTCCCCTCATCCACCAAGCCATATGACAGTGTCTCCAGCAGATGTTATAGATATTTCTCTGCTGTGACCTACAGCTGGCTGAATAATCTTTCATTGAATTCACAAAAGAGGATCAGCCAATACTTCAGGAAGCAAATAGAAACTAAATTTGCAATTACACTATTCATTTTAATCTATGTAGTGATCTTGTCCATATTATATACACATGTATGTTTATTCAGCATACACAGAAAACTGAGCAGTGTTTCATGCTGCCACATCTTTTTCTCTGCAGAATGCCTACTCAAAACCAGAATCTCTGGCGAAGAACAAGGGCTGGTCAGCGGCAACAAATACACGCTGTGGGAAGTGCAGCATAGGTACCCAGTTGTCAGTAGTCCTGACTTTCCCGCTGACTGCTCTGTGGCCTTCAGTGAGGCACCTAGCCTGTCTTATTCACAGTTCATCACATAATAAATGGAGATAATCACCCTTAGCCCCAGTGTAAATAGGATGATGATTTAAGGATGAAAAATGTATAAAATGACATTGTATTGCTTTTACTCTCAAGGATTACAAAGTATTCTGCACATTACAGTACAGTCAGCACTAAAAGCTTCAATTTCTAATGGCTCCATTTAAAAGCTTAAAGTACAACACTTGTACAATGCGTGACCTATTATGGCAGTCACTGACATTTGGGGAAGTTCTCTCTTCTTTTAATATATAGTTTTGGAAACAGTTTTGCTTTCTCCAGCTGGAAAAATCTCCTAATTAGAGAGTTTGTTTTTCCTTTAACGGTCCCCACAGTGTAAAAAAAAACCCGCAGGGACTAAATACTCGGACTAGGTTCAAGATGCAAGAACATGTCAGAAGCAGAGGAGGTGATGGCACAGTGCCACCTGCAAGAGAACAGCACATCAGTTACAAAGCAGGGAAAACAGGAAGAAAGCATGCCAACTTGGGAGGATTTCTTTGCGATGCCTTCAGTTGCAGGGCCATGCATTAGAAAGCGTCTTGGCAATTGTTCTGAAACTTCAGGTGTGCCTCTTCAAAGATACTCCAAAAGCTCTTTCTTACCTACTAATTCAGAGTACATATTTTTCGTGCTAAAAAGATGACATGTATAAGAAGCACTCCCTCCCTACCTGCTGAATGGAAGGAGCCCTGCGCTTATTGGATCGGCGCCCTTAGTCCAACTCTAGGAAAACGTTGCACCATTTCTTTCAGTTTATGAAACACATCTGTTCAAAACCCAGTTCAAGAGACTGTCCCTTCTTTTTCTCTAGTAAAAATGTTTGAGTTAGGAAAAACATTGGGTGCAAGAGATTACTTTTATTTGGCCTATATATTTTCCTTTGCTTCCATATGCTTACTTTCATATGATAAAGATTTTAGTAGCTGCCTCCTTACAAAAGAAGTATTTACATGGGAGTGTACCAAAGCAATCGTCGTTTTATTTGCCTTTGAGCCCATGCTGTTCTCTACAAAACTCTAAACCAGGGTCAGAAACACTGACATATAATGAGGTGAAAAGGCACCCATTGCAAACAGAAAACTTTAAATAAATGGCTTGTTTTCAGCTCACAGACTGCGCTGTTTAAGAGGTCTTCTGACAACTACCTGCCAACAGTAAGTTATTATGACCTTCTAGAAGACTTACCACATGAAAAAGGCAATATACATTTAATATTTTATTTTTAGTTATTGTTAATGATATCCCTAGTTCAGTATCATGTTAGAGGCAGAAGACCAAAGAACGGAACCACACAGAATAGGGCTGACGAGTAAATGACATGTCCAGCTTTCCAGTGTACTGAGGAGCTGTTTTAATGCACTTTTCCAGGTGTTAGTCTCTTGATGAATCTGATCCTTTTATAAACTCTCTCTAGCCCTCCTTATTGCTCTGTAAAAGTATAACCTTTCCTCTGCAGTTAGTCACGCTGTTTCTTGGAGTTCTTCTGCGGATCAGGCTGCGGCATTGCCCGGCGGTGCCCTGTGTGCCCAGATACTCTTCACGGGGAGGTGTTGGCGCCTGTGAACCCTTTCACTTGTGCTGCCACCTGTGCCTTTGGACTTGCTCTCTTCTGCCAAGGCGTGAGCATCCTTCACGCTCATATCTGTGAGCACCTTTGCTTCTCACTTTTACTTTGCACCAGCCTTTTTCCAACTGGGGTCGCAGTCGGTAAGGAGTGATGAAAAGATTTGAAGGAAGTCACGAAAAGATTCAGAGGAGACCGCAAAATACTGGAAGATGTAGAGTTAGTTGGCAGCAGCTTGGTACTTTGCGGGGTGAGGAAATGAATGCTTATGCTTGCATCCAGTAATGACAGCCTGTTCTTCCTTTCCCGACCTGAAGGAACTGAGCTTCTGCCAACTCAGGGGGAGCACAGGGACAAAAGGAGGTTCACAGGAAGGCATCTGAGACAGAAAAAGAAGAAGCAAAAAGCGGGGTGGGGGTGGCCATTCTTTCAGAAAATTAGAGAAAAACAGCTTGAATTTTATAAGGCTTTCATGTAGCCCAAACTACTGAAAATTCCCTCTCTGCTTATCCCTTCCAAAACAGGAAAAACTCTCACAAATGGGAAACAACAATATTAATCAGAAATCGTTTTCTGTCTATTGCCTGATTTCCTTGGTGTACCTTATAGTCTCTCTGCTTGATAAAATAAAGCTCTGCATGGCAGGGTCCAGAGGCTGTAATCAAATAGCAGTCATAAATCTAATAAATAGCGCTAATAGAAGTAAAAAATGGGTCAATAAAGTAGAAGTCATCGCAGTGCTCTTGAACTATATGTTTATGACCTTATGATTTGAAAGCAGAACAGACTTGCCATGTTCACCAGTGGTCACTCACAAATCCCTGACTATTTGGGAAGGTCTATAAATATGGTGATGGGGCAGTGACTGTCTCCCAGTCCTTGCATGAATCCAGTACTCTCACAGAAGCAGAGGGAATGGAGAACACTATTGAGTCCACCACCTCTCTTGCTGCCTACAGTGGGATTTCCAGGGCGTTATGCATTGTTAAGGATCAGATTTCAAGGCAGGAAAGGTCCTGAAATACTAATCATCTTCCCGTTAACTGTACTATTTCAGTGTTTTATCTTCAAATGCACGTGCTTCATCCACTTGAACCTCTCTATTATTACCATTATTGACAATAAAGTGAAAGCCATCTGCAGAAACACGGATTCCAACATAGACCTTGAACATTGACCGTATTATGCCCTATTTTCTTCTCAAGTTTATCCACCCAGCTCACATTTATGCTTCTCACCTCTGCTGTCTTTTGATTAGTTTCAGGGTGTTAACTATGGTGAGATCATATCACATCCTTTTTCCTCCCTTATCTTGGGGTGAGCCACTTGTCAGGGTATATTCTGTTGCTCTGGTGGCTAAGGAGCTGCTGGAGGGGAGCTGGTCTGTGCGCTGCTGGCGTAGAGCTCCAGCAGAGTTGAGATGGGGCTGTCTGTGTAGGTGTGCCTGCCTGCCTGCCAGGGACACTGAAATATTATCCCCTCCTCTGATCTGAGCTGTGCAGACTGCCCTGGCTTTCTCTACCCAGTTCTGAGGTAAGCTATCTATCTTACTGCCTTAAATCTCAGCTTAAACAGCACTGAGGTAAGTGCAAGAAATTCAGAAAAGACAAATGATTAAACTGACTTCCATCACAAGGAGTTGATAGGAAACTCATGCTGAATCCTTATTTCCAAGTCCTGCACCGTACATAGTTTGGCTTACAGGTAGCATGCGGGTAAATATTTACACAGGCAACTGCAGTTATAAATGAAGTTGACTCCATCTTTTTGGATGGTGATGGCACTTTTCATTCCCTTTCCCTCCTCCAGTGGTGTATTTGGAGAACCTGTTTTTACTCTTCCCTGAGCTGTGACAAACACGTATGTACCAGCCAGATAACACTTGATTATTATTAACAATGGAATTTGAACATAGGCTTATTATAAATTAATAATTATACTGCTGGTGGAATGAGAAGATAAAAAAGGGGCAAAACTAGAAATGCATTATAGTGATGGAGTGATGTATAGAAACAATAGTTTCAACAACACTGTATTAATGGGAAATGAAAACTTTAAACTGGATTATCAGTTGTGCAACACAGTAGCAGTAAACACTGAAAAAAGAGAAAAATCATATATTCAAAGAATAAATGATTCCTCTAAACCTGAAAGCCTGATTTTCAGAAGTGTGGAGGAAATGTTGGTCTCCATTCAACTATTGGGAGCTCATACTTCCTAAAAAGCAGATCCTCAGTTCAGCACCGAGACAAACTCTTATTGTCCAAATTAAGGACCAAATGAAATGAAGCAAACTTGCCAAAAAAATAAAGAAAAGCTTATAACACTAGCTCAGTATGCATTGTAAATCCAATGTATCTAAGTGAAATCACCGAATTTATGTTTTAATTGTATGTAAAGCCCTGGCTCTTGTTAAACAAAAGAGAAACTTGAAGATCACCTTTTTCAGAAAGGAACAGAAAATAAACCATGGCTTTGTTCCTTCCTCATGTCCTTTTCAGCTGTCCAGAGTGTTCTGGCATCATTTGAGGTTGGGCTGAATGTCAGCTTACACTGTTGGTACCCAGCTTACCCATATCCAAAATAATACGGTTCATTACAAATACTTGTGTACACCTTCTTGAGTTCCTGCAAATTTAGTACAGAAATACTTCTTTTTCACTAGAGTGAGTGCTTAAAGCTGGAACAAAGATAAACAGAAAAGCCACTCCTTTCTTAGAAGTTAAAAGGAAGAGAGCTAACCTAGGAAGATAAACTCTCATTGTTATTATATTGCCTTCTTCAGAAACTTATTAACTTAATAAATACTTGAGTGATGGGAGTATATCTGTATTTCCACAGTATCTGCAGCTTATGAATCAGTGAGAACATTGCTTTCCCAGCTGTGATTTCATCAAAGGCGAAGCAGAGGTGAAAACACCTCACTGCAGCTCCCCTGCTGATCCATTAGCAGGAAACCTGCATTTACCTGACTTACGTCCAGCTATTTCTCACCGGCAAGACTTTGCGGTGTTTTTCTGCCGCCTGCCGAATAGAAAGCAGGGATTGTGGCGGTGCACATTGGTGTCCGGCTCTCTCCCCTCGGGGACACCACGCCAGGACGGCGATCTCGTGTCTTATGCCATGGGCGAGGCAAGATCGTTCTTGCTGCTCGCGCTGGCTGGCTGGCTGAAGGGAAAGTGTCTGGAGCACCTTGTTGCTCTGGGAAGTCTGCCTCCAGCGCTCTCCCAGGAGCCCAGCTCCACCCTGAAGCTGGATTCCTCCTTTTTGGGTTGTGGCCAGGGGAAGGAGGCAGGGTGCGTGCCCGGCTACCTGTGTGCAGTAACACCCAGAGGTCCCGCGTGGGGATCTGGGCCCTCTTGGGCAGGCGCTGCAAAGATGAAGACCGACGTCTCCACTGCAGATCAGGAGGCTGAGGCAGGTGTAAATCGCCAGCACTCACGTCTTGCTATCCGTGCTGGCAAGTGGCAGCTGTAGAGCCGGAGCAGACGCAGCTCTCGCAGGGTCTCTGGCTGATAGAGGGCTGGGCCAGCATCTCCTGGCATCTCCCATGGCGGGGTGGGCTCGATTTCTGTCTGTCCGTTGCATGTAGTGGCATGTAGTCCATTCAAAGCTGATGGGAGTGAAAGCATGTATGGCAAGGTAGAGGTAGCAGAGTTAGGCTCAGTAAAGCTAAAAGCAGCGATGGATGAAGTCTTAGAAACAACAACAGAAAAGAACAAAATAACATAAAATCACCAAATTGCTGTTTTATGGACTATCTGCCAGGCAATAACAAGGAAGGATGTTGTTCGTAACAAACTATAAGTTGGCTTTCTCTTAGGAAGCTATTTACAGAAATGCTCCCAAAGTTGGGAAATGTATCTCATATGAACACCCAAATACGCTGCTTTGAGGCTTTTTACAAGTCTTCCGTCCTTCAAACTTCAGTTCCTCCATCCCTGCCTATTGCCACAGTTGCAGGATCCTACTGTAAGGAGCATGCTGAATCTTTTCCATTTGCCTTCTGCCATAATTTCATGCTTACTTCCTATTTTGGTTCATTTTCATGTACAAAGTCTGTTTCATCTGAATGGGAGGCTGCAAACTAAAAACTAGATTTGTAGTTTTATTTGTGGCATTAATTCTCTTGTGGTAATGCTTACAGAAATAGTTATGAGAGTGTATAACTTGTACCAAGCTTTGAACAGATAGGAACAGGAAAATTAAACCATATTGAATGTATTCAATGAGTGTGTTTAAACATTTTAAACAAATATAGCAGTTCTTTCAACAATAGACAAAATAGGATGTTTTCTTTCCCTGAGAGAAGCTTTCAGGTAGTTTATTTTTCAAAGCTCATGCTTTATATTTCCAGTGCAGGAATAATTTTGGTTGATTTAATGAAGCTTTTGTCTAAGCCTGGGGTTGTTTTAGGAGATACAATCAGTTTTTTAGAAAGAAGGAAGCTCCTATCCTTACCATGAAGGGAGAGGATTTTGTTCCTGGCTTAGTCCATTAAGTTCCAGTGAAATCAATCCCTCCATGTGTGAATCATGCCCTGACCAGTGCCGCTAAACTAGAAGTTCCCCATATTGGCATTTATGTAACATCGGTCGAAGTGTCTTTGTTACATTGGCATCTTGATTCCGGTTTGACATATGGTACAGAGGGAAGGAAAAGATACCTTCAGATGTTACAGGACAGAACAGAAAAACTCCAGATGAGAAAAGCTTTAGACCACTTGAAGAATAGGAATGGTCAAGCTCTAGTGCCAGGCGAGCTGCTTTGTTTGACAGTGGATATAACCCAAAAGCTGCCTGAGGCAGGAAGGCGATCCACTTACCAAGCAGTGGGAGGGAAGGCACTTCTAGGACACGTAATTTCCCCCCCTTGGAGCTAGGGGAAAGGTTTCAATTAGAGATGGGTGAACCTGATGGTGTGAGGTTTTGCAAACCTCTCCAGCAGATCTATTTTTTGCTTCACAACCATAGCTTAAGTTTCAAACTCTTCTATTATGTAATTTAAGCTCAAGGCTAATTCTATCTAGAAAAACAGGCTACTTTTCTCTCTCTTTTAACAAACGTGGAACCTAGGTCATTATATACTGTAACTGAGACCAGCAAAACTGAGTGTCTGGTAGATGTCACATATGTATTAGACTTACATTTCAGTTGCGTTTTCCTTTTCTGCCCGTCCTTTTGAGATGAGGTTCCCTATCGCCTCTCTTAAAGGTGTAGCATAGAATAAGAAACATAGGGGAAGACTGCACGTGTGTGTGAGAGTCGTATAGAGGGGGTCAAACCACCATGACGCCCTCTCAGACAAGCTTCTGTGTGTGCGAGGACAGCTGTAGAAGTCTCTCTAGGTACAGCAGTCCTCCATAGGGGCTGGCTGGACCTCAGGGCTGCTTGAATAATCCCTACCCTCCTGCTCTGGGGCTCAGCCCAGGCTCACTGACCATTACAAGAGCATCCAAGAGGAGCCCTATGCAGGAGCCTAGCAAAGCTCATTGCCAGGACCTTTGCACAGCCTCAGCTACGACGAACACCCCTAAGTCTCTTTTACTCTGCCCTAACGCTCACCCGTCCTGAAGAAGCTGGCTCACGGGGAAGAAGGAGGGGGGAAGAAGGAGGACTTTAATTTCCCTTGCTGCCTTCCTTACCTTCCCAGCGCATGAACCAGAAAGGGAGCCCTGAATCTGAGTGGGAATTCAGCTCTCAGAAACCAGCCTGCCCACCCACCCACTGCTACTTCCAGCTTCACTCACGATAAAAGCAAATGGGAAGTTACTTTGTTTTTTCCCTTGTGCTAGAAAACTGCTAACTAAGATTTACTGGGCTTTGTGGAAGGTTTGATTGATTCAGGAAACACCCACATTCTTGATAGCAGTTTCTTCAACATTAATCATTGGGTTAGGTGTTATTTTATAATAGCATTGCCCAATGCTAAGAAACAAATCTTCACTGACGTGAAACAGCTGGATAGAAAATATCTCAGCGTTTGCAGGGTATATTTTATAAACCAGCTTGGAAAATCCTGTTAACTGATTTGGGGGGGTGGCGGGGAAAAGAGGAAAGGGAAAGACAAGGAATGAACCGAACTCTGTATTAGCTGTTGCAGGTCCATCTGCCAAAGCTGTAATGAGATACTTATAAAGCAGTAATCAGCTGTATCAATGCTAAATTTCCTTTAAAGTAGAGATGCATGGTAAAAGAACGTAGAAAGGATTAGAGTGCTAAATTTCTCTGTTAGTTTTCCAAAAAAAGTTCTGGTTGTCATGAGATAATTCAGAACTCATTTAGAATTGCTTTCCCAAAGGAAACATTAGGTAACTTGCCGTGAGTATGTTTTTCTGACTAACATACTTGACATTTTGGTTGATGATGAAACAGGATCCCCAGGGCTGAACAGTCTCCTCAGACCTAGGTTCCTGGATGTCGGTGGCTCTCTGTACCGTTCACTTTGCTCCCTTTGCCTTTGGTCTTACTTGTGAGTACGTATACGTATTTAGTTTATGCCCTCCCAATAACCTTCTCAATTAAGACTCTGTCCTGCCCACAGGCCCCGGCTGGTCTGTAACATCGCTACCGTTGTTCTCGGCAGTGGGTAGGCTGTGTACCTCGCCCCACCTCGGCCCTCTGCAGCCCTCGCCGGCCTGCGCCCAGCCACGCCGCGACCTGCCCTTTGGGGTCTGGGCTCCAGGCGGTCATTGCCTCTTCATTCTGGCCCGATAGATGGAAACCGCTAAACCACCCTTTTTCACCCGAATCCTTAGTCTCAGATGGTAAGCCTTTCCAAGTGGAATTAACAGTCTGGGATTCAGATTGTAGTGCGTCTCCAAGCTGCTGTGTCTGGCGGGTCTGATCTACTTTGGATCGCTTGCCATAGCAAGGTCATGAACACTTTAACTTCACTAATAGGCCCGAGGACCCAAAAGGCGCTCCATAGTTTGCAGCATATTTGCAAACATTTCTATTTCTATTTCATCTCACTCTACAACATTTCTTCTGATTACCCCAATTACCACCCCTTGCTCTTCCTTGCACCTTTGTGCCATAATCTCTGCTTTCAGGGAGGAGTTAGGAGAGCTGCACCGTGAAGCTAACCCGCCAGTATGGGGAGGTTTTCCTCTGATTTAAGGCTATTGCTCCTCTTACATGTACTAGCAGATCTCTTTCCTAGGTGGCCATAGGAGACGCTTCCCTGGGTGAACTCAGACTTGGTCACGAGGAGGGGGGGATGTCTGAGAGCCTGCCAGCCCAGCAGCCCACCCAGGAGGTGTGATAAGGTGGGGAGCAGAACCACACAGACACTCTCGTACGGCGCTCGCATGTCCCTGTCACTAAGGCTCTTGCCTGTGTTCACCAAGCAGCCGGAGCAGTGCCTTAGGATGTTGCCATCCCTGCAGCCTTGGTCCCCTCTTCCCTGTTGTGAGCTGACATCTTAATATTTGGGCACAAAAGCTCCTGTGCCGTACTGTGAACTAGTGCAAACCAGGCTCTGCTTTTTGTCTTGCTGGCTGTGCATTTACCTCAAGCAGAGAGGCAGACCAGAGAGCTGGGGACTTTCAACATGGTAAACCACTGCACTTAAGCTTCCTCAGGGCCACTAGTCCAGAATAAGAGCATCTTATGTTCTTCAGGGCAGTTTATATCAGCTTGGAAGGAATTAATAACCAAAGAAAGCACAGTAATACTAGAAAAGGAATGTCCACACTGTGACTTGTACCAGGGAAAGAAATTTACCTTTCCTGTCCATACAAATTTTTCTGGCGTGAACCTTGCTTGCTTTAGATTTTAAGAAAATTTGCCAGAGTCCTTTTCACTAAAGGGAGTGTTAGCAAGTGGAACAGAAGGAGTCCCTTTTGGCAGAAATATTAGCTAAAAGAATCTTTTCCCTGATCCCCAAAGTTATTCTTCTCTCTTTCCTCCCTCCCATCCTCTCCCCCACGCACATTTGCAAATCAGATTTCCTCAGAGCTTCCTTGCATCTGAGGGCACTTCTCCAAGCCCTGAACCCCTCCCAGTGGAAACCTCTAGTTCAAGGCTTCTTAGAAACACCCTTTGTTGGTAATGCAGCTAAGCAAGTCTCCATTAATGGTACGTACACATGGATAAAGAAACGAAGGCAATGCCTGATTTTCTGACTGTTTCTACTCTTTGAAGCCAAATGCGCACAGCTCTTTTTCATGTAACAAGTATTTTTACATTAATGTCTCCAGCATGTGGGAAATTGTTACCTCTTACAGGAATACTGAACCAATAGCCCTATATAGTGTTAGTGACGGTCTGCTGTGACGTATTTTGAAATCAAGCAGATTCAGTAAAGGTGCAACATCATGCTGAAAAGTCTTGGGGCTGTTTCAGTTTTTGTTACAAATTGAATATGATTCACTGCAGTCTACCTTTCCTCTCTCCAGACTGCTTAAGTTTTTGAAATAAGGTATTAGCATAAAACAGTCCATAGTGTAATGCTGCTGGATGGAGTTTAGTGCTGCGTTTAGTGGAGCATTTCTTATTTCCCCCTTTTGCTCATGAAGGGAATCAGGAGTGATAAGTCTAGATTTAGATGTCTAAATCTAAGTAAAATTTCTTATTGTGTACATACATCACGTCAAAAAATATGTATTATATGTGTAGGTACAAATCTGTGTCTATGCATGTATAAATATCTATATATGCACACACTTACACACACGTGTGTGTTCATGTAGCCTGTAACTCTGTAACTTACATAGCCCTTATAACTTTAAAGCTGAGACCTTTTGGCTGAAACCGAAGTCCTCATCTTGTACACTATTATGTTTCAGTAGGAGAAATTCCCTTCTCAGAGTAGGTTACAGTCTAAACAAGGGGAGAATGGGAGGTTATGCAGAAGTGAAGACAGGTAAAATGAGCCCTGGTCAACACTGCAAGTCTCGGACACGTGAGGCAGTTGGTAGTTTCCCAGTGCAGGTGACTGTGTGCCGATGGAGAGACCTCTGCTTGTCTGTCTTGCCTTCCTGAATGATGTAAATGGAGCAGGCGTAGGCTCTCTCCTGCTGAAATCGTTGCCCCATGCCCAGGATTCCCTGGGCTGGAAGCACCCAGGAGCAGCATGAATTTTCTGTGCTCTGAGCAGGCTAGTTAGGCTGGTAAACTGGGTGCAGACAAGGAGTTGTCCAAGTCAGGTAGGCTCTTCAGGTGTGTTTTACCTAAAGAACTACAAGCTGTACAATTTAAAAACTAGGATCGAAAATTAAAGCCCCACGAGAGTGCCTGTTTGTGGTGCGAGCTGTAAATAGCCGGCCAGCTCAGCAGCCTAAGCAGTCAGGCAGAGCGCTTTCCCAGCAGCCTTGCCCTTGTTTTCATAGTGCATTTCAGGCAGCGGAGGGGTGTCTGGTAGCATGAGAGTGCTGTGCTGCGAGCAGTGAAGAAATGTCCAAATGCTGCCAGAGGAGAGGATCCATAGACCCCATTCCCCGAGTCCCTCGTATAAAGACAGCTTCAAGAGCTGGATGCCAGAAGTGTCAGATCTACTGCAGATGTGTCTCAACTGTGTGCTTGTGTGTGTACCAGAGATTCGATATCACATGCAGAGGAGAGAGCCTGAAGCACTGTACATTCTGTTTACGTGCACAGGTAGTACTCCCAGGTGCTTACAATCTTAATATAAGCTTGGATCAATCAGGAATATTATTTTATGCAGACCCCAGGCTCTGTTCTTTAAAATCGTGAAAGAACCTCATCTTCCTCTGGGCATTTGCTGCAGGACAGGGGTGGCAAGAATATAGATCTACACTAAGCAAAGAAATGTGTCTGTTCGCTCCTAGTAACACCACTGAGTTCAAGGACAAAGTGTAGTTCCTGGGGACCCAATCTAGAAGTTTGCCTTGAGTTTTGCACTTGGCCCCAGGGAAATGAAAAATCAGGGCAATCTCTAGTACACGTTTTCTGCTCCTCAATGTAAATATAAGCCCACTGTTTATCACCCAGTGCTGTTTAACATGTTTTCTAGCTTTTTCCCCTTGCTCACGCCACCAGGACAGAATGATCTATCTTTGCAGTTCTATGAAGCAATGTATGATTTGAGATAGAGGGAATACAGATTCCCACAAATCCTGACATGGCTCAAACCAGTACTTCCATTGTTGATCTCCTTTTGCAACACAGTTGAAATGCCTCTTCACAGGCAAACACGTTTCCCACATCCTCTGCGTGCTCAGCCTCAGAGCCCCATTGTGTGGAGCTGCAAGAGGAGGTAGCAGAGAATACTCCTAACCGCATTGCAAAGGCACCTGGCCGCCACGCTGAAGGATGGAAGCAGACAATACAAGTTGTTTTATCAGCAGGCAGATTACAACACAAGGTTTCATTTATGATGAGTGAGAGCAATGAGTGTATTTTTAATTAACAAAACAATGTCATGACAGGCCACTAAACTGTTGTACTACAAAGACTTCTGACTTTTTACAGAATTTAGGCATGAAGTTCCTGAGAAATCCTGAGGATCTTACTAGAGAAGCTTTTCTTGTGATTGTTTTCCTTAAAAGTTAATCTTTAGCTGATAAAAGATTTACTTCCAATTCTCAGCAAACTCATAAAACTTTCAGAAGAAGCAACTGAGCTTGTGGGCAAAAGTGTGGCTTACCGTGCAGTGAGAGGTGGGCAGTGGGCAAGCACAGTGCAGGGTAGCTCTCTCAATGTAAATTTGTATCCATTAAATATTCAGAGTCCACTTTATTCCTATTTATGTGTTCATGCCATCCTGCTTAAGAAGTTCCCAAGGAAGTCGGTGCTGGGCAAATATGGTGATATTGGTAAACTGGAGGAAAGATAAGTTGGTTATGTGAAGCTTAGATAAGGCTGTGAATAGATGGATGTTCAGAAATCTAAATCTAATATACAATTCTATTTGCAAAATTATTACAGCTTTTCAGTCACTTACCCTAGTGTCTGGGTTTATCTTCTATATACTCCAATACAAGTATCAGTTTTTAGGTTTTCAATCACACATGACCTCAAAAAGAGGTAAAACATATTTTCAAATATCCCAGGAATTTGAATACGTAATTATTTGTTTGTAATAAATTTCACTCATGGACTTTCCAGTGCCTGCTAGGGCAGCTACTACAATTGACAACCAGGAACTTATTTCTTGCAATATATTGCAGTGTACATCCTCCCTTAGCAGATGATAGTATTCCAGAGTGACAGTGTTTCTCAAACTTCATCAGATTTCATTCGAGTAAAATTTTGTGGTGCCGCTAAAGTGAATAAAAACTGTTATGACTTTGCAGAATAGTCATATGTCAGCCAATGGTTGCACGTTAGCTGTAACACTATATCGTGTATGATACCTCAACAGAGACCTTTATAACATTAGCACTGAAGTGCTGGTGATCTGAAAGGTGTTGTCACTTGGTAAGCTCTTTAGGCTAGGAATTTCCTTGATCATCTCAGAGGTCAAACTCTTCTTCTTACTGAGATCTGCTATTATCCTTATTTAACTCAAAAAGAAAACTCAACCTGTGTATCGGGGGAACATTAGTAAATTTGAACTTGACGTGTCTTAGGGTGTGTAGTGTCCACAGCCTTAACTGTGAGCTTGGCTAAACCTCCTTTCTGTTTCCACCCGAGTGGAGAAAGAACCAAACAAGGCATATAAAACCAGCCATGGCTGGTCATTTAGCTGTTCAGGGGCAGCTGTTTTGCAGCTGGAATTCACATGAACTCTTGGAAGATCTGCTGGGAGAGGAATTTAATAAGCAGGGTATGGCAAGTTCTGAAACTGTTTTTTAGGTATACAGGAGCCCATTCTTCCTGAACTTTGGGATTCTTGGGTTTAAAGGAATGATTAACTGTTTTTACATACTTCTTTTGTTAAAAAAAGTTGGGTTTTTTTTTCCTCTTTTCCCCTTCCTTTCTTAGTCTCTAGGTTTTATCTTGGTTATTGTGCAGTAACAGAGAAATTAGCCACTCTGTATACATCATGCGTTCTCTAAGCTTTGTCATGAATGGTAAACATCGAAGCTTGAGTGATTTCAGATGATCGTATTTATTTTTTTGCACTCTGTTCACTTCTGATAACTGGTAAGATTTTTCTGAACAATGTCAGCAATATCTCTCTGTTCCTTCTTTGGAACTCCCTTGTGCCATCACTCTATTTCCAACAAACCTTTATTTTTGAGTTGAGGTTGAAAAAATTCGGATCAAAACAAACAAACTTGTTATGTGAATTCAGGAGTTTTTTATTTTCTGCTTTGTTCAACATATTTCAAAACTGAACATCCTTTGCTTTGTAATTTTTTCTGGAGATATGCCAACCTTCAAAGACCATTGTTTTGACTATGTGCTTGGTGTTTGACTCGATTGTGCTCCCAGATGGAAATAGACTTATTTATTTTTGGTTTAATTGTTCATACAGAGCAGCTCCTCATTAATGGAAAAGCATGCAGAATAGCTACCTTTCCTCTCCATGGAAAAAAATACTCTATTTCATGTTCAAAAGGCAAATGTGGAGGCAAACCTACAAAAGAAAGCTAGTCTCCATCAGGTTGCAATGCCTAAGACCTTTATCACTTCTCAATTAAAAAAAAATCCTGCTGGACTAGCCATCCCTTCACACTGATTTCTCATGTGTAATAATCTACATCCCTTTGGTGCAGATAATTACATCTCCTGTGGAATTGGATTACTGCCTTGAGGAATGAAAAAAAACCCCATAGTTGCCTCTGAAATGCCAGGCTAATATTAAGAGCGGTACAAATGGTATTAAAATGTTGAATTGTAAAGCTCTAAAAATACACATTTTTATTATCATTTGCTCAAAATAATTTTTCTGTTGATCTCAGTACTGGGCTAAGTACTACAACAATTACTGAAGTCAATGACTTACATTCTACCTTCACCAAGCCAGGCAACGTAATTCATTAGAAATTATTATGTCAAGTAATAAGATACGAAAAATATGATCTGTGTCAGAAAGTTAGTGAACGCATAGCTCTAGATAGTCCCACAAATTTCTGCAGAGTCTGATTTTTACTGTATGTTAGAGAAGATGTTTGATGGCATATTGACATTACGTTGGCTGGTCTATCTTTTTTGTAGTCTTGTAGGTCTGCCATTCTGTGTCCACCAGCCCCTGAAAGCATCCCTCTTGCCAAGCCTGTCTGCCACCTGTAATACACAGGGTGGAAGATTAAGCCAGAGAGAAGGAATTGAGTTTCTTTTTGTTTTCCTGAGGAAGGTGTTTCAGAAGCTTGGCCAGAGCAGTAGTAAGAATGAGGGAGAGTTTAATGCTAACCCTGACATTTCCAAGGCTTCTGCATATCTAGAGGAACATGTTAAAGGAGAAACTGTGGTCTGATTCCGAGTTATGTGGACGATGCACATTGATGTGGGCAGTCTCCTAGTGAAGGTTTCTCTTCACTCTAATAGGACTTTTTAGGATTCTCTTGATGGCCAAATAGAGGAACTACTCAAGAAGGCCAGTTTAATTTGGAAATCAAACTCCTAACTTGTCCTGAGGCACCTTCTGGTGGCTCTTAGGTGCTCAAATATGTATGGAGCTCAACCTCAGACTCGCTCTGTGTGTTGTCAAGCACTTAACGAAATTTGCAGCTGTGTGTGAATAGTTCGTAATTTTTCTTGAGCCATAGCTAAGCATTATTTAAGTCTCCATTCGTTCAACCAAAGTTTAAAACTGCCGAATTTCTGTCTTATTCTGTCTTATTCTGTCAGAATGGGGAAAGAAAGTGATTTTTCTCCCTTCACTTAGAGCATATTTCTGTTGTCCTAGATGTGTAGTCTGGGGTTTGGTAGAGGCAGGCTGTACCTATATTTCATGATCACTTCTGATTTTAAGTTAACTGTGGATACATTTAAAATTCCACTCCCTATGTTCTTTATTCAGTGAAATCCAGTGAACTGGAAGATTTTCTGGAGTTTGCCTAGATAATCTAACTTTGTCGCTCTCTTAGAGCTTTATGTGACTTCATATCTCTGCTCTTTCTGTTGATTTACAACTATTATTTGCATTTCCATGACAAATCTTTTATTTCTGCCCATCTTTCCCTCACCCCATGAGACTCATGGAGATGCCTGATGAGAGAGAATGTCTGTCCTGCCATCTGTCAGCCAGCAAGGCACTGCCGGAAATTTAGTTATGTCCATCGGTCTGTCTGAAATGTAAAGCTATATTCTACATATACTATCAGGAAAAAACCCTACAGGTGGACTAGAGGAAGCCCCTACCCCCTGCTAGAATTACTGAATTCCAGTGAACAACAAAATGTCTGTTGATGGGAAATGAGGGGAGAGAGGAGAATTTTTCTTTAAGCCTGGAGATAGTGTTGAAATATTTAAGTTAATACTATGAAAAGATATCAGAGCATATGCAAAACATGAAATGCCATACAGGAAAACTTCTAATATTGCAGTAGCTTAGCAAAGGCAGATGGTGTAGCACAGACAAGACATAATATTGCTCAGGCATTTGGTAGCTCACAGTCCTTCCCTAAACAATCGAGTTAGTTCAAAATCTATCAAAACCAAAGGAAATTCTGTCTGCCTCCTGCCCGGGTTGGAAGGAACCAGCCGCTTCTTTTAAAAATGCCTTGTAGCATATCCTGTACAAGGTATCTTAATGCTCTCCTTTCAAAAGAGTCAGACCTCAGATTTGCCTCTAAACAAGTGTTTTTTTCACAAGAGCCAAGCAGTTCTCATGAACTGTATTTCAGATGCAAAAAAGAATTAGTATCTGGCAGGATTTTTTAGAGAAAACTCTTTTAAATAAAGCATACAGAACCATACATTCAAGGCTACTTTGCAAAACCCCTCAAGAGCGCTAAGCCTAGTGTTAACATATGAATGTTTTCTACACAGGAGCTTAACCTGGTTGTGGGATTTATTTTTTTTTTTATTGCTTTCCTTGTGGAGAGGGGGGTTCAGTTCAAACCTTAGCCTTTTCCTTTGTCTTGTTAATGGAATGACTGTTTCTGAAATGAGCAAATATGTCCCAGCTGGATCTTATAGCCTAAATAAAACTTGTGTAAATTTATCCTGACGAAAGTAAACAGTCAAGCGATAACTTTTTCCATTAACCCAGTCTGGAAAAATGTAAACCAGTTTGTGTTATATTTCTGTATTTTCCATTATAAGGTGTTGCTAGCCGTTCCTCTGCTTGCCTGTGCATTTTTTAGCAAGTGGAGGTTGGGCCTGGTGTCTCATATCTCTGATAACACAAGACCACTCATATATAGCTAGAAAGAATTTTCAAATGGAGGGTGATCAAGCATCAGTTCTGATAATATTCACTGTCATGGAAGCTTCCTGGTCTACATGTATTACATGGAAAAATTGTTCCTTAACAGCAACGTCTTGGCTCTCTCTTTCCTCATCACTGCCCACTCAGGGTATTAATGTCCCGACAAGATGTCAGTTCACTGATATCCTGCCAGAGGAAAAGTCTCAGGAAAGAAGCTTTCAGCACATTCTGCATTTCTGAAGTGCAAAGGAGTGATGGAAAGTGCTGTGCTGAGGTCTGCTTTAGCAGAGCTAGCAGTTAACAGCACAGCTGGGTCCCAGCTCTGCAGCTTAAACTGGTTCGGCAGAGCTCTGCTCCTTTCTGACGCGACCGCCCCTCGGGAGCTGTGCTGCTTAAGCTCTTGGTAGCTGGCTCCTTTCTACCTCTCCCTGTCTGTCAGTCTCAGATCTTGATGTCTCCGTCCCCGCTCCCAGTCTCTGTCCCTGTCAGAGTTGCTGGTGGTTTCAAAGTGTGTTTTTAGCAGTGGGTACAAGCACAAGTAACTAATTATTCTAGATAAAAATACCTGGGGAGTAATGCTCCGCTGCTCTGAACAGCAACAGATTTACGGCCGCCAGTGGCTTTGATGCCAGCCTATGTGTCCAGGTAGGGAGCGGAGCCCTTGGTTAACATCTGGTTATGAAAGAAGTAACAATCCCACTGACGTGCCGGCTGGTGCAAGAGCACCGAGGCAGTGCGTGAGGTTGTGTATCTCTGACAACAGGAGTTTCCCTGCCGAGAAGACCAAGGCTCCTGACCTGCAGCGTTCCTGCATTTATCGCAAGGCACAGCAGCTCTTCCAGGGTGGCTGTTGCTTGTCCCTGAGGCACCTGGGCTGTTCTTGCTGGTCACCTCCTCAAAGGAGAGCAACTTTGCCATCAGGAGAAACAAAATGCTGCTGGGACTCGCACCCACACGTGCAGGCACCCCTCTTCTTCATTCCTGTCTGCCTTAGGTAGCGTGATGCCTACCATGAGCATTGAGCCGTTCGTAGAGACACCAGTCCACAGCTTCTCATCACCTGCCTCTGTCTGGGCAAAGAGCTTAGGCCACCACCCAGCCTCCAGCACGGCCAGCGCTCAGCCCAAGGCCACACGCTTCCCTAGTAGGAAAAGCGCAGGAAAGAGCGGCGATTTAACCAGACTTAGTTGCACTGAAATACACTTTAAATAATGTAATACGTTTTCAGAAACCTCATTAAATAGTCATAATACTTTTCTTTCTTTTCCTTCCCATCATCACTGAACAATTAGCCATGCATTTGTGCATAAGTGGAAGTGTTATCCTTTCTATAATTAGAGAATGCTATAATTGTAAATGCCTCCAATTCTAATTTGCCTTGGGCGGCCGCCTCCGAGATCAGCTGTTGCATGTGCGACTGTACACAAACCTCAGCACCATGATGCTCAGAGGCATTTTTTTTCCCCTTTAACGGAGTTAACTGACCTTTGTTTTGCCATTCTTGGGGTTTGTAGAAGAAGATCTGTTATGCACAGAGCGTGGGTGAGGTGATCTTTGATTTATTTGGTGAAGCTTCGTACATCACCACTGTTTTCCTCCTTCATGGTGAAAAAAATGACTGAGACAAGGAGATGGGATCAGAGAGGTGTGGGTTCTGCTCTTGACTCTGCAACAGATTATATGGAGTAATTTTGAAAACATTGCATTTCCTCTGTGGCACTGTCTGTAAAATAAGGATAATGATTTTTAATGCTTTTATGAAAAGCTTTTGAGCACTTTGGCTAAAAAATGCATAGCAGATTTATATATCATATATGGATCAGTGAGGAAAAAAGGGCTGGTTAGCAGCAAATGTTTGTATTTATGCATATTTGCGAACCTCAACAAGAAAAACAAAATATTAAGTGGATGTATGATAACCTTTTTATTTGATGAAACTTTATATACTGTTTCCTTAAGTGTGGCTGAAGTATTTTTAACACTAAGCAAAAACTTGCAGTTCATCTAATTTGCCTTAAGAAGTTAGTAAGATGCCTTTACCTTTTCCTGATAGTTTTCCCTGCTCTTTGTCAGTGTGAAATAATCTTAGAAAACAAAAGAAATAAGCAATACTTCAAGAGGAAATAGAAACTTTCCAGTAATGACTGTGAGAAAAATTTCCAATTAGACGTACCTGTTAGCCATTCAAATGGGTGTGTCACTAAAAAAAGTGTTCTGGGGAAAAACATTAGAGAGAAAAGAATGAAACTGACTTTTTGTAAAGAAACAATACAAGAAAATATTCCTATTCCCTCTTCAGTCTCTGTGCATTTCCTGATACACAGATGTACTTCACCTATACCAAGGTCATCTTACGGAGTTCTTAATAGTGGAAGATTTTGGCTGGTGAGTTAGGCTGAAAGATTTCTGTCTCAATACATTGCAGTACCCAAGTCAAAATCTTTATTGCCAGCTAAAAATCCACTCTCTTTACTCAATTATCTACTCTGAAGTCTGTTTCATTAATATCTGTCAGTGAAGTGAAAGGTAATGGTGCGGCTTATGACACGCTGGGAGGGGGTGGATGTGTGTGCTGTATTGAAGGGCTCTCTGAAACTAATTAGAAATGTCTGAGAGTGGGAGTGGGAGAAGTTATTCTTATGCGTCTGATGCCCACTCTTAGTCTTACAAAACACCACCACGTGTCCTCAGAAATTAAGCCTAATGTAAAAGGATGAGATATCATAAAGCAGAGAACTTGCGTATTTCCATACAGTGCCAACACATTTGGGAATGGACTGGCTCCTTCACTTGTATGTGGCCTAATTCCTGGTCTGTGGTGCAGACAGAGAGATGCCGAAGAAAGTACAGCTCTTTCCCCAACCCTGCTGTGTTTTGCACAGTGGACATACATACCCTAAACGTGTGGGCGTTTGGACTGCGTTGTCCACAAGCTGGGTTTCTGTAACAAGCATGGGGTTGGGTGATGGGGCAACTTTTAGACCATCAGTGGCAAATACATATTCCTAACACACAGGTAACATGAAGCTATGGGCGCAGTACTGAGTGACCTGTTTGGCAACTGTGTGAAGTGGCCATCTAGTGGTTAACTATTTAGACTAATCAAACCTTCTGAAAAAAGACTTGGAACAAGGAGTAGGCAGGAAAAGCTGATCCTGTAGTGGGGGCGGTAGGTGTGGGGCTGTGCCTGGCTGCAGTGCACCCATTAGGCTCCAGATCGCTGAAGCCTTGGTGCTGACATCTCATGGACCACAGGCAAGTCACCACGAGTTGAGGTGCAGCTCACTTACCAAATGCACACGTTGTCTCCCAGCCACAGAGATTTTGGCGTAGTTGTTGGTCATGTGGGAAACAGCTCAGCTCTGTCTGCACCATATAGAAGGAATAAAGTGAGCAGGCATGGGATCCAGGGTCTGCTCCCTCAGGTGGGACCAGGTGGGACCAGGTGGGTGAGCCACTCGCTCTTGTAGAAGCCCTGCACGTGCCGTCCCAGCACCTTTCTCACAATATCAACCAGGGATGGGCCCTCGCTGAAGGCATGGGTCAGGGATGGGCACTCAGAAGTCAAGGTGTAGGCTGGATCCTGATTCAGGAGAGAGTGGGGTGGAAGGGGCTGTGGCTCTTGTACCCCTCAAAGTTCTTGTCCCCCTCAAACTTCTTGTTGTCAGCTTGGACAGTTAGGAAACTTATGCAGTTTGCTGTGATACATGGGTCATAGGGTACCCCTCTCTACCTGTCACAGATATTTTTGATGTTAAAAAAAAGAAGTATGTATGTAGCATCTTCTTTCCAAAACTATTGAATAGGTTTCATTATATTCAGAAGAAATGTTATAAGAAACTTTTCTTTTACTGAAAGTTTTCATTAAAAAGCTCATCATTAAGAGCTTCTCTCTGTTTTATTTTATTTTTTATTTTTAGGGTATGTTAGAAAAAACTTTGTTCTCTCATTCTAGCAGTGACCTCACAGGCCTACTGTACAAGGAAGGCATTTTAAAGGTGTTTATCTCTATATGTGAGGGTCAACTTGAAACCACTGGAAAATGACCATATTGAAATCATCAGCTGACCTTCAGTTTAAATGAACTAGTTGCTGCTACTTCCCTGAAAAGGCCCTGAAAAAATTTCTCTCTTAGACCAGACAAAAATACTCAAACCCATATGTAGACACTGGAAAAATACTCATTGTGTCACCGTTAAAAGCTTAAGTGAAAGAAAGAACTCAGCTAGTCTTCTTAGGTCATTGCAGGGGGCAGGGGAATTACCTGAAGTTTATGTATAGATACATCTTCAGGATGACCAGGAATTTTTTTGGAAGTGGGCTCGCTTGAACTTGGCCTTGTGAACTAGAGTCACTTACTTTTGACCTTGGAACATTTCAGTAATGCGTATTTCCACATCAAAGGGGTGAGAAAGGAGATACGTGCTTTGCAATAGTCTTTGTGGGTTCTGATGAAATGGATACGTTCCAAAATAAGAAAACAGAGAATGTGCAGCAGTATTCTCCAATGGCTTCAAGGCAGGCAAACTAAACACTAGTTACCTCATTTCTGTAATAATTTTTGTTCATTTTTAAGTTTTTGGGAGTACAGGAGAAGAACTGAACCTTGCAGCATGCCCTGAAATCAGCTATTTTGATTCAGAGTAGTAAGGAAACCCTAAAACTACTGAGTCCTAACAAAAAGCAACCAGTCTTCTATGTGTAAGACAGCTTTCTCTGCCTATTAACCTCCAGGGTGGAGAAGAGGCCCTTGCACTGAAGTCTGGCCGTGTTAGCTCTTTGTATGAGTAGACCAGCTCCTCGCATGGTCACAAGCCGCTGGCACAAATCCTGGTTTACTCTGATTATATTTGCCGTGTGATGTGGCTCGAGAATTGGGCAGCAGCACAGTGAAGCAGCTTCCCTGGGGTGCAGGATGTAGAAGATACTGTTCTAGGGGATGAAAGCTTGGGTGGCTTTTGAATACACTGCATCTGAAATGATAAATGAGAATGAGTCAGAAATTCCACCTCACGTGTTTGCAATTTGAGAATAATGATCCCACAGTGCTGATATGGTGCATGGACATAGCTTCATTTCAACACAGGTCTTCTGGAAAACAAGCAAACTCTTGACAGCCCAGCTAGTCGCTTCCCCAGCAGCCAGCCTCTGCTGTAATGAGTTATTATCCCTGGATCATTTACAGCTCCTGATTTCCTCCTAGGAAAAAGTTCAAGGAAGCGTATTTAAAAGTTTACAATTTGCTGTGATCATTAAAATAGGATGTGCCTTAGGAGCACTTTTTAAACCAAAAAAATTCACATTTTTTAAAAAGCCGTTGGCCATTGTAATGGCTTTTCACCCACTGCTATTAAGAGGACTTTCTTAGACTCTTTTTGAGGGGAATCCAAACAGGGGAAAGAAAGATCATGAGCATTTTTTTCTCACATAACTTGGAGCAGAGGTATCCACATTTTTCACAAAAGTATTCATATTTTTCCTTTAGGTTGAAACTTGCACGTAACTCATACAATGGAACATTTTATAGCTGATTTGTTTTTCTCAGTACAGCTGCAGAAGTAAGCTTCTGCCATAAATACTGAAAAGGGGATTAAAATAGGTGAAGGAATTGATGCTAGGCAGCAGCTTTTCCATAGGGTGAAATTTTGAACTGGATGGGACTGACCACTACCCATATTATGGATGCTATGCATTGGAATTGGCCAACAGCCACACTTTCCTGCCCTTGAATTTGGCATGAGTGTGAAGCGTTAGAAGCATGTTTCTTACAAGTTGTGTTGATGACGGCCTGTATTTTCCCAAAATCTCCTTGAGTCTTCTTGGCATTTCTCAAATGTCAGCAGTAAGTCACTACTGTGATATAAATTTGCACATGGTCAGCCTTACCATTTAACTATACCCTTTCCAATATTGTTAGGTATTAAAAGAAAACAAATCAAAGACCCCAACCTGCCTTCTTTGAGACTGGGTCCTGTTCATCTCTCTGTGACCAAATGGAAAGCGACAAGTGCTTCTTCACAACGCGCTGGCTATATGAACAAGTGTTGATAACGTGGGTTGAAAGACACAGCCTGGTGCCACCATGCCCAGCTGTTTCTTCACTAGTTACGATTGTGCTGCCTCTCCTCCTTTTCAGGTTGGCAAGTGTCTTTTCCAACTAGCCTCACATTTTGCCTCCAGGGTACGGTATCTTTGGTGCTGCTTGCCAGGACAATAGATGAGCCTCTTTCCCAAAGCTGAATGTGATGCTTTTGTGTAGACTTAATCTTTGGTGAAACAGGTTCGTCCCTGCTGCTTACAAAATTTGCAGCGCTCAGTGCCAAGAAATGCATCTGCTGTTGGCCCTGTCACTTTGCTCTACTGAAACAACACTCGTTTTGTGTTTCTGGGCTCTGCTGTGCTGATTTAGTAAGCAATGCATTTTGAGGAGAATAATTTATTTTTATGCTTTGTGATGACGGTACTTATTTAACTTGTTGAATTTTCACTACACAAAAAAGGAGCTTGATCCCTGACATAGAGCCCTTCCTATCACAGGGTGTATATCCCCAGCCTTGGTCAAACCAGCGTAGATATGCGTCCTTTTGCTGCGGCCTTCTCTGGATTTAGCTGTGGCGCCTGGGGCTGCTGTGCCTTGGGTAGCAGGTATGTCCCAGAGATCAGCCCCAAACATCCCTGTTTCCTTGCAGAGTCAGACTATGTACAAATCTCTTCTGATCCTGTAGTTGGTTTTAGTGAGGCTCCTGGACAATATAATCTGCACAAGCTTGGACAGGAGACGCCATTGCAATACATGCAGGCAACCAATGCCTTGACTCAAGTCCTTTCCTCTTGGGACAGCTGGCAAATTTGGGTTTGTGCCTATCTTGAACCAACTTGTGAAAGACACCATACATGCAGGTGAATGCTTTCCTGGGGAAGGCATGAACTACCTGCTTCATGAGAAGACATCCTATCCATACATGTAAAATGCATTCCCTTTTAGATTGCTGTTTTTTTTAATGTCAGTTAGACATTGTGCTACCTAAGTGAACGAATTACGTGCACATTTGTATTTTATTGACCCGATGTTTGCAATCCATGACTTACCCGTCAAATGTCTGCACTACGTTTCGACTGGCATGAGCCATGCTAAAGAAGAGCCATTTGTAGCCACCTTTAGAAGCTCCTACCAAGACAAGAATTCTACACAGCTGTTTCTAAGTCAATGTTTAACTTTTTTCCAACAGGAAAGAAAAACACTTCAGATACCATTAACTGACTGTGAGCTCTCCCTTATATTTAACACATTCAGCACTCACAAACAATCAAGAAAGGCTGAGGTTGATGCCAAATACTGTGAAGCAGAGAGCATAATATGAGAGGAGAGGATATTTTTTGCAGTGAGCTCCACCTAATCTAGGCTCTGAGTTTTCATTCCTACCCTGTGTTTCAGTTATAAGCAAGGATATCCAGTGTTGGCTGTGCTTCAGTCTCTGCCAAGGATAGCGGTCTGAGACTAGCAGATTACCGTCCTAAAATAACAGAAGTCAAAGAGGGAAAAGGTTGCTTGTCAAGTCCAAGCACAGCAGGGTCATCTCCTGCTCCACGCTGTCTGGTGCTTTGTGCAGACTGCTTTTTAAAGCCTCTCACTATTGCGAAGTCTCTGGAGAGACAAGTCTTTGCTTTAAGAAATCTCAGCTAACAACCATCCTAAACTATGACTCCTTGCTTAGCTGTTACAATACTTCCACGCTTTCCCTGCAGTAAATGCTTAAAAGGAAAGTAGATCGTATTGAGGGTTTCAAAAAGAAAGTGGAATAAACTGCTCCTTGCAGTGTAATGGACGCTGGTGTCTCAAGCTTTATTGAAGACCTGGTATTTAATGGAATTTCATGTCTCCTCCCTCAGAGTGCAGCTGAAGGAAATTGTTCCTTTGCTGGTCCCTATGACCACAGTATCCCTGAGCAACAGCAGAGCGTGATGCACAACTAACAGCTCTCCTGAGAGACACTTCTGAAATAACTGCGACAGATCTGCCCAGTTGCTCAGTTTCCGAGAGGGCCATACTTTTGGTTTCATTTACTATGTCTGGCTTCAATAAAAGAAAGCCTGAATCAGCTCCTGTTTTAAGCTCTTTCTTGTGGAAAGCTGGCTGAGGGCACACTTACAAACAGGATTATGCAGGCTGCCACACACTGTCTTCTGACAACCTGCTCAGCACTGCCCTGGAAGCGCTGGGAGTGCTGAGTCCTCTCTACTGCTGTCTGGAGATCGAAATTGAAAGCCCTGTTCTCCCACTCCAGTAAATACCTGCTTTTCTTTATCGGCTTGTATAGAATAGTGCCATATTTGTACTAATTAAAGTGGGAACAGAAGAACCTTAGTTAATGTTGTTTTTTTTTTCTTCTTTTAATGGAAGTAAAGATTGAAATGCCTCTTTCTCTTGTTATACTGAGTAATTGCCGTTATCACCATGGACTTAATCTCTCTCTATTTTATCTGTTTTTATTTCCTATCAATCAGCTACATCTGTAAGTAACATAATTGTATACAGACCTGGTCTTTCTCCCGTTCTTTTTCTGGTGCCTTTTCTCCTTATGACATGCTTGTGCTAGCATGTCCCTTTGGACTGTAAGCCTTGCAGGGTAGGGCCTTATGGGTAGGAATAATTCTTCCCTAGCTGAACCGCCTAAAGGTTAAGCATCTAGTCTAAACTTACTGTCTGCGTTCCCTCTGTAGTCAAGTAAAGGAAGAGAGATACCACCAAGGATGGGCCACCCCACCTGTCTTACACATCTCAGTGAGCGTGGGCAGACTCACCTCTCTAGAGGCGGATTTCTCCCCGTATATTGTAGCATCTCTTCAGATACTTGTGATCAGGATCCAAATTTTTGTATGGCTCTCTAGATTCCTCTTCGGGGTCTACCAGGTAAGCTAGCTCTGGGCAAGTGGGAAGTCCTCTGTCTCTTGGGTCATCAGTAACTCATTTTGGGTAGGAATTTAGAAGCAGGCTGAGCTTTTTTAGGATGGGGGTTGTATTCAGTAGCACGCAGTGGTGGAACATAGGAAAGCCTGACGGCGGCTGGTTGACAGGTCGACAGGATCATTAACAGGACAATGTGGGGCAATGATATACTCTAGCACAGGGTGCTCCTGGCAGGGATGGAACGTTAAGGTAACAAACTGGTCACTCTCCAGCCCGTTCCAGTGCTTATACCCATCTCCAAACCTGGCAGCTTGATGCTTTTTGCCTGTAATAGTCAGTGAGATGCCATGTCTAATTAAGGACAGCTATCGCCCTTGTACTCCGCAGAGCTGCTCTGACACTTTGATGGACTTTCGGCATCTGAACCTCAAATATATCTAGTGGTCTAGGAAGGCAGGTGGGCTTCCTAATCCTGTGGCCTACATTCTACAGGCAGTGTCCTGCTGACTTCACTAAGACGATCTCCCATAGAACTCAAGAGCTGTAATACAGTCAAGATTAAAGGTTTGGGCTTAACAATTCATCAGTCAGCCATTTGATGAAAATGTAGTCCCTCATTTCTGATCTCATGCAGATTTGCTCATTACCTATGTGGTCTTTTCCTTTACTTTAGCATTTTTTCCTTGGATTGCTTCTCTGTCCACTAACGCAGACCAACAAGGAGCCAGGCGGCTTTGCTCGGAGCTGTTACAGGAGTTAGACAGTAGAGGGTGCAATGTGAGCAATAAATTTATCTTCTAGACGTTGTCTCCTTGGCTCATGGTCACCTTCCTGACTTACCAACTACAGTCCGGAGTCAACGCCTGAGCAATGGTACCATAAGGATAGACCGCGGCCAGGTCATGAGGCTGATGGAATGCCTAAACGGTCAGGTTTCAGCAGTGTTTTGCAAGTAATAAGTTGCATATTCTTTCCACCTCTTACTCAGCATAGTTCTTACCATATAATCTCTGCATGCTGATGTGGGTAATCTAGATAGAAAGTGAAGCCTGGTTTTCCTCCCTTCTTTCCAAATCCAGAACTGTTCCAATATTCGTGTGCTTTTCATAATTCTGGTTGTGGATCAACATCATGAATCAACCTGTTCTTGGTTTTGTTAAAGGATCATGAATTATTCATACCCTGGCAAAAGGCACAATGAAATAATTAGGCATTAACTGTGCACTGTAAATCAACCATGAACAGAGAACCTTCCAAACTGAGACTATATTTTATGAAGATTTGTATCCATATAGATCATAAAAATCTGGCAATTAGTTTGCTGGTTTTCTGAAGTAAAAACAAGGTTCATCTTTTTGGCAGCTTGTGATGAACTGGAGATGGAGAATGTGAAGAGAAGTTGTTATGATCCCTGCTTTGCATCTTTTCATCTTAACATAGGTCCTTGGCTTAGAGAACATTAGGTTTAGACTGTCTGACAAAATCAAACTCTGATCTGGCAAATTCGAGATAATAACAAAACAGATAAATTACAGTTTAGTGATTAGTTAGTATAAGCACTTGGCAAGGCAACAATTAAACTTTCTATATGCTTAATAGGAAGCATCAATTCATCTGTTAGGTTTCTTTCAGACCAGGTCTCTGAAGGCATCCAACATGCTGTGGTTCTTTTCAGCTAACACAATTAGTGCAGTGTGGCAATACCTGATTATTATTTTCTCCCCCCCCCCCTTTTTTTTTTTTTTTGGTAAAAGGTATAGTTTAATGAAGATTTACATAGACATTTGAGGCAATATGTTTTTAAGTTGTTAGTTCTGTGGGCTACAATACGTTCGGCCCTCATTTTGGTTGTTCAGAGGTGATCGGTGCTCTCTGGCCTCCCCCATTATTAAATAAAAGATCAATCACAAAACAGTTTGGAAAAAACCCACAACAAACCCAAGCCATGTCTCTCTCATTTTAGAACTGCATGTTCACTAAATGGCTTTTTGTAAGGTGGACTAGTAGGTATGACTGTTGTGATACAGTTTACTTGGGCCAGAGAGAGTGAGAAAGATCAGTACTTGCAAGGAACTGGGCATCAGGCTGGATCAAAGGTGTTGACCCATTCTACATGCCTTAGAGCAGCTAGTGTAAGTACCTGTATCTGCTTATTGTACATGTCCAACTCACCAGACATCAAAAAATGTGATGACATGTTAAACACACTCAAATACAAGGCATCCACAACCCAGCTCCATCGCAGCCATTGCTGGACTGAAATCACAGACAGCAGCTTGTAAAAATGCAACTACTTTAAAAAATGCAACAATAGGCTACACAACTGGAAATACACCATTCAGAGTTCTGTATATTTAGTGAAGGATTGGAAAGGCACACTGAAGAACACCTCCTTGCAGGAGAAGTTTGAACCATCTCCAAGGTAAACATGAGAGCACAAAAAATAAGTGCAGAAATGATGTTATTCTAACACCACAGTTGCATCCTAATGGGAGGGAACACATACCATATAAACTTACGAGCCTGTGCGTTCTTAGAAGAGTGCTATAATACCACAAAGACTACCTAGGGCTATAAGTTGGGTCATAGCTGTGCTTCATTTGGAAAAAAGTACAACTGTGTTGAAAGGACATGAGAAGGGAAAGCCATTGACCTTAAGCAGCATTGAAAATGAGCAACTCCTACTGATAAATTCACAATGGAGTCTGAAAACATATCCTTATAAACAGAGAAAGAAAGCTATCGTAGGCTAACACAGCCACTGGGGAAAATGTGTAATCAGAGGATCAAAATGAATGTGTTATACCCAATTACTGGAACGCCAAACTGGCCAAAATCTGGGAGGTGTTACTCTGTTATAGGGACACAGTGTGCTTGGAGTTACTCTGCTTTTGCAATCGAACACGGCTTTTTTACAGCTACCTCTTCATTGCCATGTATGCTTCTCATACCATTTGTAATGCTTATCTAGAAGAATACGTGGTCTTAATTAATAGCAGCAATAGGTATCAAGCACAGTGGACTCTCTCTGTCGTTTGTTCAGGATTTTCCTGAAATATGTGTTGACTAGATTTTTAGTCAGAGTGCAAGTCAACAGCAAAGCCTTTCCATCATATGTAAATTCCATTTCTAGCACCATAAGTGTAGACTGAAAGATCAGTATTATCTCAAAAATGAAGTTACATGGCATACTGGCAATGTTAGGGCGTTGCAAAAATCTTTGAAATGCCTTGTTTTTGTTTCGGTCACAAGGATCACAGCATTCATCAGCGCTGATTTTTCAGAAGGCCATTTAAAATCTGTGAACAACTTCATAGGCTTGCAGACTTGAGTCTGAATTTTAAGGCACTATTGCAGGTCATCTACAAGATAATAATGATCAGTCCCTAAATATATCAATCAAAGTCTTATGTCCTTATATCTGTAGCAGCTATAATAGCCCATACACAAGATTCTGAGACATTTTGTTTTAATACCAGTGTATATGTTTGTGGTTTGTTCAGTTTGGAAGATCTGGTTGCTTTTGCCAAATTTTCCTCACAGTCTTTTCTACCACCTAATAGATTTGCATTGGTTTATGGCACAACTGACTTCGCTCTTCCTTAGCCCTTACCTCTGAATCCTGGTAAAAGGGATCGTGACAAATATCTTCCAACCAGTTATTCAGGAAAAGATGATGACAGGACTCTGCAATTAGGTGTTGTCGTATGAGTGAGCTAGTATCCATCCCCCTTCTAGAGAAAAGAGTGCCTACAAGAGGAGCATGACTGCAGTGATCCAACTAGACAACCAGCCGTTTTGGCATGGTTCTGACGTTGATGTCTGCTAGGGAAGAAACAAGTGCTACGTTCTGCTTTGTTACACTGCTACCCTCAAACCTTCCTGCATGGCCTGGGTGGTCTGTGCAAGGGGGTCTGGCGCCAGAGCAAGGACCACCGTTGCTGCGTTCCCACGAATCCGCAAATAAGCATCTCCCAAGTGCAGTCCTGAGACGATCTCCTTGGTAGGCAGTTTCAGGCTGGACTGTTGAGTCCTGCTTTGGTCACATGCATCAATAAGAACTGATGGTGTTAAGTCCGTAATAATACATGGTAAGGAATCAAGGTGTTTGTATTTGGTGTCAATCCAGCTCTGAGCTGATTGCTGGTGAATGCTTACACGTGGGCTTGCCTTCCATGAGGCTGTCCTGGTCCTGGGCACCGCTGGCTGGCCAACAACAGGGAACAAAGCCCAGAGTTTACAGACCAAGAAACCTCCCTGCAAGCCTGGCCCCATTCGTAGGCAGGCTGCAGCCCCAGGGCGGGAGTGCCCGAGTCCGGGGCCCGCTGACTTCTCCTGCCCCCCTGCTCTAGGGAGCTGCTCCTGGCATGGACACCCCGAGGGCGCATGTGAAAACAGCTGGTTGCGTCCCCCTGCTCACAGGGGCCTCTAAACATCCACACACGTAAACGTGCGTGTATGCACGCACCCCACCAACACTCATCAGAGGGACAGCCAGCCAACGCAGATGAACTAGTAGTAGTTGTCTGCTCTCGTTTCTGCTTGTTCTGCCAACTTTAAGGGCTGTATCCAGCAAGTGTTTTGTTTATGGTGTTCTCTGGGGAGCTACTGGGGTGACTTAGCTTTGACCATGCCTTTGCCTAGAGACTGAAACACAGTAATCAGCAAAAATAGATTTGCAAGGATAAGACTCACTCTGAAGTATCTCCGAGAAGAATATTCTGTACCTGACTTCACTAATATTATTCATGTCTTACGTTTGGAAATTCACACAAATAGAAAGGGCTTTCAAGGCAGAAGAGGAGAATTTGTCATATACCAGTGCCCAGGACTGTGGCTGGTCTTGATGGGTATTTCTTTGGAAAGTTCTATGTACCCAATAAACAGCTTTTATTTCCTGGTAACAGGAATTGCTCAGGGGAGTGCATACCTCCTTACAACACATGCAGAAAAGGAAGAAATAATTTTTGGTGGAGATTATCAGAAAATCTGTTGGTTTTGTTTACGCAAAGCTTTTATATATGACCAGGGAGTCATGCTGAATGCAAAGTCCTCTGCCTAACTGGAAAAAGGAGCGGTGGCTGCTCCTTCCTCCGCATCCCTTGCACAATAACAGCTCGGCCAGCTCCATGGGCAACTCTCCTGTTTCTGATATTGTAACAATTGATTTTTACTGTGACAAAACACACGTGTTTCTTGCAGCGGTGAGGAAAACGCCTTAATGCACCGTGATCACTATCTGTTTCTGTGTTACGGTACTGTCCTGAAGCCTTGGCTCGCACAGAGACCCTTCTCATGCTGAACTTCCCCCAAACACAGGTCAGGAGGTATTCCATGGCCCAGAGGGCCAACATCTGAGAAATATTGTCTGTGTTTGTGTAACAGCTGAGCCTTCTGTCAAAATCCAGAAATACCATAACCTATCTTGCATCCCCACATAGAAATTTCTGGCTCACTTGGTGCGACTCCACAGCTTGGGCTCTGGCTCCTTACCATGTCAGTCAGCATGAAAAAAGAGCCAGGACCCACTTCCTGAGCAGAAGTGTCTTATATCCCATATTTTTTGCGGAAAAAGCAGGCGAAAGGCTGCTGCCACCAGGCAGCAAGCTGCGGGGCTGGCAGGCATCGGTCCCTCCTGCCTCCCTCCCTGCACCTCATTTAAGGATGATCAAGGTCAAGATCTTCTGAGGAGTATGTGTGAGGGCTGGCTTTTGCAAGGAAACAAATTTGCAAAGTAGTGTGGGGAGACTCCAGTATTTTAAGAGTATCAACTAATGAGAAACACCTGGGAAGTAAGAGCAGGGTCACTAGGCTCCGTAAGCTCCAGTCCTTAAAGGCAGTTCTTTGTACAGTTAAGTATTTGTGATGGAATAGAGAGTAGAAGGAGAAACATTCATCCACGTGGTGTGTACTTCACCAGTGTCTGAAATTTCTGGGTGTATCTTCAATGAAGAGAGAACTGGGGGAAGGGAAGATGGAAACAGCTGCTTGTTTATTAGGGTCAAATACTTAAACAAATACATAAGAAAGAGGACATTTTACCTCTACCTACAAATGAAAAGTTTTTAAAAAATAGCTGATGCTAAATATTTTCATATGCTTGATGTACCAGGAAGGTGCTGGCAGGTGCCATGAGGGAAACAGAGCAGAGGGTTTTCACATTCAGCATCCGTTCGGGGAGGCACAGGTTCCTCAAGTTCCCGTTCGGGATGGCTTAGGCACTTGAGTTGTTTCGGTAGAAAATGCAACTAATCTTGATGGTCTAAAGAGAGATCTCTATTGACGAAAAAATAGTGGAAGAGCATGACCAGAGGCTCTGAGCAGCTCTGGAAAGAACTGAGTTGGCTGGACTAAACCTAGACAAACAAAAATGGACATTGTCTGTAGCAAAAATAAGGTAGCCAGAAGAAAAATTAACATACCACAGAGTACAAGCAGATCAGTGTGAAGCTGAAGCTAGCACCTCATACTTGCCCCAGCAGACGGGAAGGGGCACAACAGTTCTTTGGAGCAGAATATGGGAACATTTATGCCTAATCCAGCTGCCCAGGTCAGTGACTTGAAAGCACTATTGTGCGAAGGTATCTGATCAATGTGAGGCATAGTTCTTCAGTGGGTAGGTTTTGAGAAACTGGAGTGCATTCAAGACTTTACAGAAAGGGGACAAAAAGGAATGATAATAAAAAGAACTTGTCCCAGGACAGCTCAAAGGAGAATATCGGTGCATTGCTCTGGAAGAGCTATTGTCAAAAAAAACTCCAAACCACCAAACCCCCAACAAAAAAAAAAGGCAATTTTTTTGCTTGGGGCCTAAATCCACTGATATGACAATGTCACTTTTTGTTTACTTGTTTTGGTAAGAGGTCTACTTTAGCTAAAAGTATCTACAAGCCTCTTTTTTCTTTGCCAAAAGGGTCTGGTAAGCCTCTTCCATGGATACAGAGGTTAGTATTTTTTAGCTAAGAACTGAATACAAACTTGTGAAAGACCTGCTTTCAGCAGATAAACCTATTGAAGTGCCTTAGGGAAACTCCTGAGTTATATTTTGACCATGTCAAGTTTATAAATTGCCCTTCAAGTCTCAGACAAAGGATTATATGAGATGCCATTGAGATGAAGTTCTTCCTGAAAAAACTACCCAGGTCAGTGTATTCCCAGATCTTTTGATCACTTGCATGTTAATCCTAGACATGACTTTCTTCTTTGTGCATCTTGTAATTGGCAATGTGCGACAGAAAAATACGTTAATACGTCATATGAAAATCATTTAATAATAGGAAAAAGCCATGTGCAGGGCTGGATGTATTTTATATTGGTTTCAAAATTACAGTGAGAGCCTGGAAACTATTTATACGCTGTCTATGACAGAAATATAGTCCAAATAAAGCAAAGGGGCCTTTTTGTTGGCAAAGGAACTATTGATCTATTGAAAAAAAAATTACCAATTTGTTTGTTAGCTAGAGATAAAATGAACGTTGGAGTTGTCCTGAACTGTTCCCAGTTTCCTGAGATACTATTAAGAGGAGGTGTTGCCATGCATATCCATTTTTAGGTAGCAAGACAGAGTTTTCAGGAAAAGCTCATGTCTGACATGAGATTGAGTTTAGGTAATTTGGAAGGAAATACAGCTTTAGATGAGTAACCACTAGTTCTTATTATTTCCCATCAAGCAGTTGGAAAATATTATCAAAATAATAAAGTGCCCCATAGAAGAAGATTGCTGAATCAGACTGAGATTTGAGATGGGATCAGCGAAACTGCAGAACAGCACTGATGAATCATCAGTTATCACCTGTTGACAATTTTTCAGGGGAAACCTAAAGATAAGAATGCCTGCCATGTTCGAAACTTACATTGCGATTGCTGGGGAATTGCAATTATACAGAAAGACAAACAAAGCTGTATGAAAACCCAACATGTTGTGATCCTGGAGCTGCCCCAATTTCACGTAAACTGTGCCATGATGGGCCTGGCGATGCTAGGAAATACTGTTCTCAGACAGCAGGTATCTAATCGGCTTTGCGGCTTAATGAAGTTGTGACTGTTCCTTACACAGTGACTTCTCCAGAGGCAGAGGTATAGCCGGAAAAACGGAGATGGGGATGGAAATAAGGATGTTGAGCTAATTGCTTCATCTCAGAATGTCTCTGGCAGGCGACAATCCTGACAGGCTAAATGGGAACTGGGAGATGAAGCAAGTGGAGCTGAGGGACGTCCTGCTAACAACGCCCTGGTGACTTAGGGGAAACCTGCAGGTTTTCCTGACGGCGTAGGACACCCCAGAGACTAACTGGAGACTTCTTGACGTTCTGTATTTTTCTATAGTGGTCTGTATTACTCTGTATTATTATGTAGACATTCTGAACTATGTTAATGTTAATAGAAACTGTTGTTAATTTGGGCTGTAGGAAGGAAGTTGTGGGTAGGAGGTCTCTCAGAAGAGCCAGCTAGAAGAGGCTGTTGCTGCGTTGTGCTGGGCAGAGGGCTAAAATTACAGACCACAGATCAGTTTGACCTGCGCTGTCCTGTGAAGCAGACCCTGCCAGCCTCTTTGGCACTGCGTAGCTATTGAATGACACAACAAGAACCTTGTTTTTAGATCTTTTTAAAGCTTCAGGACACTGTTGTTGCTATACCACCAGCGAGTGACTCGGGCTGCAGATGCCTGTGTAACAGCCCTGCAGCTTGTCCTAGAAGTCACGGGGTCAATCCCGCTCTTGTTCCTATTTAGTGCCCCACACATCAGATGAGTAACTGGAGACTGTGTGTGCTCAGGGAGTGGGATCCCATCCTCAAAATTAGATGCTTTGTTGGGAATGGTTTTTGTGCTGGGACAGGCTGTGGCTGGATGAATTTACTCTACAATCACTTACTGCTGTATGAATGGCCCTACTGATAAAGCTTTTGTGTTTATGTGCTTGCTAACTTCAAAGGACACTATTGCCTATATGAATTCAGATCAGATTTCAGGAGCTGCATTAAAATCCAGTGAGGGCCAGATGGCTGACTGTTTGAAGAAGAACTTTCATGTTTGGCTTTCAAAAAGAAAAAAAAACCCCAACACCTCAAACCCATAAACTAATAGCAATGTCAGAATGACTTTTTTGTTTCAACCATTGCTCTCTTTTTGTGTCCTGCTCCCTTCTTAACTAAGTGGTAATTCATACTCCTGAAACTTGTCTCAGCCTCAAATTAAAATCCTTGAAGCATTCCATTTTTTCTTCCTATATATCATATTTCCTCGGCATCGTCCTTGGGTGGTGCTATTTGTGGTTCAGAGAGGACAGAGCTATCCTCTACATGCTGGCAAAAAAACCCCAACAAATCTTGTCTGGCAGTTATACTTAGTAAGCTAAATGATCCAAGCTGTATAGACAATGGTACATTGCTGCTGTGAGCATAGGTCCCACGAGCAGGACTGACATCCCTACCAGCTCTATCACCAGCACGCAGAGACTCCCTCCCATCTCTCGCCTGTCCTTCATCCCTTCCCTGCCACCCCTTAAGCCTTCGAAAGCTCATATTTAAGAGCACGCAGGAAGACATACTACGCTTAGATTTTCACTTGCACAAAACGTTTATCAGGGTACCTGTTCATTTGAGAACCTAATAAAATAAGCCTAGGTGGTTAAGAAATCTGGAAGAGGCAGCCAGTGGAGTGGGGAACTGAAAGGAAAGATATTAGTCACTTGACTGCTGCTTGGGCAAGACAGTGATGTTGTGATAATGAATGTCAGGAACATACGTTTTATGGAAATAGAAGTATTTGGTATTTGGGGCTGGGCATGCTTCTGCGGAAAAATCAAAATAGAATGGAAACTAATAGGATTCTACAGAAGCTTCAAAAGATTACAACAGAAATTACATTTACCTAAAGTATATGGTTTAATTTTAAGTAATCTTATAGACAATTATAGCTAGGTTATTCAGAAAACACTGTTTATTTCTAGATCTTGTTAAAAAAGTCTTCTGGATTTTTCCAGAGGATCAAGGAAGCAAAGGGTGAAGATGTTAGAAAGATGGTCCTGTGATGATTCCTGGCTAGATGAAGACTTTTGATATTTTACTGCTATTTAGCTACAGCTGGGTGAATAATTCACAATAAGTAATTGAGCAGAATCTGTTCTTTTCTGCACACAGAATTAACCATGGGAAGATGCCGATTTCCTTTGCCACCCCCAAAACTAATTTTTGAGACCTTTTTGTCAATTCCTATACACATAAAATACACACTGTGCTAGAAGAATAAGGCCGTTCTTCGTCAGGTTGTTGTAATAATGAAGTTCAGCAACGACTATGAGACATACAGATATGACAGAGGGCCAGAAATGTACTTTGCTGCTGCCAAATACACCTCATCTCATGTTAATTACCAGGTTCTCTCAATAGTTGGAATTACTAGGTCTTTTCCCTGGAGAAACTTTAGCGAAGCTACTTTATCTTTTGATGTCCTTGGATCTGAGTGTATCTCCAGCTGGAAAAAACAAACAAACATTCCAAAGAATGTGTTCAGACTTGTGCATTTTTAAATCAAAATCATATGCAAAGCTTTGGATAAAACATAATGGTTTTGCAATGTGGTGTAATTTTTTTCACATTTGCACTTCAAAAGGCTATAATGGGGAAATCCTAACTCAACTGTTGATGAAGTTTCTAATAAATCAGAGTCTTGAACATATCCTGCAGTGCTCAGTTACAAAAACTGACTCTGCGCTGCTTGGCCCGTCTGTTGATATTTGTATTGCCACAAAATCGCAGACTCAGCAACATCCAGCATGCTGCTGCAGACCACAAGTTTTGAACTACTGTAATGACCTTGCTCAACAAACACACTCGTTATTTTTGACACAGAGGCAATTTACCAACCAGTCTGTACACTCTTGGGTTGACATTCCCAGAAGTTATCATGTATTTGGAGGGTTGCTTAATGTATAGCTAGTAGTTATTTCTGAAGTGAACTGAACTGGACATTTTGTAACACTTCTATTGACTTTTTTAACCCATAAATGAATCATGGAAAATTACCTCTGCTCCTTGCTGTGGGGTTAGAAACGTGATCTTTTTTTGCATGTTTATATGGGGCGCTCTGATAGGAATCTCTTTACGCTGTACCAAATCAAAACAGACCTTGGCCCATGGCACATAGTCCTGTGATTTACAGGCTGAAACAAGTTCCAGTTCCAGCCTCCCTAGTAACTCAGGCTTTCAGCTGGAAATACAATCTCTGTACCTCTGAAGTTGGGAGAACTTGTTAATCATAGAACTTCCCCTGAGGTGATGTCTCCTTGGGAAAGAAATAAAAAAGGAGCGGGGAAGGGGGGGGGTGGTATTGTACCTAATGAGGTCAGTTAAAGTTCCCTAAACTTGTCAGATCCTCAGCAATTCTTTAGTGTTTCCAGCGTGCATGCACTCCAGCCTACATGCGTGAATAGTTATACTTCTTCGCTGGCATGCACACACAACATCCTGTAACTTTTAGGGTGGAAAGATGATTACATGATATTAAAGAGAAAAATGCAGGTTTCATGTGTCAGGTTATAATGCCACATGCACACACACACAAAATTGTTCCTGAACGCTGGCTGAACTATTCCTCTCAAACTTGGGAGCCGCGTGAGCTGCCCTCCATGTGCCTCCCAGCTACTGAGAGCTCCTTGGCGCCCGCGTTTATTGTCTGTCGCTTTTTTCATCCCCACCACTGTGCTGTCAAAGGTATTTTACCATTTCATTTAAAAATAGTATCGCGTACCGTTCTTGCGGTTGTACCTCAAAACGAGCAGTGCAAACCCTGCTGGAGTGGGTGAGCATGTCCCCAGCCTCGGGACCGCCCGCCATGTTGCTGGGGGTTACCAGCTCTGTGGCAGGCGGTGCCCCAGCCCAGGGGTGCCTCTCCCTTAATCTCTGCGGTTCACAGACTGGCCTTCGAACTTAAACCAGCTGCGTGAGCCTTACAGCGTGTCCGCTTGTGCCTGAGGACTCCTATAAGGGTCATGGCACAGGTAGTATCACATATCTGAGAAATTAAAAGTGTTCTGCAGGCTTTGATCAGCACTGCAGCTCCATATACGTGTTCATTTCTACCAGTTTTGCTGCAGTCCCGATCCAATTCATGCACAGACTTGGACTTTGGTATTGTCAGGCACTGCCAAATCCTCACTGGTGGTCACTGGTTTGTGTCCCAGTATGGACCGGGTAGCTACAACAGGAGCATATTTATCAGAGTACCATGCCTGCTGCTTTATCAGAGATCTTCTCTTGGTATCTATGTTCTTGCTGTTGCCAGTATGCAGTCCATAAATATTTCTTTTCCAAGTGTACCTTAGCCTTCCTGAGGTGCAGTTTAGGGGCTGGAGTATGTATAAGCTAAACATACTGAGTGCCAAACATCAGCCAGCTCAGCTATAGAATTAGTCAAAGGGAGACCAGATAATTTTTTAGTGTGACAAAGGGTTATTTACAACTCCTCTCACCTCTCAGATAATAATTCTGCAACACTTTTGCACCTCGTTTTGAAAGTAACCGCTTCCCTTTTGAACAATGACTTTGTCTGGAAAAGCTCAACCCCGTGGGCAGCCGTTTGTCATAGATACAAGCACCTGAAAACAGAAAGCAGGTCTGCAGCCACACAGTGGGGTTTTTTTTCCTACTCAGGCTGTGATTACCATGGTATCCACTTGGTGCGGAAACATACAGTGCCATGCTCGTAGGCGAGCTTAAACTAGGACAGGTCATACCTCTTCTGTCTGCCTAAACACCACAAAGCGAGCCGCAGCACCCCAGGCTCACGGCTGTTGGGAGCAGACGGAGCGTGACTGAAGCAAGTGTGCGCGCTAGTTCACCGCAGCCGAAGGCCGGAGATCCCCAAACCCTGAGATTTCTCTATGCTCTCACGCGTTTATCAGCCTGCAGCTGAACCTTTCTCTTTATCAGGCGGCAGAGGGAAGGGGGTAGGGAAACTGAAGGCAATGCCTTCAGAGCCAGTGATTTCTCTTTGGAGAGGGCGATCCTAGCTGGGGGATGTGCCTGGTTTCTGGTCTTTGTACACGCTACGTGTTGTAAATGGAAGAGAGAGGAGGATGGAGTCTGGACAGTATCTGTGGGCCACTGGGCAGTATTTTCACTCAGAAGATTACTCTTGTAGGACTTTCTGCAGGTCTGCTGAGTGTCAAGGGGATTTGAGGTATCAAAACGAGTTGAGTCTCAGTTCCAGCCATATTTCTTAAGTTTCATGGTTAACCAGAATCTGCCAAAATTAAAAGAATATGAAACTGCAACAGAGACGTACAGTGCAAGCAAACAAGAAACAAGGAACAGCCGTGCTTATGGCAAAGCGAGAACCGCGTTGCTTTAATGGCTTTTCACTGAAAATCTGCAGCCTTACGAGAGGCTCTGAAAGCTGTGAATATTGCCTGAATGGAATGCTTGGCTGTTACAAGAAAACATATAAAAAGTTGAGCACACGGAGGACCTGCCTCCCAACATTAAATAACACAGCTGGCTTATGTTCACACTAATACTTTCCTGTGGAATTTTCTCTCTGCATCACTTTGAAGCCCTCACCACCCTGTGTTGCCCTTTTCCATTTTCTGCTGGGTCTGTGTTTTCAGTGGAACTGAACTTAATGTGCCTGCTCTGTTTTGGTTACGCCTAAAGGTGGGCACAACCGGTTTTGGATTCACCACATTTTAAACATTTCTCTGTCCTCTGTGCAAACCCCAACCCCCTCTGACCATGGAAAATGTTTTAACTTTTTTTTCCCTGTGTGTGTGAGCTTTCACCCACTGCTCTACTTCCTGCTTTCAGCCAAAACATCGAGGGGAGGACATCAAAAGGAGAGGGCAAATGCAAAGCAGTAATTTCATAAAAGGGGCCAACGGGCATGAAAAGCAGAACCTTCACTGGCTTCCCACATATGCACTTGACCTTGAAATGTTGAATGTTTCTTTCTTATTTTAAAGGCTGGATTTCCTTATTTTTCTTCCTTTTCTGCACTAAAACCAGCTTCATCTGAACTCTTTGCTGAAAAGCCAAAAATATAATCAGTATCCTAAACTTTGCACAACTCTGTAGATCATTGCAGCAACTGTTCAATGAAAGAAAGAGGATTCCAATTTGAGAAATCACTTATACTGTAATAGGGTAAAACAGGGAACAGAGCCCTTACAAACCATGCTGCGAGTTCATCAACAAGCCAGGGTGAGCAATCTCATTTGCAAGAATGCTATGCAATGTCACCTGAAATCTTGAATGCATCATACATCAGTACGTAAATGTTCATCAGGAGATAATAAAGTCTAAAACCAATCCAATAGTGTCCAGCAAAATTACTCCTAACTCCTAACAGGACTCAGTGACAAGCCAGGAGTTTTGTAGCATAGAACCCTGCATTTTAGCAAATGTTTCTTGTTCATTTTTGGGAACCATGACCAGTCATACTTTTTCTAAAGATCCATCCATCATCCGACCAAAAATATAAAATTCCTATCTGCTGTCCAGTAGTCTGCAAGCTGCACAGTATTTGCTTTTTCATTTCCTTTCAGTATCTGACAAAGTAAATGATGGAAACGTTTATTACAAATATAGTAGAGTGCCCCTTTGTCAATATTACTATAACTTCGGGAGCTATTCGTTTGAGATCTGTTCCTGAGATTTCCACCCAGCACTTGATCGGCATCTTTGCTCTCTTTCCCTACACATTGCATGTCTATGCTGAATATTCATCGTTCAACCAGTAGAATACAGAGACAAGAACTAAGTCAGTTTTTGGTGACACTGAAAACATCCCTTTTGCAGTGCTGTCCAATAGTTCCTTCTGAAGGTTTTCAATAGCTTCTCAGTAGTTTTCAGTAGTTCCTTCTGAAAGACAAATGTACTACTTTTGGCATCTACTGAATATAGAAATTGTAAGGACAGTTTTCTGGTGGAAGGCTCTCACTTGTCTGAGAATAACTCACGTTTGTGGGCAACATATCATTTAGTGTGTGATGTCTTAAATTCAGATACTGGTCTTGCACACAAAAGCCAGGTCTTGTTTAATTTGCTTTACAAATTACTTAACATGGTTTTGCCGTGCCGTATATGTATAGAAAAAGAGCTCACTACATTTTCTAGGCATTGTATTGATATGTTGAGGAGATAAACATTCCCATTAATTTGACTAGGATCTTATCTTTAAAAGATATATAGTTGCCAGATCAATCATAAAAAAATCTTGTGGGCATCCCAGAAAGTGGGTGCTTCTACTGTTTTCTTAGTGTTTTCCTCAGAAACCTTTTATCCCAGACAGATGAGATTACCTTCTTGCTAGCTTAAAAGGAACTTTTACAAATATATTTTATACTTCACTCCATGTGTGAATTGAGCCTTTATATGGGAGACCTCACTAACATATAGTACACCCTGTTGACTACACAGCTGTCAGCAGCCAGTAGAGAATTTTGAGTTTTCTCCTAATTTTGCTTCCACTGCTTTTTCATGGTCACTGAGCTAAGCCAAATGCATTTGAAAAAAACAGCAGGTCAAAGTGAGGATGAATAGGTGACGTTCATAATGTGTTGTCTGCAGTTTCAATCAAACTGCTTTCTGTTATCTATAAATCTGATATCCATTTAAAAAAAGAAAAAAATCAAGCCAAACCAAAAGTTTCTGCTTTCTGTCTACTGAGTTAAGTTCAAAGCTGTTTTCCACTTGATACAGCACAGGAACTGGAGCAGAGGTCTTTCAGTGCCCCAAGCACTGTTAAACGTAGTCCTTCTCTTACTCTTAGGATCAGTAAACATTTAATGTGTCCAGCAGTGACTCTAGGAGGAAAGAAGAACAGCACATGTGGTGGCTAGATTCTTAGGACAGTATCCCAGTAGTAAAAAACATAGGTTCAAATCCTCTCCAACAGAGGAGAGAATGGAATTTAAGTGTTTTGCCTGGGTATGGGGAAATGTTCTACTCCTCAGCTATGTAACTCTGCCCCAGACTTACATCTAATCCAAAACTGTGAAATGCATTAGTTCCAGCTTCATACCTTACACTAAAATTTGCTTTCTCTCTCAAATTAAATCTCTGAATGATCTATTTATTGCTTCTGTTTTCTCAGATATTAACAATAGTGAGTTGCTGACAATGGAAGAGTTTGATTGCTTTGTCTGTTCCTTGCCAGTTTTAAAGGATGGGATTCAACTCAGAATCAAAATTAGATTTGCTGTCTACAGGAAAGTGTCTGCATGCATGGCAGTTGTGTGGGCTCCCTATATAGTCAACAGAAATTGGGTCAATGCAGTCAGAAGAGCCTAGAAAGTGATTCTTCCCAGCCTAAGATAGACCTAAGGCTCAATTTGGATGCCTAACCATAACTTTGGTGGTTTTGGGGATGTAGTAGGGAATCCCATCCAGCCTTCAGCTGCTGACCTAGAAAGACGTGGGTCTAACACAGCTGAATTGAACTCCTCTGGCTTGTGACCTGAGTAGCTCTTTAGTTTTACTGGCTCTATTGTCCAGACTTGATCAAGTTGCCTGCACACACGAGCATCGGGTACATTGAAGGTGCCCTGGGATAACTTGCTGGGGCTTGGGAAAGAGGTGGATCTCCTGCAGGCTCCGTGGCCCATCTGCCAGCCTGTGTGGATGCCTTGGATGTCCTAGGACACATGTGAGGAACAAAAATGAGCACCTGCCTTGATTATTATGACGTTCCACGGCTTAGAGGATTAGTAGACATCTGCAGACTTAAATATTGGGTCTAAATGTCAGACTGTACTTTCAGAGCCCTATCTCATTACATTTGAAATAATCCATTTTGATGGAGACCAGACTTATTAGTTAAGCCAAATTGTCAGCTGCCTTGTGTCACTGATTTACAGAATAGGTGGAGTGTACTACTGAATATGGCTGAAACTGCAAATACCGCCTGTGCACAAGAGAATGGCAGGGTGTGGAGCACAGACTCCCTTATGTATGGCTGGTGTGCTTTCTTCATTTATCATGTTCCTTCCTATTTGCTGAAGAAGAACTTTGCTGATCTTGCAGTTTTTATTTGTGCTGGACAAATCATAAACAAGAGGTTTGCCATCCTTGAACCTAACTGAATGCCAAAGACACAGTTTATCTACCCTCCTTAAACAAAAATTAAGTACAGTACCTTGGCTTTTGTTTATTCTATTTAAGCTTGTAAAATTTCTTTGTATGGCATTTCTCAGTGGTATTTGAAAGCAGAATTGTGTGTATGTATTTGTGCACCAAAAATTTAGGGGACAAGACAGAGAATCTTTTAAATCTTATTTTTAATATGCTATAAGATCATGTGTGTTTGAGAGCACACAGATCTATGCTTCGCAGTAGCCTTTAAAAGGAGATATTACTTGACAGCCTTATTTGTCCACTAGCCTCTACTGCTATGTATAGGAAAATGGTGGAGGGGCAAATCTAGCTTTCCTGATCCAAATTCTCTTTGCTAAGTCCTTTTCATCATGTTTCTTCCTCTGTACTGACAAAGAATTTACATTTTTTAGAACATTCTCCTGGCCAATGAAATTGCTTTTATATATATGTTTCTTAGGAATACTTTACAATATGGTATCTTCTGTTGTCAAACCGTGCATAGTTGCAAAGTAGTGATAATATGCTAAGATGAACACCATGATGAAAAATTTTAAATATGCTTGTTAGGCAGCTACACACAGAACTTGCCTGTATGTATGTATTGCTTTAGAAAAAGACAGAATAAAAAGAGGAAGTGAAGTGTTAATGATTTTAGGTTGTGTTCTGAAGTCAGAATTAAATTAGTAGGACAATTGTATGTGAGTTTGTGAGCTAAACTCCTTAAAGATTGTGAGGCAGATTGTTTAAATAGCTCAGCAACTTACATTAAAAGAAGCAATAGAAGTAAATCTCCTGATAATAAATTGCTAGCAAGTTTTCTATTTTGCACTGTAAGAAATGAGTTGAATTAGCTTTTCTTTCCATTATTAAAAGCCATCATGTTGGCATGCATATAGGAGTTTTTGTTAGAGTGCTCTAAGACATGTTTTCAAAAATGTCTTAAAAATATGCAAAGATTTGTTTTATCCTGCTTATTCTTAATTTCTAAAAATGGTATTGCTCTTCTTACAAGTAGCATTCTATTGCTGAGAGGGCTTTTTTTCCCCATTTCTCTCACCTATTGAGTAATGAACTCTTGTGTGGAAGTCAGGAAATTATTCTCCTGGAGCTGGAGCTATTTGCCTTAGCATAAGTTTCTAGAGTTTATTTGTGAGGAAGCAGACCAAGAAAACAGAGAAATGAACTATGTTCCATGCTATACATGGTGCCAAGCCGTCCTTTGACATTCCCTCTATCCGCACCGTGCTACTGTGTCTTAACAATCCACTACCTTTTCAGATCACACTGACCACTTCAAAGTCTTATCTTTATTTTATGATTCATTTCAAGCTCTGGTTGCTGGCCTCTGCAAAGATTTTGAATCACTGTATCATTATATGTCATTTCCCTTTCCCTTTCTGCTCTTGGCTGTCTCTTTCCTGGGTCTCCTTGCTGTTTCACAGTGATGATGCAAATAGCAGTCCTGTTATGCCTGGGCTGAGAAGAAGTAACACTTGTGTCCAAAACTTCAGAAAAAGTTTGCCTGAAGGCAAGCTTGCCCTTATCTGAAGGGCAAATGCCTACGTTCCTATGCCTTCTGCTGCATTCACCGTGGAGTCTGTTTAGTTCAGTCTATTATTTTTAAACTAAAGACATATATGTTCAAGCAACAGCGCTGTTCTGAAGTGTTATTTCTAAGCTCTGGAGCAACTTCTCGGACTGCCCTGGGGTGGTGTGCATGCTGTCCTGGCTGAGGTGCGGCCCTGTTGCTTGGCTTGGCCACGTCAATTCCTAGTGTTGTGTCAAATCTGCCAACAATGAGAGGGGTCTTCCAGCAGGTGGGCGATGAGAGGCATCTGCCTATACCTTGCTCTGTTTGTGTAAGCTGACTGGCTTATAATTAATGGCTGGCAAATTGATTCCAGGTCAATAGTAGCAGGCTACGATGAACATCCTTTGCTTTCTGGTTCTCACACCCCAGGGCAGTCAACACAGAGGTCAGCACTAGTTTCCCCGAGGTCTCAGCACAGAGCTGGGAAGTATTGCCAGTACTGAGGAGGAGTGGAGCATCACCGTTCGTTGCCTGTCTGGTGTCGTTCACATCCCTATTACCTCAGCGTGGGAGCAACGCAACTTTTGTCACTATATATACAATGCCCAGAGCAAATAAACCAGTTGTAAGATTTTTGCTGGCCTCACTCTGCTTGCTGCTCTTCCTCTGCATGATCTCTTTATCCTTTGCTAAGTGCAATCAGGCTGTGCTCGATGTTATAAGTGGGTGTGATACAGGAGCTGAGGCAGCAGTTCTACCAGGAAGTCCCAGATCTTGTTCTTTCATTTAATCTATGACTCAGTACACTGGAGATTAAGGTTGAGCAAGGCAGCAGGAAGACTTTCGAGACGTGTTTCCCCCTCTGTCCCTCATGGCCATTGTCATGCTGACTGTCATTCCCCTCTTGCTGATGGGGACAGACTTTTTAGCAGGGCCTGTAGAGATAGGACAAGGGGTAATGGTTTTAAACTCAAAGAGGGTAGATTCAGACTAGATGTAAGGAAGACATATTTTACAATGAGGGTGGTGAAACATGGGAACAGGTTGCCCAGAGAGGTGGTAGATGCCCCATCCCTGGGAACATTCAAGGCCAGGCTGGACGGGGCTCTGAGCAACCTGGTCTAGTTGAAGATGTCCCTGCTCATTGCAGGGGGGTTGGACTAGATGACCTTTAAAGGTCTGCTCCAACAAAAACCATTCTATGATTCTATGATTCTGTGATTTCTGGGGCTGAGCCAGGCTGTGAGGGGGCCATGCCCAGTCAGGGAGGGGTAGAACAGCTCAGGCTGGGAGGAAGGACCTGGGATGAGATCAGTCTGGACAGGCAAAGTTTTTCGTCCTGGGACAGGGACCTTGGCTTCTGGACTTTTTAGCTCTCTCCCCATCAAGTTACATTTTCCCAGTTGCTCTAGAGTAACAGCTCATTCACGGGCAATGACATACTCATGTGCAGGAATGTGTTACTGTACAAACTGTCTGCCTTGCTGGGTACTGCAAGGCTCTGCACTGTGACTGAACTGTGCCAGAGTAAATACTGGTGAGAAAACAAGATGAACGGCTTTAGGAGGCTGGCAATAAGGAGTAGAAAGTGTACGGTAGAGAGTGGGAGAAGACACCAGTTGTACTGACGTACGTTCAAAGTCGTCGGGGGAAATAGACCTGGAGTCATCATTTGGGTGTCTGGAGATAGGAAATCAAAGGATGGCGGTGGGGAGTTGAGGAAGTTGAAGATGAAAGGTTACGTGACTGTGAATCAAGGAGCATCAAAGGTATTTTCTGGAATAAAATGGATTAGTTTTAAGTCTTCTTGCTGCCTGCATCACTTGTGTCCCTGTGAAGAGGAACACAGCACTTCTTATGAAGCATTGATAAAGAGGTCCATGGTTGACTCATGGAACCTATAATGCATTGCATTTCTGAAAGATTTCACGCCTTCACCATCACTGGAAAGATGTGATCCATGATGACCCTTCATTTCAGCGCGAAAAAAGCAGGTCAGTGTTGCGGAAATCTCCATTCTAATGTGTACTAACGAATTTAGATTCAGAAGAAAATTGAGAAGGTCCTATCTATATATGGTGCACAGAGGTTTTTTCCACTCCAGAAATAGTCCAGCAGAAAGGAGAAGACAGTGAGTTGCTGTGGGAAGCAAAAAACCACCAACCCAAAACCATACCCCCCAAACCCTGAATCCTCCTCTCTCTAATCTTTCAGAAAACACTATACTTTTGGTAGTCAAGATGAGGATGCAGTTAACGGAAAGTACTGCGGTTGGAGTAACATAGAACAAGAAAATCATTGCCAGTTAATGCTACTGAAGATACCTTCTCTGGGATACTGGTGGGTATCTACTGGCCATCTACAGTGCTGCAACACTAATGTGAAGTTCTTTCTTATGCCTCCTGGACCCTCAAATCCATAAAGCTAGGAGGTTATTTCATTGTCTATCTCATGTTGGTTTTTGGTTCTTCCATGGGGATTTGCTGCCAGATGGAAGGATGGGGCTGAAGGGAATGGGGAGATGGAATTTCTAACTTTGACAGATATCCCATTAAGAAGAGACAGCTAACAATGTCATTTACTTCTGCTATTTAATCAATAATACATCTACTCTCTCTACAGACTGATATTTTAATTATTTTAGCTCAGATAAAGTAGGTACACTGTACTTTCATTTTTCTAGCCCGATTAGCAGAATAACAAAACATCAAGCCAGTTTTGTCTGCCTTTTCCCAGTTTGAAATTCAGGCTGTTTCAATTACTCTTGAATCCGCAACAGTGGGTCTGGGTACTAAATGGGAAGCTGCCAGTTTGGTTTCTTCTGTTGGCCTGGGTGTATTTCTAGAAGGGATTGCCACTAATTTTAGAGGCAATTCTCTGAATAAACCAACCCTATAATATAAATAGAGATGGGAAGAATACAAAATCCAGCTTTCACATTTCTCCTGGTTCTTCACAGCTGCGGAGCCTCCTTGCTCGTGCTGATAGTTTCTTAAGGCACTCAAGGAATTACTGCATGTAAAATGTGTTTGTGTGGCATGTATAGCAACATTCACTAAACTTCGTATTCAGATAATGGGAGGCAGTGTGGGGTTTGTTGGTTTGGTTTGTTTTTTTTTTTTTTCAGAAACAGGAAATCAAGCTCAAGTGGGACTGATTCCAAACACTGACCAATTTTATCCTAACTCCAATTTTGCCTTGACCTTTCCTGACTAATGTAAAATGAGGCTAGCTACGTAGAGAGGTTTTTTTCAGTGTTTATACTGTAAGAGTCATGCTGACTCAAACAGAACTAGGCTTGTGCTCTTCCAGTGAGCCACATAATAGATCCTTTGAGAGGAGCAATGGAGGTAGTGTGGAAGGTCATTGACTCAGTCTCTGTACATGCCAAGAGGATGCAGGCGAGCAGTGGTGTGAATTCACACAAGTCAAAACCACCTGATCACCAGACACAAGGGGGCAGCTCAAAAACAGGCAGAAGCAGCAAGGTTCTGCGACTTCCTACAGAAAGCCATAGGCATATGGACAAACACACACTCCACCTACCACAGGTTTCTTTTTTTTTTTAAGAAAGTCTTTATTTACAGAATTTTGAATTTTGCAATCAGATTTGATCCATGTGGGGCTAAAATAGATTTATTTAGGGATTTAGTCCCTTTGGCTGGCCCTCTCTGCACTTTTGGATCCCTTCTCCAAAATGCGTAGTGTCATCGTAATCCATAACTCTTATGAGAACTGTTGGAGATTCTGGGTCGTCTCATCTGGGAGAATGATTTTGTTGTCACACCTATGATAGAGTCGAAGATCAAGAGAACAATAAGTGCTTTGAGCCTTGTCCTAGCTGGGGCTGCCAGGCTCTGTCTTTGTGCGGTCAGTGGAGGGGAGGAGACATGGTATCAAAGTTAGGCACCTGCTGTAAGTGGTCTGCTGGCCTACAGGTCGCCACTACCTTTTCCACCGTGACTGAGCTCTGGCTGCCCCAGACAGCAGGGAATGTACTTACCTCTCACTTCACTTTTGACACTGCGGTAGGCAGGAAAACTCAGTCAGCCATCAAAGCGAGATTTATTTCACCCAACGTTAGTCATCTGAAAATTGGGAGATCAGTGTAAGCAGGTCACCCAGGCTCCCCCTCTGCTCCACCCACCTTGATTCATAACAGGCCCCTTAGGTCTGGGGATGGATGAATCAGCCCACCCCCTCTGTATCCCCGGGGGGAGCAGAGGGAGCTGAGACAGCAAATTTTCACAAGGCGTCTCAGATCCTGAGAGCTTGGCAGGCAAAGTGAAGGTGGCTCTGCTTCACTTTGCCCTGCTCTGGTCCCCCGGTTTCTGTTCCCTTTGTCTTCAAACTCCTTGCTTTTGGGGAGAGCTGATGCTCTGAGAGAGGACAATGCCTTCAACAAGGCTGTGCTTCTGTAACAGATGTAAGGCCAGTAGGACTATCCACATGCATTAGGTTACATGTATAGTGCAACGGGTATGTGATTTGTTAGTGTTAATCTGCATCTGTTTCTTTTTATTGCTGCTTGGGGGCATATTTGTACAAAGAATGGCCATTTCAGCAAAGCCTACATGCTCCCTAAATGCAGATCTGAAGTCCTGCCAAGCATCTGTGGATGGGAAGAAGTCAGTATTGTGAATAGCATGTCCCTTCCTCTCATTGTCATTTGTATTAAATTAGTGATATTACTGTAGTGCCTAGAGGCTGCAAATTAGGTTTAGGGCCTCATTCTGCTGGGTCCTGTGCTGGCAAATCAGATGACACTGGCTCTGCCTTAGGGAGCCTAGTTTTGCAAACCTGCCACCCAAATGTACTTACAAGACCCATTTGATTTGGAGGGAAGGCACGGGATGAAGGAATGTCGAGGCAGGTTTCGTTCGCTGTTTGTAGCATGACGAGGAGCAAGCGACCACATTGCACTGGTCAGAGCCAGCCAGAGCGAGCAAAAGGTCTAGGCAAAGGGCTGGCTGCTTACCTGGAGCACTGTCTGTACCCGGCAAAGGGCAAACCTTCACACTGTCAGGCTAGGAGCACCTGCAAGTCCAGGAGCAAGAGCTGTACCCTCCGTAGGGTGAAAGTCACCCCAGCCCTCCCACGAACACGCCTTCTGCCATGGCCTGCACCCCCTGTCTGGAACCTGCTCTCCGAGCAAACAGAAAGGGACACGCTCCTACTTACACCGGTGTGATAAGGATCAGCCGCCTCATCTGTTAAAACCAAAGGGATAACACTAACTGGTGCAATAGGTTTTAAAGCAGCAAATGAAACTGTCTTAATTCAGCAGCAGTACTCTCTTATTTTCGCTACTGCCAGTTTCCTTTTGAAGGAAATGTCTCAGCAGGACTCAAAAGAAGATTAAGAGAAGCGTTGCACTTTTTAATATTGGGAACACACTGTTTTGCGATAATTCTCTCATCTTCCGTTTATCACAAACATTTCCATTTGTAGGAATGCAGTATTTCCTTCTCTTTTTTCCCCCTTGGTACACACTGTAGTGTAATGGATGATGTCTGTTATATGATGTATTGTTTATCACAGACCACAAATAAGTCAATAAGCTAAAACAATATATTATGCCTTCTTTTAAATATGAGATCTGAAGGCTATGTTTGAGAAGGTGCGTAGTATATAATTTCCCTAACTTTCAAAAATCTGCTTTTTCTCATAGTCATTTCTGATAATGTGTTGCAAGTCCAAGCAAAGTTGTTCCTTTCTCAGGATGTCTTCACTCTCTCCCGCTTTTTTGTGTGTGGGTACTTTGGTTTGGCTTTCCCTTGCATACTCACCGGACTAGGACTGTTACTGATTCTGACACTGATTCTGACCTAGGAAAGTATTCACTCCAAGCTGTGCCTGGAAATAAAATACTTCTATATTGAAAAGATAATGTGGATTTTGGAGACAAATGTAGAGGAGAGAGGACAGATACCATTTTAGGCCTACCAGTTGGACAGCATCCCTTTGGTGTGCCAAGCCTTTCTAGCTGCAAATGGATTTCCATCCCAGCTCTGCCAGGAGCAGAGCTAGGAGGCTGAGCAGCACGGAGTGAGTGCCAGGCTGGCACCAATATTAGGTGTCGCCTTTTACCCGCTCTGTGAATCTGCAACGATCCCTGTGAAATGGAAACCGAAGATTTCAGCCCTCCTGGTGTAAGCAGCGAGCTTGAACTCTCTCTGAACTCGGTGTGTGTTGAAGTCTGGAATAGTTCAAAAGGAGAGAATGAAGGAATTGATAAAGAGGGAAACTGTATAGCTTCATGTTCTGGGTAATGGTGCCTGCATTGCCGCGCTGGCACAGCCGGATCTGAGTGCTGTTGTGGCATGAAAGGGAAATTTTACATAAAGGATTTGGGTTTTTCCTGAGGCTTCTCTGGTTAAAGCTGTTGCTCCTTTGCTTGTGCCTCAGGCCAGACAGCCAGACATATGAGAAAGTCAAACAATACACTGTAAATAAATAAGGGTAGCAAGAACCCCGATTCCTGAAATTCTGGTATTTTTTTTTTCCTATCGGCTTCTGGCAGGAGCTGTGGAAAGAAGGAGTCTGATAGATGCCTGTTTGCTCCCACTGGAGACAAATGGCTCTTCTGATAACGTTATCTCTGGAGACTGACCTTAAACTGCCGAGTTCACTCCATTTAACGTACCTCCTGGGTTAACAAGTGGTTTGAGCACGATCCCAGGATGTGCCAGGTGCCTGGGACAGTCTCTTGACGTCAGTGTGCGGGGGGGCTCTGTGTCCCGAATGTGTGTGGGAAGAACGACTGCAGTGTTTATCCAGAACATGCCCATTGGCAGCACCACTGGGAAACTGCTGCCGAGTCTCTCTGAGGCAGAGAAAAACCCGGCTACTTTGAACTCCAGTAAGGAAATTACCCTTTCAAAGATCCCTTTCTCAAATTAGATTTTAGCTTTCCTCTCTCCTTGTCCCGGCCTCATTAGAGGATGTTCTTTGGTGGCAAATAGTGGTGCAGAGCTGGAGCCTGATGGTGACTCCCGCTCCCTTTCTGCTGTGAAGCTTTTTAATATGATACAATGATGTTTCTCAGGAAAAAAAGGCAAACAAAGAAATGAATGTGTATGTTTTGACAAGGCAAATCAGGGAAGGATAAACATTTTCTAACCTATTTTTTTGCCATGTGCATAAATATTTATAATTGAAACCTGCATCTCTGAGCCGTTCACATGGTCAAATAATTAGCTAGAAATGCAATATATCAGCATATATAAGAACTTTTTCTGTGAAGGGTTGTATGCCTTCCATTCTCATTTCAACTTAACTTGCACTGAATGCTCCTTGCTCCTGTAAAGGAAGCTGGCAGTCTCTCTGGATCGGGAGTGTTCAGTTCATTTTAGGGGATATATGTGTTCTGCTTGCCCATCCACTGCCTCAAAATTCATAGACAATAACCAGATGGAAAGAAGTATTCATTATTAAGTAAATGGTAATACAGTGACATGAATTCTGGTGTTTAAAATCATATGACTTTATTTTGTTAAGTGAAAGACTTTGCACAACAATTATCTTTACATCAGAATTACCGTTTGCCATTGCTTCTATTTTTTTGCCTTCTCATCTGTAAAAGTTTCATTCAGAAGCGTAACTTTTTGATAGGCAGATCTGCAACTGTGAATGCACCGGCTTGTATTTTGGATGCTAAGAGAGTAGCGGACACTAAAGAAAACTAATCCTCCTGTTCTGTGGCAGATTGAAATCCTGGCATGAACTTTGGGGGTGTACTGACCCCTTAGGGCTAGACTGGCTTGACCTGCTCTTAGCCATATAAAAGTCATTTGGGCTCCGCTAGCCTTCTGTAGTCTATAGGGCAGCCCCAGCGGGCAATTCATCCCGCCTCTCTCAGAAAGCTGGGCTGAGAGGGGGTTAGGCACCAACCTTTTCGATGGCTGATGTTACAGGGGACAAAGCCGATCCTGGTTTAGGACCAGTGGGAGCGCAAGGGCTATGGCCATGCCCTGCGCTGCCCGTCAGCCTGGAAGGTGCCAGGAGGAGAGGGTCTGAGTTTGACCCAACTGCAGCAGAACAGCCTCTGTGCAAGGGGATCTCCAGCTTTCCTCTTGGTACAGTTTTATCACGTCTCCGTGTTGCCAAACCAAACAAATTGAAGGCTAGGGTCTGTATATGAAAAATGTAACTGTATAAATGCAACAATGATAAGAAATAAGTTCCTGATCAGAACTAAAGACAAGGTTGAAAAGATTATGGTCATGGTGCAATAGGCATGTTACGTGTTTTTGTTATGCATCTTGGAGGTTTTATCAAACGCTGATACATCATACTGTTAGAGCCGATCTCAGACGTGATGTAGGTCAAATGAACATTGCACGTTTAGTAAAACTTCACTGGCCTGATCCACCTCCCAGTAAAAAAAACCCACTCCTTATTGACTTCTGTGGAAGCCCAGTCTTTTAAAGAGAGAGGTGTAAACAGACAGGCTTCTCCAATTACTCCTGTAATTACAGCATGGGCATTCAGAACCTGATGAACACAGGGAAGTCAACAGGGCTTTCACAATGACTGTAATGGTGAGCGGCTGGGATTCTTGCTCTAGCCTCCCCCAATGCACGGTAACCACTTTGTTTTATTGAATTTCAACCCCCTGCTGGTAAACAGCAGTTTGAAATACCACCAAGAATGGCAGTAGTGGGCAATGGCAGAGCTTCAGTGAGATGAAGAGGGGTGGTTAAACATTTGACTGACTGAAAACATGATAGCATCTTTCTAGTGTAATCTTCTTCCCAGAAATGTATCAAGCTGAATGGTGCTGACAAATGACCAGTTCACAAGGCATCTCTCCCCACCACCTCCTGCCACTTTCTGTGATGAAAAACGCAACCCAAAAATGGTGGGGAGAGAAAGGGGGAGGGAGAAGTGAGTGCGAGGAGAACAGTCTCTGAATCAGTCTCTGTTTTTAAAGGGCATTTCTGAGAACTTTTGTTTGGGAATTTTTCATTGGTCTGACTGATTATTCATTTCCCTCCACCTGGAACAAAAAAAAAAGAAAAAAAAAAAGAAAAAAAAAGGCATTGTAAGGATCTCTGGGAGGGTGAATAGCAGGACAGCTCTTACTGGACTCCAGAGCATTTGCCCCTGCCTACCCCAGTTGGAGAGCCCAACAGCTGTCTTCATAAATACTGTCACTCAGGATTTGAATAGTTTTACATAATCTGGACTGGAGCAGGGAATCCAAGCTTCTTGCTGGTCAAGTGGCAGGTGGGGAATTTAAGCTTTTATAATAGGGCGACAATTACTGCTCCCACAGGGATTTTCTTTTACTGTCTATTGATTTATTGTAAGCTCCAAAGTAAAGACCCCAGGATTAAAGTGGGGGTGGGAGGTGATATATTCTGAAGGTCAGAGGGGTTAAGATGTAGAGGAAGTCTGGGTCTGTCCCGCTGCCGCCGCGCCAGCCCGGACGCATGGCCCATGTGCCCTGTTTCTGACCCCTGTGCTGAGGAGGAGAAGCGTTTAAACTGCTGGGTCACCAGTTGACATGAGAAAAGGAGAAGCTGCTATTTTAGTTATGGTATTTTGGGTTTAATTCTCTTTTTATTTTTGCTTTTTAATATAGAAATACTTGCCTAGCTCCTTGTGTTTTCTCAGCTCTGACCATAGTCCATGCCCTTGCCATGACTGTGCCACCTGAGAACTGGCTTTTCCAAGACAGCCCAGACGCTCTCCATTGGCATGAACTTCTGGGGCTCCCCTGAGATCCCACAGACCTACACTCATGTACCCCAGCCGAGGGCCTGGCACAAACCTAATGGTGATATCTGAGATAAATCACAATTTAGGAGACGTAGATCTAAGAGAACATCAAAGGAAGCATGGAGTACATTGTTTTATAATTATACAGGGGCAGCGTAGTGCAGGTTTTTCTGAATAATAGCTCACTGGTAGATATGAAAAGTATGCCAGCCTTAAGCAAATACGGTAAAGTAAATAGAGCTGGGATTAAAGTGAAAAAAACACATTCTCTTGCTTACGCTTAGCTGACCATCCCTGCTGTTTGCATTTGCTGTGACATCAACCTTCAGGTGGGGGCATGTTTACACGTTAAAGCTAATGAAGCTTGATTGCAATGGACCTGCCCTTCAGCCTCCCTCTTCCTTGGTAGCGCGCTGGTTCCAGCCAGAACGCGCCTGGGCTCTGCCTGCTCCACCGCTCCCCGACGCCAAGGCTGGGGTGATGAACTGCTTTTACACAAAGCAAACTTTCATTCACTGGGAACAGGTGCAAAGTGTCCTTTTGTGTGAACAGCTGGGAAAGCAGTAACCCTTCCCCTGCCTGCGCTTACTTCGCTTAAGGCTCATGCTGCGGGAGGAATAGAATTGGAAGATTTCAAGCAACGTTTTCTACGTCTGCCCGCTTGCCGTGGAAAAACTTTGCCTTTGACTTGGATCGCTAAACAGCTTTTTTGTCTTTCTTTGTCTTCAGTGTGCGCAGAGCTACTTCACAATAAAAAACAATTTTAGACGCCTTGTTACACAGAGCTGTAATTTTCTGAAGCTTACCCTTGCCTTGCAAATGAGCTGCATATACATTCTGGCATCTGCTGCTGGGATCCAGTCAATAGCTCTGAATATGGGTGGTCTTTCTGTAGCTAATCACACAACTCATTCGGCCATGTCCTCAGTTAGACTCTGGAGTTCAGCAGAGAGTATTAGCCATTCTTTTCTTGCCCTAATAGTGAGAGATACTAGTAACAAAATCCTCAGTCCTGTCAGGCATGTAACTATGTACTTAAGATTATGTATAATAGTAGTTCCAGTGAATTCAAATAAAGTTGTAGGCTGCTAAAGGAACCAGAGGAGAAAGGCACCCAATCACATGCGTCTCAGTGGGGAGCATAGTTTAGTAATAGTAACATAGTTGAAACTCGAGGCAGACCCTTACGTGTCTTTAATAACAAACTTTTTCTTCTATTAGACTCAATGCAGGAGCATGTTATTATATCAGATTCTTTGCATTTAAGAAAATTGCAGACAATATGTTTTTATTTCCATAAATAGGAAATGCAGAAAAATAATGCCAAGGTAATGCTAAGCACATCAAATACTAATGCAAAATGAGCTACTCTAGTGAGACAAGTTAAGGAATTTAGTAGCAGAGCATTCAGTAAATTACTGGTTTTGAAAGAGCATAGCATTTTGTGGGTAACCATCTATAACAATTTTGCTTGATAGTTATAAAATGGCAGGAATTTCATAGCATCTTTAAAATCTGAAGGATCCTCTAACTTAACTGAAATGACTTATTGAAAGCCAACATAAGTGCCAAGCAATTGGTTATATGACAGAAATTTAAAATTAATAGAGTCTGGTAGGCCAAGAGAATTATTGACTACTCTCACTGCTGCAGTGTCCTTTCTTACAAAATACTCTGCCTAGTACATAACAGGAAGACAGATACATGTGTCAGCATAATATCTCACATCAGACTGGGAAATCATTGACATCAAAAAGATGGTTATTATAACTTGGTGTATTTCTGATGGTAGATCTGTGTCAGATGTAAACAGTGATGGCAATTTGGGAGACAGTATTTGCAATATTGTTCTGTTTTGATCAAGCTTGGATGGCATGAGGAGCCTGGAAATTTTTCCTGCATAAGGAGTGTGTCTCACAAATGCCCATTGTTTTTGTTAGGTCAGGGCTGTCTCAAAGTACGTCCCTCTGAGAAGATGGGGAATTTTACACGAGTTCAGATGAACTAATTACCGCGTGTTCTGTCTTGGTGCTCTGTTGAAACATACTTTCCATATTTCACACCATATAGCATGGATTAAATCCTGCCTTTAGGTTAGATCAGTGCTTTCTTCACCTTTTCCTCTCCCTTCCCACTCAGCAGCAACCACTGCCCTTCACCCTTTCTAACAGGCTGGTAACAGGAAGAATTTGGTGCTTTGTGCTGGGTTGTCGCAGGCACAGGAGGAGGCACACAGCTGTGTTTGCTGCACGTGCAAGTTGTTCCTTGCTCCCTGGGGTGAAGAAGTAGGTTGGATGGAAGCACGCTGTGGACCGTGGGCCAGGCCCTTAGCTGCAAGCTAGACCACACCAACTTCCAGAAGGGCATGTGGGAAGGCAGGACTGAAGCCTTTTGTCTCCCAGCCCAGCGCCACAAAACCAGAAAGACCTTAAGTGAGATTAAAAGACAGTAAATCAAAAGGATATACTTTTTGCAAAATATGTAAGTCAGTATTGGCTGGCAGAGGATGTCACAGAGGAGTTTAGCAATAATTAAGAAAAAAAAATGTTAGCAGCAAGAATTTCCAGAATTATTATAATTATCGGACAAAAAAAAAGAGTGAATATTGCATCTCATGCTGTAAGAGTTAGCTTCTGACTACTGGAAACGAGGGTGATATTGGGGACATGCACTTTTGTGTTGACCCGCCTTGGTTCTCTCCTGCACTGTGCGGCCTGTCTGCTGCTTGCCACCGCTAATGCTAACAGTGGTGTTCACGTTGGAGAGTCTGGCCATGAAGCTAATCTAGTCTGGACCTTCTTATTTGTCTCAAAATATTCTTATAACATTATTTGATATGTACGACAGACCACTGGTGGTCCTTTCCCTGATGTTATTATTCCAGCCAAGGTCTGGGCAAAGCTCTGATTGAATTCAATGAGGGCAAGTATCCAGTTCTGACCAGGCAAGCTGCAGTCCTAGAAAGAACTGGACTTGTGTTGGACATAGTATTAGAGTATACATGAGCTTTCTCTGCAATGCTAACACCAAAAAAGTGTAAGAAGGAAACTATCAGAAGTCAGGGAATGCCACCTTGAGAACATCCCTCCGTCAGAGGAAAGTGTTGTGCTCATTCTAGTAAACGCAGTATGCTGCTTAAGACATAGCAGGTACTTGGCTATCAACATGACCTTGCTGTGGGTGTGTAAGCACCATCCCAGATGGGGTGCAGTGGCCATGAGGCAGCAAGTGGGGAAGGAGACCACAGGGAAATAGTCTTCTGCGTTAGTATACGCTAGACCTCTGCTGCATCTTTGCTTTATCGGTCCCCTGGTGCTGCTCGTCGGCTGCAGGATGAGTGCTTCATCCCACATGCCATACATCCCAAAAAGCACTCTGGGGACTGGGAGCAAGGAAGGAAAGTTTAGGTATCCTATAGCTCCCTGCTCTCTGTCTTGGAAATGTAAAGGGCCCAAACTCCCTGCTGTTAAGTCTCTAGCAATCAGGTGTTAAACGAAGAGGCAGTACATCCGAAAAATGAAGAAAGTGTTGTATTAGGAGGAATACCATACCAGAGACCTCAAAGTCTAGCTCTTTTGGCAAGAGACCAACCCTCACATTAGTTCTGCAAAAACTTTAGTGTGCCTTAGTGAGACAACTGGCCAGCTTAGAGAACTGTAACCCCATTGTCCCTCCAGAGGCTCTGAACCCCCCATCTCTTGCAAAGGAGCAAGGTGGAACCAAGCGCAGCTTGGTGGAGTGAAGCTCTCCTGGGAGCTGTGTGGGGGCACTCAGATTCAGGGAACCGCTGACTGACCCTGAAAGTTTTTCACATGGAAACAAAATCCACTTTTCATTTGGAATCCTGCTTTCAAAGAGGCAGATCGCGTGTGAAATTTCAGCCATTTCAATGGGTATGAGGAAAACAGGGAAACCTCAGGGACCTGCAACAAATTCTACAAAATGTGCTCTTGAAAATGTATTTAATGGTCATTAATCTATTATTATCTAGGAATAGCAGACTATATTACTTGTGAAACATTAGTGCTGTTTTTGTTTTTCACAGCTATCCAAAATTTTGTATTGAATCATCCCTGGATGAAAATGTGTCTGATAAAATGAACTCTAAGGAAACTGTATGAAAGAGAAAATGAAGAACTTAAGCAGTGGGCGACAAATCACATGAGGTAACACAACTCCTGTGAACTTCTCATTGTACCTTTTCTCTTTAGCTTCAACAGGACACTGAAATCCCTTTACAAGAAATCCCAACCAAGTGTTGTATGAAACAATGTGGAAGGCAGGCACAGATTTCAGTGTCATGTTTCAGCTTATGGTTTACATGCACAGTATTAGGAAAAGTACAACCAATTTAGTGTAATATATCATTTGCATAAAATAGTTTACCCCACTCTGCATGAAACTTAGTAGCTACTGTTTTAAAGTAGTGTGACCTCAGTGCCTCTGAGTACCTTTGTGTGAAAAAAACCACAACACAAAGCCTGTCTGCTCCTGTGAAGGTTTCTTCTTTGTGTTGATCTTCACTGAAGTCAAAGGGAAGACACACACAAAAAAATAGGAAATGTGATTTTAAAGTTAATAAACACAATAACTAGAGGAGCTGGCACAGAACTAGCACCTGCAGCCAACTTCAGCAATTTTCTATTTGACTTCTCTTTGAGTTATTTTGGATTCTGTTACTACTGTTCAGATAACTGACTAGGCGATTTTAAGCATTGGAAGAGAATCACTTGAAACAGAAATATGAAGCTAACTGGTTTTGTTTAGTGTTTTGCAGGAGGGTGGTAATGATAAGTTATCACAGCTACCTTGCAGCAGATCTGTGAGGCGTGTGCTAGATGAGGCTACTGGAGATGAGCAGGCTCCTGAAGTTTTCAGAACACTTTCTGGTTTGCTTTTAATTGAGAAACAACAAATTTTGTTTGGTTTAATCTTAAAAAAAAATGCATAATTATGTATTTCTCTCTCACAGTCTTCTCCCTTGGCTCCAGCAGGGGAGATGGAAAATATCTGTGGTACTCTATTCAAAGGTGAACTTAGTGAGATTACGGAATACAACTTTGCCATTATGACTGCCTGCCGCAGCACGTGTTCCCAGTCACACCATTGGGGAATGCTGTTCCCCTGCTGCCCTGACCCAGTCTTCTCTGCAGACGCAAGTTAGCTTTGTGCCAGGGAGAAAGAAAAGGTGTGAGGCCACTCAGCAGTGTCGTCTGAGCTTCTTGCTGGTGAAACCTCAACCCAACATTATATTTGGTCAGTTAAGTGTCACTTGTCATATATTGAGGGCTTTTCTTTCCACAAAACTGAAACACAGTATAGGGGTAATCCTTAACTCAAGCCTTGCCAGTGTGCAGAAGGCATGTGACTACTGAGGTTAGGTGGCATACGAAGATTAGCTGGCACAGCAACATTATGACCTAAAAAAATCCCCATCCCTAAAATATCAGTACAAAGTGAAAACTGTATAGAATCATAGAATATCAGGCTGGAAGGGACCTCAAGGATCATCTGGTCCAACCTTTCTTGGCAAAAAACACATAGATGTAATGTTTTCTGTCAGAAACATCTTCTTAGTAGTAAAGCCTCTAACACAGAAAGAGGTGCTTTGATTAGATGAGCAGAGCAGCTGGTTTTGCCCTTAGAAGCTTGTGGCTTTGCAGAGATACATCTAAAGATAAAGCTAAACTGGCATCACCTCAACAGCACAGACCTGCTGACCAACAGTACTCCATTTTGAAATGAAAAATGGAGATGCCTACATGTGGAAAACTAAAAATGTATCAAATCAGCTGGCTTAGCAAGCTCATAGTGAAAGCAAGAGTGGAAAGCTAAGTACCGCAGCTCTTGGCTTGGCTATAAAAGCAGGGTCAATAAGACGGCCAGGAGGTGAGGAGCCCTGGCGTCATGTGGGAGCCATGAGCAACGAGCCCAAGAGGCAGACCTCCGAGCCTTGGCGTGAGTCAGGGTTTTCAAGGATGCCAGGCTCCCTACAGCAGCAGGGGAAGCCAAGCCTTCAGGAAGGATGGAGATCCCAGGGCTCTGTTGCCATCCGAAGGGGTGTAGGAGTCTGGAAAGCCGCACATGACAACCTCCGAAAGTCCTAAGGTCCCTGAGGCAGCCCTGTCGTGAGGCTCACAGGCCCTCAATGGCCTCTCTGGTGTCATCATGACACAACACTTGCCAGAAGGCTGTGAAGCCAACAGCATTGCACAACACCTTTTGATTTTGGTAGATTGGCATTTTCTCATGAAATTATTTCACTGTAAGATTTTCAGCCAGCTCTGTGATCTTCAGAGGGTACCGTGCCTATCTCAGATGGTACTTCACCGGGTATCTGTTCTAACTTGCACAAGTGAACGTGGGTAGAAATACACCCTGACAGCGATGAGGTCAGCCAGTTACAAGGAGAAGAAAGTTACAATGGGGTATTTGTAAGAGGGCCTAAACCTAGCTGTAATGGTGTCTTACACATCAAAGATTTGTGGCCAGGGGATTGAAGCAGTCCTAAACTCACTGGCTGCAGTCTATCCTATCCTTTTTCTAATGTGTTTACACCTTCCCTATTCACTCACGCTCTGTCTGCATGTTGCATTACTTTGTGTCAGTCACCAGAAACTCCTCTTCCTTAGGGCATTTCTGCTTGCGGTCCCTGTGCTGTCTATGATTTGATGCAAGTGAATTGACAGAAATAATAGTTCATCCCTCTAAAAAGTTGCTTGCATTGCAGTGGTGATCTGGAAAGCCCCATACTTCCTTGGTTCCTGCAAGTCAATATTCACAGTGATCATGTGGGCTGGTTGCTTATGTCGTACCATGTATGAGTCATGGATGGGAATTTTCTATCAGATGTATAGGAGTGATGCAAACCAGGAGCTTTTACTCTTCTCTCATACACTAAATTGCAAAATATTGGAAATGCATTCCTTTTACAGGAATTACCACATTAAACTTTTTTGGTTTAATTTGAAAAGAAAATGAGAAATGTATTAAGGAATTTGTTGGGCATGTAGTAGCTGAAGAGAAGGGAAGTAGCCTTGCTAAATGTTAACTTCTGAAACACTGCCCCTTCCAAAGAGGAACTGACTCTTACTTTCTAAATATGATATTAACAGGAATTAAAATAGCAGAACTTTGAAAGAAAGACCTGGACAGGTTTTTTGTATGAAACATTTATCAGGATTTCTAGAAAGTTGCTAGAAAGCAAGCAGGCAAACAACACACTTCAAGGAGTAGATTATTATCATCATTACGGTATATGGTGTTAGTAGTACTAAATTCAACTATACTGATTTTAAAATATTTTTATCTTCCCTCTAGTTATATGAGAAAGAATATGTTTAAGAAACATACACTGTTTATGCTGTAATTGCGTATTTCCGTGTCTTGTCATGTTTTGTACTGAATTTAAATTTGAATTTATTAATTGAAAAAGAAATGTTTAAATGTAATTAAAAAATACTGGGAATATTTTTCAGTCTAAATTACTAAATTACATAGACTCCCAACATTAGCTCCATTTTAGTATTGCTTTTATTTGGAAAGATAGATTTGGAAAATAGACAGTAGGAATGCCCGTACACGTGTATAAATGTGTACGTGTGTACCTTCATACGTCATATATATGCCATATGCACACTCAAACTGGAACATGTACAAAAAAGGAATTCCCAGTGGATATTGCTGAATTCCTGTCTTGTGTAATGAACAGCTATTGCATTCTAAGTTCAGATAGTGGCTTCTCAGCCCTAGAGGCTCTTGTCCAGTGTTCATCTACCTAGCCATCACCTACATTATATATATATATAAAGTAACTTTCAATTCCTTTATCTTCAAAGGTCTGCACAAATACAAGCTCTCACAACCCTTCACTCCTGTGAAGCTGATAAGTACTCTAGCTGAAGTTTATAACAAAACCAATACCTAAGGTTGCCTGCACATTTCTGTTCTTTAGGGCTGTGTTAGTTATCGTCAAGGATTGTGACATTTTGGGGCTGAAATTTGCTGGGTTTCTGGATTAATTATATGACATAACAATTGCTCACGATGCTCACAGAACAAACTGCTTTCTCACAAATATCTGTGTATAACTGAAGGCTGTTAAATTCCAAGGAAGGAAAATAGTTTGGGTGTTACTTTTTGATAGATCTATATGGAAGGCCTTTACTGTTTTGGCTAAGCATGAAACAAGCCTTTGCAATAGTGAGATATGAGTCTTCCTGGGAAGAATGTTTGTCTGTTTGGGACTTTGATGACTTGGCAAAACACTAGATGATGCCATGCAGGGAAGCATCTTGTATTAGCAGAGAATGACAGGAAGATAATCTAGTAAGTCTTTTGGACACTGGATTCTGGACTCTCCCCTTCCTGCCATACAAATAGAGAGGAAATTAAAAGGAGAAAGGCGATTCTGAAAATATGAGAAAATATCCCTCTGTGACACTCCCATTGCTTCCTAATATGATCTCAGCAGGAAGTTCCGCAGCAATTACCTTTCTAGTGAGATTATTGATAAAAAGTGGACATGCTAAAAGAATTAAAAAGAAATAAATTATGATGTTTGAAGAAAGAAATGTTTCAGCAGATGTATGGAGTAGACTCAGATACTGAATAAAGGTTGTAGCTGTTTCTTTTTTTTAATCAAACTTCTTCAGCTCATGCTGACATTATTTGGATTTCTAACATAGCTATAGGAAAATTAATAAACATAATAAATGAAATATAATGAGTAGAAGTCTAGTTCAGGCATGGCTGGGTACGCAGCTGGACCGAATTTTACTAGTAATCTTTGACAAATTTCTAGTGCGTTATTTGGTGAGAAGTTCCTTCTTGTGGGATACTTATTCAGATATAGCAGCTGTCTATCAGGTGTCACACCAGGGACCGAGATCCTGAAACAATTTGTACTAATAGAATCATACAATGACAGAATGGTTTGGGTTGGAAGGGTCCTTTAAAGGTCATTTAGTCCAACCCCCTTTCATGGGCAGGGACACCTTCCACTAGATCAGGTTGCTCGAAGCCCCCTCCAGCCTGGCCTTGAACACTTTCAACGATGGGTCGTCCACAAGCTCTCTGGGCAACCTGTTTCAGTGTCTCACCACCCTTATAAAAAAATTTCTTTCTTATGTCCCATCTAAATCTACCCTCTTTCAGTTTAAAACTGTTGCCCCTTGTCCTGTCACTACAGGCCTTGGTAAAAAGCATCTCCATCTTTCTTATAAGCTGTTATATATTGAAAGGCCGCAATAAGGTCTCCCCGGAGCCTTCTCTTCTCTAGGCTGAACAACCCGAACTCTCTCAGCTTTTCTTCACAGGGGAGGTGCTCCAGCCCTCTGATCATCTTCATGGCCCTCCTTTGGACTCGCTCCAATAGGTCCATGTCCTTCTTATGTTGGGGGCCCCAGAGCTGAACACAGGACTCCAGGTGGGGTCTCACAAGAGCAGAGCAGAGGGGCAGAATCACCTCCCTCGATCTGCTGGTCATGCTTCTTTTGATGCAGCCCAGGATGCAATTGGCTTTCTGGGTTGCAAGCACACGTTGCCGACTCAGGTCCAATATTTCATCCACCATTATCCCCAAGTCCTTCCCCACAGGGCTGCTCTCAATCCCTTTATCCCTTGGTCTGTATTGATACTGGGGATTGCCCCGACCCAGCTGCAGGACCTTGGACGTGGCCTTGTTGAACTTCATGAGGTTTGCACAGGCCCATTCCTCAAGCCTGTCAAGGTCCTTCTGGATGGCATCCCTTCCCTCCAGCGAATCAACGGCACCGCTCAGCTTGGTGTCATCGGCAAACTTGCTGAAGGTGCGCTCAATCCCACTGTCTATGTTGTTGATGAAGATATTACATAGTATTGGTCCCAGCACGGACCCTTGAGGAACAATAGAAGTTACTACTGAACGTAATTATTATGAATAGATTTTTATCACTGAGGTACATTCTATTTCATTACTTTGTATTGTTTCCCAGGCTCTCTTACTTTCCTTTTAGTGTAACCTGATTCTTATTCCACGCCCAAAAGTGAGGTGAAGACCAGAGCACTCAGCTGTGGACCCGACAACTCTGATTATGAGGTTGGTAGATAGATATACTTAGCTTGTATCTACCTAGGGAAATAGTTGCATGGCTATATCCCATGTTACAGTGGTGAGACTCATACTATGCACAGGGAATTGAATGAGGCATTTTTTATTATTTGAATAGCCTTGCAAACTTTCTCATGGTGAAATTGAATCAGGTAGCAATTTCATACCTTATCTCCCTCTCATGCCACAAACAAACTTGAAGACAAAAATTTTAAAGTGCGTCTAACTTTTGCTGATCTACTGCAGTCATTTCTTAGGCAGTAATTAAAAAGAGCTCTGAGCTGGCGTTTATAACTTGATGAGACTTCAGTAAAACAAATGTTGGAGGAAAGAGCTTTGGAGGGAGAGAGAGGAAAATCTGTGTGTTTTTCTCTGTCAGGTAGCTATTAACTGACAACTGCAAATACGGTCAAAGCAGAATCTTCCTGCATGTTGAAAGCACCACTTAGTCCACTTTCAGTGACCACATTTTCATATTACCTTATCTAAGCTGCATGACAATTTTGTTTTCATGTTGATGGAGACTGACAGAAAATGGTGGAACAGAGAAATAACAATTTCCCTTATGCTGTTGCTGCTTTTCCTGGAGTAGGCATACATGGACCGGAAGAGAGAGCGCGTTTAAATCAAACCAGTTCTGATATGGTGCAAGCATGACTCATACTATTTAATTTAAAATAAATCATTGAGTATCCCATTCTGGTTTGCAGCTTGGACAAAACTGCTGAAGAAAAGATCTCTTTTTGCTGCAGTCGTAGTCCTTTTAAATGGATGTAACCTCCCAACTGCCCACAGGCACTTCAGTGTACCAACATCTCCCCTTTCCCTGCACAAACCCTTGCATGCTTTTGAAAGGCCGCGTAGCTGTCTATGTCGGTAACCTTGGGCAGGAATATCTTTGCTAGAAGAGGCAAATCCTCAAGAATGAACAAATGCCAGCTAATTCCATGTGGCTGAGCTTGATATGGTTATGAAAAGAATGCTCATTTGAAGAAAACAATCAGTTTTCATTTATACAGGAGGGACTCTTCTAAGTACCAATCTCTACTAGTATCAGGGAGAAAGAAGCCTGTCCCAGACTACTGAGGCAGATCAGCTGTCTTTAAAGATTAACAGCTCTAATATGTGCTTGTCTTTGGGGCTTTTTGTTTCTTTCTGGTACTGAGATGCTAAGCAGTCTGGTAAGAAAATAATGAAATATCTTTATTGAATAGCTGCACTGTGGTTGGTCTCAGCATAACTTAGCAACTAACGAAGGCCTTTAAAGTTCAGAACAGCCCTCAGTCTCTTACTACAGGAAGAAATTTACGACACTAGAAAGTGTATTTTCCTGGAAGCGGGACAGTATTGTACGAGCAACTGCTCTCTCTCTCACACACTTTATTCCTTCATTCTTTTTCTCTGTGTTTACCTATTCCCTTAGCCCAATATACTGGCCTGAGGGTAGTTGCCTGTCTAATAACTTATTCAGCAGTCTTCTAAAAAAGAAGCTACCCATGAGTCATTTCACACTCCCCAGGCTCTTTATACAGATAGCACGAAAGTTCAATCATGTATACAAACTGTTTTCTTTCCATTAAGGTCATTAGTATATCTCTTTTGAGGGTATGTCACAAGACTTGACCGTATATTGCCAGGCAGCACTTACTCTGAAGAGTGGTGCACCCCTCTGCGGTAGATGCCACGCAGACCTACTGCGATGACATTGCCTTGTCACCGGATCGTGCTTGGAAGTGCACAGCTTTGCGATAAACGAGTTACGTTTGCCTTGCTGGTGCCCACCGCTGCTAGATAATTTCAGGCCTGTCGGTGATCCCTTTACCATCCTGTCTCACAAGTATCCCTTTTTGCTTTATCCAGTTATCAACAAAGGAAGCTAATACCTTTTTTTCTCCCCGTTTCTAAACCTGCTAATTCATTGCCGGTAAAGCTTCTCAGCGATTACAGAAAATGAAGCAAAGCTGCTGTGTACAGATAAAAAAGAAGACTCTCTGAGTCCTTGCTTCCTGATTTCATGAAAAAGCTGAACAAATAATAGTTTTCAGGCTACTGCAAACATAATAATTCACGTATTGCTGCAAGGTGTATTTTCAGTAACTTAAACAGCACTTGTCTTCTTGATCTTGTTTTTACTTTGATTTCCACAAACAGGTCCAGGCTTCCTGGAACACAAGCCCCTGCTATTGCAGGCAACCATATCATGTAATCCCTTCCGTACAATGATCTAACTCGTCTCGAAGCCAGGTGGGTTGCTTTTCCCCACTGCTGCTCCAACTAACACCATTTTGCCTAATGCTTCCTACAGCTTTATTTGCCTCATTATGGCCAAAGGACAGTGCTGGTATTTGGGTAGCCGGTGAATGCTCTGTACACCAAAGCCACAGCTTCTACTGCTAAATTTCTTTCCATTTGCACTACTTCATTCCTCAAAGTCATCTGGAATTTCTTACATAATATCAGAATTCTTCCGATGTTTCCAACACCTCTGAGATTCATGTTACCAGGGAAATTTTCTAGCCCATCACTAGTTTCCCTGACACCAACCAATGAAAAAATATGAAGTGTAATCATTAAAATAAAATGTCTGTATCTCTTCTCTTTGGGATTTTTTGGTTTTTAACTTAAGTGTTGTCTTTATTTAGCACATACCTGAGTAGACTTGTATTCTAATAGCTTTAACTGAAACATACTAAAAAGATGGTCAGAGACCAAAGTCTTTCTTCACACTTGGATATGGCTGACATTAAACACTATATTAGATCAAAGTGGTATTTTTCTCCCTTAGGCTCATCTGCTTTTGGTGATCTGTTTTCTACTCTATAATATTTTCATTTTTCTACTGACTGACGTTTGCTTACTGCAGTAGCAAGTCCCTGATAATTGCTTTTTCCCACTGGGCTTGTTTAACACTACAGAAAGGAAAGGTGTTTTTCGTAGGGTGGAATTGCTGTCTTCAGTTGTTGACTTCTATGAACAGCACTGAAGAGGATTTAAAAATCTAGAAAGAGCAGGGGGAGGAAGAGAAAAAAGGAAACTGTAAGGGTTTATTAGCAAATTTCCAAAAGATGCCTGAAGTTAGGGAGTTGCAGACAGATACAGGCCATGCAACTATGGCTCTCCAACTTGAATAGCACTTTCCTCAGAGTTAGCTCAGCTGTAGAGGGCTAAGTAAATGTCAGGTTCTCCTTTTCTGTCTTCTCAGGGATTTCCCCTCCTGTTTCAAGTCTGAACTGAGACTTTTTTTTTTTTTAATATGCCCAAGAGATATGTTTGAGTAATGAAGATTTTCAAAGCTGGGATTTTCCCTTGCCCACCCAAAAAAATCATAGTATTTCCAGTCTTAACTGATATATAAGATATGTCCCGTTTAGGGAACTAATGCATCCCAACATTACCAAAAACCAAGGTACATGCCTCTGAAGTGAAGACTAGTGTCGTCTTCTGTCAGAGGCACCCACTCATCTTCTTCAGTAAAGGATCTCTTCAGGGGACTCTCCTGCCAGGGTAAGTCCAGCTATAACATGAAGGGCTTCACTGAATTAAGTCATATGTCATTGCATTGGAAGAAAGAACCTGAAACTTGTGTTCTTTCCCTGATTTATTTGACCTCATTAATCTGCAGGAAGAAAAAGTGAAATACTGTGTTGCAGCAGGACCAAAGTTTATCCTCGCACATCCATTCTGAATTAAGACCTTTGAAAAAATAAAAAAGTCTTAAAAATCCATCACAAAGCTCAAAGCAAATTAGAATAGTTACAAAATAGGACTGTCTAATCCAGAGGAGGAATGCATACATGGGCAAACTATGCATCCCAAAGGAGTTATGGAGAAAGTGGGATCATGGCTATATTTATTCCTCTAACAGGGTTTTGGAAAGGCAGAATGCACCAGACTGAAGAATCTCTGTCGTCACTAGAGAAGTGGAGTGGGTTTCCACCTTTCCCCATCCCTGCGTCTGGAGCGACGCATCTCTTTTGTCGCATGAGGACAGGACATGGTGGGTGGGATGCCAGACACTCAACACCGTAGCTGTTGCTCCATGTTGCTGTTTGCTAATGCCCAGCAGGCTCCTAGTGGGAAAACTGGCTACTGGAGAAAGGTGGACCCTAATGGGTCATCCCCTCACATGCAGTGGGACTGACCTTGGCGGGGTTTGGAGTCTTATGTACCCCAGATGCCCTCCTGATGTGTCTTCACCCAACTTACCTTCACCCCCACACTATAAAAAGCTACCTCTAGTAGAATGCAAAACAATCTTGTCGGTGCCCTGTGCTGTCCAAAATATCGCAGCAGAACAGGGAAGAAGGGCAAACAGGGAAAGCCAAGGTCGACTGTCTCTGTCAGCCCGGCTTGTGCGAGAGCACTGCGGGCTGTGTTCCCAGCACATGCTGATTCGCATGGTTTTCCTGCCCTCTCTGTAGAAGCGGCTTTGGGGAGAGCAGCATGGAGAGCAGAGGCACCTCCTCCCATGGGATTCTTGCATTAGGTGAAAACACGGAGAAAGACGTTTATTTCTGTAACTCTGGCTGTAACTCAGACAGGATGTAGAGCTTTTATCCACATTAGTGGTGGATAACTGAAGCAGCAAATTAATCATAAGGCAGGCACGTGGTCAAGAAAACTAACCTACATCAACATCTAATACAGGGTATTTTGTCATTTCGGTGTGTACTGTTTATGGAGAATCTTATACTGCCTACTGTGGTAAAAGCTGCAGATCTACACATCGATGGTATAGGCCAACGCATCTACGTATCACAGCCTCCTTTCAAGAGCCCATCGTGCTTACTGGTGAGTTTCATTGCCTAAGGGACTGCTACATTCATTAATAAAGTACGTGGGCTCAAGTTTGGGTGCTTCCTCTAACTAACCGGCAGAGAGAGCTTGGCTTGTATTTCACCAGGTGCCCAGCACAGCGGCTCAAGGGAAAGAGAGGAGAGGTGAAAGGTACGGAGCCCAGCCTTACACAGAAGGTAGCAGCTAGACTTTACCAATGACCTTGGAAAAATCCCCCATCTGCCCCGAACTGAAAGTGATACTGTATTTGCAGCCATCACAAGCTTTGCCGCGGTGGCAATGGTCAAAGGCTCTCACCATTGCCGTTATCCACTGACTGAAAGAAGCAATGTTTGCAGCAGCACTGGCACATGGTCCTTCTATCTTAACTAAGATCAACTTTAAATTGCTCAGTGAAACAGAAGGTGCAAACTGTCGCAGGCACGACTTTTCAGAGTGATTCCACAGTTTGCTAAGGGGTTCTGACTACATTTTAACAGAGGGTTTTAACAGGATGCAGGATGTGGCCTTTTTCTTTGACACGCGTATCTGGAGAAAAATAACCTTTCATTACCCGTAGTCTGTGCAAATGTGCACATTTATACACAAACAAGCACCGGTGGAGGAAACCGCACAGTGTTCTCAGTTTTGCAGATCAGCTGTTTGACTTCATTGTGTGCCTATCTGCCCAGTAATCTGAGAGCGCATAGCAACATAAGTGTTGCTGGGCCAAAAATAGTCCTGCCTTCAGCAAACTTTTCTCATACTAACCCTGAGCAAAAGCATGTGTAGGAAATGGCGTCTGTCAGATAACAGCTGCTAATTATCGGAAAATGGGAGAACGCCTGATTGGCTTTCATTAGTGCTATATGCAGTTAAGGAGACAATTGCTTATGTGCGTATAGTCTTTTTACAGTATATGGTCTCCATTATAGGCTATTTAAAAATTTCAGTAGTGCTTAAGCTGGTTAACGGAGCTATTTATGATAGGAACTATCTTACAGTGAAAACCAATCTAACTTTCATTTTTCCATTATCACATTCTTTGCTGGGTTTTCTGCCTACAGAATTTCAAGAAAATGAAACAGCAAGAAAAATTCTGTTTCTGAGATCATGTCAAGAGCAGCAGGCTTCTGGCCTGTAATCTGCATGAAGCTGTTTTGAATAAAATGCACTATGCAGTTTGCAGTGCTTCTGTGTATACATATAATACATATACACACACATACGTATGCTTATGTGTGCCACTTGGGGGAAGGCAATGAGACAAACTGCAAAACTTCCACAGAATTCAATGGAGTGTGAAGTTCTGACTACCAGGACCGCTACAGCTTCACTTGCTACTGTATCCAAGTATAAAGTATACAGCAAGTACCTACTGTGCACAAATAATGAAGTGATTTTAAAATTTGTCTTAAAGATAATGCAAACTAGCATATACAAGAAGATGGATCACTTGTAACTTCTTATAAACTTACACAGTTCAGTATAAGTGATCCACAAGATACCAAGCTGAAACACTCTCCTCTTAGTTCCCCGAAATTCATTTACCCTTAAGAAATACCCAGCAATATTTTTACAGGACTTCAGTGAAATTTACCACGCAAACAAGGAAATCCCCTAGCAGAAGAAAGCCTTTGAAAGGGATAGGACAAGATTACAGAGTCCTTCAAAATGCGGAAATGAGAATAGAAATATTGGGGAAAGGCTTGAGAGCTCAGTATACATGGCATTTAAAATCCTACGGGTAGTACTCTCTAGGACTATCAGAAACAAGGCAGGAGCAGCTTTATTTACCCTTGTTAGAGTTTCTTCTCATTCTACCTGTAATACATGGGAATAAATCTACAAATATGTATGAAAGTGAGCAATCTGAATTTCAGTTCAAGCAAATTTTCCCATCTTAAGTGTTTGACATAACTGGGACACAGCCTGGGATTAGCGAATAGAGGTGGAACAGCATGCAGATTCACAGTTATCCACTTCTTAGAAACAAACTGTGCTTACAAACAACTAAGAGGCGGAGTTTTTAAAACTCTTTTATTATTATTATTTACTTTTCTTAGTTTGAATACAGACTTTAAAACAAAAAAACAATAGAATTATATTTGGATATATTTACGATGGCTTTGAAATCTCATTGGGAAGGTTTCATTTCGCAACACACTGCTTTGGTAGATATTTCAAGAAGGGTGGAAGCACCTCGGTGGAAGAAGGAATGGGTTACTGAAGTAAACAGAGCCTTTCAAGGGACGCCTATATGATACCAGAGATGGGGAGCAGACGCAGAATGTAGTCGGACTGAAAAAGACATTCAGAAAGAAAAAAAAGAGGTATCTTTTAGGAAATTAAGTGCTGTAGGAATCAGAAACAGTGGGAGTCAATAATAGCGGGAGTGCTACAATAATAGATGGCAAGGGAAGCCATTGCATACAATGGCAAATATCAAACGATAGGTTTTTAAGAGTGCTGCATGTTCCCAGCTGCTATAGCTCTACTGAATTTGTAAGCTGCTCTGGTATGTATCTTACTAATTATTTCAGTTATTTCAGTAAACTTACATCATGGCAGTCTCAGTATTTAATCTGGGAACAGCAGAATAAACTTGTGGTTTACAGTATTCGGCACGAAGGTAGCAAAGCGTGTCTCATCTGCCTGGTGCCTCAGTCCAGCCTTTTCTACATGTTTGTCTGTACATCAGCCATTGGTAAACACCTAGAGAGTTTTCAAATTTAACACCATTATTTGTGTATCATCCACGAGTCCCTGTTTTCTTCCTTCTGTAGACAAACCTACAAGCAGGGGTTTTTGTTTGGGGTTTTTTTTCCTGACTTCAGAGGTCTTTTTTAGTTTGGGAAAAAACTGTTGATCTCAGAGTACCCAAATTGTTTCCCATACATGGGTTAGCACACTGATTGTTATTTTTTTTGTGCATTCTACAACAACAATTTGAGAAGGAAAATTTCAAATTCTAGCTCAATCCTATGTTTATTAAACAAGACATACCACTTTCAATTTATTGCACTTCCAAAGACCTATTTACCTAGCTGGCATGTTTAATGGACAAGTTTCCATCCTGTCATGTCTCAGCTCCTGGTTTTCTGTTGTGTAACAACTACATGTTTTGAATTGCACTTTAACTGGTATTCCAGGTTATAGGCTTCAGTTTTGCATTGGTATTGCAACTTCTTAAAACCCCTTTTGTTTCACAGAACATTAAATAAGCATGTCTATCATCCTCATATATTCACAAATATTTAAAGCAAAATAACATTTCTGTTATTAATCTAATTAGCTGAATCAGATGTGTTACAGATGGCAGTTCTCAAAAATGAGTGATTATAGATTATTTTACTCTTAGTGGTTAATCGTGTAGAAAAACGGTGATTTTTGGTCTGTTGAAGCTGTGCGTCCTACTTACAATTTTTTCTGTTCCCGGTATGATAAAGTAAAATTTCAGAAAAGAACATCTGCTAAGTCAGCGGGAAGAGATTCTGGCTGAGCAACTAAAGCCACTGCTGAAGAGGGAGGCTGAATGGACGTGTGGAGGACCTGCACTTCTGGGGGACTGGGAAAAGGGTTATGAAAATACTCATTTGTAGATCATGAGGAGTATAACAGCTGAAAGTCAGTGTCAGCTGAAGTACGTCTGCAATAATGTATTGCTGCATAGTATTTTGGCCTGCTTTTGGTTAACCTTATAGGAACCATATTGCACAAAGGAAAGCGTGTGTCAGTGACCAAATTGCTTTTTACCTGGAGATGTTTTAAATCTATTTCAGGTCCAAGATCATCACTGCACTCCAGCAACTTCTCTGCTCAGAGCTGATGATGTGAAGACAGTCTTGAGGTATATAAGTGTAATGTCATGGAGCAAATCCTAGGAAAGAAAAGTACTTCTCCCATGGGTCATTTGTTAGAAAGGAGAGGAAAGGAGGCTGTTAAGCCCCAGAGAAAGAGGGGTGGTGAGTTGCTTATTTAAGAAGAGAAAATGGAATGTAAAATATTGAAGAACTGACAAATCTCTCCCTCTATTTCTGTAAAAAAGGAGAAGGAGAAGACAACAGCTTAAAAAAATTGATGTCTACAACCATTTAATCAAATACATGGCACTTTTCTTTTGATGTAGAACTTGGCAAAAATTATCTCAAGTGTCTTACATTTCTTCATGAATAAGCTTGCTCTCTCACACTCTCTTCTTAAAATGCTTTCTTGTTGATTTTCATTGTGGAATTTGAAGTGCAGTGATTTTCTCAGGCGTGTCTCCCAAATGTGGGTCAGCCGTTTAGTGAACAGAAGTCAATACCATGTGGCTAAGGAACAATCACATGACTCCATTTAGCAGTAAGTGGTGACTCTTTTTAGACAAAGAATTTGATTTACTCTTACAAATAGGGAACATTGTGATGAGTCCAGTGAGACTTATGAGCTATGTGTACGGTCATTCATCCTGCGTTAGGATTCACAGCTGCATGCGCAGTACTAGATGGTTTCCTCTTTACACATAATGCTGGTCTCCTGACAGAATCACAATTTTTGGGGAAAAATTTGCTTTCTGACAGAATACAAACTTGAAAAGTTCATTTTACTTCCAAAACCATTCTCAGATATGCAAGCCTAATCTTCTTCATGATTACTTTATGTTTAGTAACACTGTTCATACCTTGGCATCCCACTAGATACTTTTTAGGACTACTATAACGGTATGAGAACGTTTCCAAAATAATTTTCCAGTTTCCAAAATACTTTTCTAGTTTCCAAAAAAAATACGTATCCCTCTCCTAGTATTTGAATTCATTCATTTAAACTCAGCCAATAAAACAAAATATTTAATATAAACATGTAGGACTTAACATTTGGCTGCAGTGCTGAGAATATTAATACAGTCTTTAAATGTATATGTATCAGAAGTCATGGATTCTGATGCTGAAGAAACATTCAGCCATATTTAGCTTTATGAATGTGGCTAGTCCTACAGAAGGAAGGAAACTACTCATAAACATATGCACACATCTTGCAAGAAGAGTTTTTTTTCTTTAACAGAATAATATGGAAGTTATTGTATTTACAGGCTGAGCCAGAAGGGAAGCCCTTTTGTTAAATAATTGTCTCCCTTTAGACTTTCAGAAACCTAGAAAGGTGTTTTTAATGCCCTATACTGATATATCTAAAGGAATTACCCATACAAATTACTTTTGGTCCTACAATGCCTGAGGGCTCCCCTGTGCTAGATGCTGTACAGAGCAGACAGTCCCCACCCTGAAGATCTTACCAGCTAAGAGCTTGCTGAAACTGGTGAAATTCCCGGCACAGCTACAGTAGGTTGATTGTGCTGCTGTAGTTATTGTGGCTTAACCAGCCACATGACAGTCCTCTCCCAGAGGAACATTGCTCTGCAGCCATGCCCCACATGTGCACAGTTGGCAAATGGAGCAAGAAGGGGAATAACACCAGAATGGCCAGGAATGGAGGATGGGATCCCCTCGCTGCAATGAGGTTGGAGGGGTTTTTTAGGTTTGGTTTTGATCTGTTTCAGAGAGGCTGAGGTTTGGTTAGGAAGGGTGATAAACTAAGGAGGAGGAAATTCTGAGGGTACTGAGAACAAGAGGTTGCACCGAGTGGGGAGAAGGAAGTGAGAAGAGCAGAGGAGGATGGAGCTGAGGTGAAAAGGCTGCAGCCATGAGTGAAACGTGTTTAGGGCAAACAGGCAATTGGTAAACACCAGGCTGTTGCAGTTTCAAGGTAATAGGAGCTCTATAATCAGGTTTGGAAATGAGAGTAATGAGACTGTCTTCGTAAGTATTGTGATGCGTTGGTTAAACAAGAAACCGCTTTTTCCAACTGTCTTCTCCCACAGAAGCTTTGACTTGGTAGACCAGGCTGAGACAGACACATCCCCACTGTTGGCAGCACAAAGAAGGTGCAGAAATTCTCTGAAAAAAATGCTGATCCAAGAGGTGCTGAGACACTCCTGAGAGGCTTTGGCTGCGTTGCAGGGCAGGGAGAAAGGGAAGGCTGAATGGAGGAGAAGCTGGAAAAAGAGCTTTGCAAAGCTCAGAAGGGTCAAGAGCATACCTGTGAACATGGCAAGTAGAACCAGGACTTTGTAGGACTTTCCAGAATTTGCAGATGAGGAGCACACTAAGTAGCAAATTAGTGCCAGGGCGCTCCAGTTAGTGATCGTGGCTGGCTAGACTCACAGATAGGAGCCAGTACTGCTTTAACTGAATTGCAGTTGCTTCGGCCATTAGGTTATTTGCCAGCTCTGGGAAGATGCTTCTTCATCTGGCTGCATTCCTGGTCTGCTGGGGTGCGTGTGCTTGAGGGCTACTCATCAGGAACACCTTCATATAATAGTAGGCAGTCTAATCTACTAGCAATAGACAATAAATAAAAGCAGACCCCACTATCCTACAACTGATCATTAGGTTTGTCTCTAGTGGGTATGCAGAAAGATGAGAAAAGGGATTAGCTAGCCCATTAATTAGACTCTTCACTTCTTCAGCCGGTCTCAGGCCACCTATTCTTTTGCCTCGGACTGCAGATGACTGCAGGTCATCTAGCAGTATAGGGTAAGCAAAAAGAGATGGTTTATAACTGGAGGCAACAGATGCCTGATCCTACCTCCATTTTACAAAAATTGCTAGGTTAGAAGTACATGAGAGTAAGAGAAGAGAGAACAGGAGATATGACCTAATTTCAGCCAGCCTGGAGAACCCCATCTGTTGCTTCATGAGCTTCTCATTGTTTGAGACTAAATGAGGAGATAAGGAGGCTATATTTTAGCTTGGAGGCACATGGTACATTATAAAGCACCATACACCAATCCAGACAGTGCTATATTCCACACTTACTTGTAACTCCCTTTTGTTTGTTTGAGTGCAGAAAGCAAAACTGTCCCTCATGTTAAAATCCTCATCTCGTGTTTTCAAATATATCCAGTATGCTTCCTTATAAACTACAGAAATGTAAATACAGGATCAAATAATCTGCACTTGGCTGCTCGTGTAGTGTTGCAGCATTAGTAAGTGTGTTACACTATCTGGCACAGGGTAAGGCAAAAGTATCTATATACGCATTGATTTCCACAGCCTTATCTTTAAACACCTTGTGTTCAACATATGTGAAATGATTCAGAAGTATTCTGCGGTGCCCTCCTGTCTGCCACATTTTGTCACACTCAGATGGAGATAAAACAAAAACAAAACAAAACAGAAAACCTCACGGCATTTTAAAAGAGCAACATGAGTGATATCCTGGACCTTTTATCCATTTCATGAAAGACATTAGTGACTGATAATGATAGCCTGTCAGATAATACCGGATCCAAAAACTAATCTCCACTCTCACCATTTACTGCAAGGGTTCCTACAGTTTGAATGCTTGAAAAAATTCAACAGAGAAAAGGCCATTATTCTGTCACCTTGTTAAAATACGACTATGGTGGTGCTGTTCAAAAGTGTTTACAATGTCACAATGGAAACACATGCCATGCAAAGTCCCGGTACTGCAGAGAGCTAGCTCACTTTTAATAACGTCCACAGGAAACAGTTTTGTAAGAGTTGTACTCTTTCAAATTAATTTTCAAGAATTTCAATTGAAAGAAAAGAAATGGAATATAAGATGCAGGACTATTTTAAAGCTGAGATATGATCCTGAGTTAAAATCTGTGGTAACCTTTTTAGAGAGGTCTCAGTGTTAGATTGTTTTAGATAATTTCCATAGGTAACAGAATGGGGAAAAATTGAAAAATGGAAACCCAAACTGATGCCATCATGTTATTAATCTAGTATTGCCTTCTGCTGCCTATTATCTTCCTGAGTTTTGTCCTGTATTTCCCTTTTCATCTCTTTCTATTGGCCTTTCCTTCAGCCCTCAAGCCATCATGCAGTGAAGCGTGAATCATTTCCCTCATATCTTTAATCACACTCTCCACACAGCCTTCTATTGGAAAAAACTTTTCAACTGGGGAGAAATAAATGCCAGCAAATAGAAAGCATGTATAAGCTCTTGCTTCTTCATCCCCTCCATATGAGTTATAAGTGGGGGGGAGGTTCTTGTTTTAGCTATGTGGCCAGTGTATTTACCTCCAGAAACCCACTACCGTGGCAGAAAATCTGGCCAGGAACAGTAGTGGTTTCCACACTATACATAACCAAAGAGAGAAGGATGGGAAAGCTCCTGAAGTCATAATGCAAAGGGGAGAATGGATGCAGTTTAGTTTAAACAGGATTTATTTAAGATTTAAGCACATTTTTTTCCCTTAGGGAATTAAGATGCCATTTTAATGTCTATTTCCGGATATTTTACACATTGCTGCAATCACTTTCAGATGACTTAAACATACGCACAGTTATTATTGTTTATTCCTTCTGTCATCTCATACATTTTCATTCAGCTGCTCTTTATTTTGAACCCTCTTTGATGTATCTTGATTTAGGTCTTGCCAAACTGAGAACTCTTAATCAAGAGAACAAATACTTCAAAAAGACTTTCTGGCATTAAGTCTTTTTTATTCCTCTCCCTCTTCTCTCCCTCTTTTTTCTCTTTCCTTTTAACAGGAGAGTGGAAAGAGGCGGGAGAGGATTAAAACGTGAACCTTGCTCGCCACAATATGTGATTGTACAAAATATCATACTGCTTCCTAAATTTCTTTGAAGACTGCTTCTAAACCTTTTTTGCTCTTGATGAAGCTCATCACACAATTCATGGCATTTGGGTTAGAAATTGTGTTGCTGTTAGGGACCACTGCCTTCTACAGGGCTCTGAAATTTCCATTATGACATACCATTGTACTGAACTGTGATATATCATTTGTTAGACACCCAGACTACTAGTTTTATTAATTTTGATAAATATAGTAGTAGCCACAGAAGCAGTAACTGGAGTTGCTCTCTGATAGTTACTCTACTTTGGACAGGGTCAGGTTCAGTCCTGCAAAGCTCCTCGTCCGACCTGTGAGGACTGGCAAGTGGAGGGAAGGCATTCAAGGGGGTGAAATAACTGCCTCAGGATGACAGACGGGTCAACACAAACTGAAAGTTGTATTGGAAATGTTATGATACTTAAGATGGACCACGGGTAGCTTCTGGCTAAGGGGGGCGCCTCGTCACCCTCCTGGCTTGGGCTGCATACCCTCACGTGTCAATGCTGTACTGCTTGGGCCAGGATTTCTGTCCTGGAAATTTTAACTCCTTTTTTCAATTCAGATCGTTTCTGTTCTCTGTTTCTTTGTGAAAACAGTGATCATATCTGAAGAAGAACATTTTCATACTTGCTACTGACTTGATAAGCAATCCTTAACACACAGACTTACAAACAGCCTTTCCAGCTCTCAGTTAGTCAATGAATTCAGTTAAGTTGTACTCCCCTTCCAACTGTTTGGTACTTGGGATGAAATCTGATTGCCCCCCCCCGGTTACGTTCAGGCAATTCACATTTAATTTTCTTGTAATGAAGTGGTGTTTGTTAGAAAATTCACTTAAATCACATAGTGCTGGTGCTGTTCTAAGATCTAAGCTACTTCTATTCAAAGTGAGAGTCACCTGCAGCACAGTGGGCTCCATCTGAGGTAGTTAATGAAGCATTGTTGACACATGCGGGTTATGTTTTGTCTCTTCTAGAGATGTCTAAAGTAGATGAAAAGAATGATTCTCTGGAATTACTTATTTCTTTTCCTGGTCAAAAAGGAGTCTATGTTACCAGCTGTAGAGACAGGCATCTGCATTTTAGGCACCCTAATACTGATGGATGAATTTCACCCTATGAAGCCACACATCCAAAATCCACACTGTAATAAAATTGTTGTAAACAAGATTTCACTTACTGATGATGTGATCACAGAATGAATAATGGAGTGTTTAAAATGAGCATAGTACACCCAACAGAGAGCTCCTCTGGTGCAGCCACCACTTCTGATATTATTCTGGACATCCACATAGTGAAGGAAAGACTGAAACTGGAACACTCCTGTCTTTTTCTGGAGACAGAGCTAAGAAGAAATTTAGCCTCAAAGACAGACTTCTGCACTGGGATGAAGTTTTCCTCAGCTTTGTGAGTGGCGTATGTCAGCAGTCATCCCTGGCTCTGTGTCATATGTCTAGAGAGGTCTTGGACTCAGGACAGTGCATTAGAGCGTTGGTGGTTTTGGGATAATGTGTGACTTCTTTGGCTTTTCTATTATTGTCCTCCTCTCAGGTCATCTTTATAGCACGTCAGCTTTTCCTACCCTGAAGTGTTATCTCTTCCATGTCTCTTTGTGAGGCTTCTGATCTCTTAGATGTGTTGACAGCTTCCTTTTTGAGTCATTGATACATTTCATCTGCCATGAATTTTCCACATTTCTGTCTGGCTTGTTCAATTAATACCTGGCTCAACATTTTCTCTGGTACCTGCAGTTTACTGTTTCCAACACATGCATGAAAAAGGTCACACACATACAATTTAATTATTTCCTCTGACCTTCTTGCTTGTGACTTTGGTTTTCTCTGGATTTCATCATATCTTCCCTGTTTTTTTCTTACATTAAAGTTACTGAATTGTGCTTTACACATTATTTGCAAATTTAAACATTCTGTCTTCATTATAATTTTTGGCCATAAACATCCTGATACCTATTTGCCATTGCAGTGCCATTCCAGGTGGAGGCTCAGTGTCACCATGCACCATACTCTCACATTTTAGTTTCATGAGGTAGCAGGGCATCAAAAAAGCCAAGCTCTTCACTTGCAGTCACTGGTATATCTCAGGGATACATGCTACTTACATGACATGAAACCTGCCTGTTTTGCAATATTACTCGTAACAGTCAGTCATGAAGGGACTAGTTGATCCTTCATGCTTTAAGGTTTTAATTAGAGGGAATCAGGTGTTTGGGATTAAACATACATGAGCATTCTGCTGAATCAGAGACAAGAATTTGCCCTCCATTTCCATTCACATTAATCTAGCCCAGCTGAAAGTTTACAAGGCATGTGCTACCCAGACAAAGAGATCTAGAAGAGGACTCATATCTATTATGTCTTTCAGTAAAAGAACTAGTAAGGTATTCTGAAACTGGTTTATTTTTGACAGTATGGATTTCCATAACCTTTTACTACTCAATATCCTTTTACTGTTTTACAGTTTCATCTTAAAAATCTGCCCTTAGGAAAATCCAGGAAACCCAGTATTCCTGGAGCAACTTTTCTTGTAATCATGCTATTTCAAATGAATGCTCTTAGGGTAAGGTAATTCAGAAGGTGACTGCAACCCAGCAGTGGAAGCCTCATCCTACATAAGGATCTCTTTGAAGGAGTCTAGTCAGGCTTGTACTCTGCATGCAGCGCTGGGGCAGGCCCTCTGTAGAAATGCAGCGATCAAAGTTGGACTGAACTGACTAGATTTTTTCCCATGACTGGCAGTATTTAATGTTAGGATAACATCACATTGTTCTGACAATCATTTCCCTTTTTTCAGCCTTAATGTTTCCACTTCAAAATTTGCACTCTCTGTCACTCGTCCAGATGCAGGTTAGATAAGTAGTTACTCTTTGATGTAATTCCACCGCCCTCTTTCAAAACACGATATACATCTAAAAAAAAAAAGAAATGAGATTAGACTTTCACTATAAGCTTGATATACAAATTCCCTAAACCCTAACCTTGTAAAGGCTTAATGCAAAAATACAGTAAAGATTTTTAGTCAAGCCAGATTGAAGATCTCCATACACAGCAACTGGCCACTACATTTCTGTGGTTAGCTTCTGGATTCTGTCCCACACTATTCAGAGTTGTTATGCTTTGGACAACTAACAATAGCAGATAAAGAAACACCCTTAAACATTTTGCTTAAGAGTTATTTGCAAAATTCTGAATCATATCACATGGTACAAACTTCTAAGATTAAATTACACAATGGAACGTGTGGTCAAAATAAGCTACCTGAAAAATATTACTCAAGAATTTGTGATTTTTCATCCCATATATTTGAAAAGAATGCACAGTACACACCCGTCAGGATTAACGACTCCAGCACGTACAGGGAGTGAATAGATTTCTTTAATAGTTCACACCCAAGTTTTTGGCAAACTGTTCAAATTATGCAAAAAAATCACCTAGGTTATTTGTAGTTCTAGGCACTGAATCACACACTTGAGCAATGGACAATTTAAGCAAAATTTCTACTTCGGGAAAGCAACAAACATGCTCTGTTCCTGTTAATCTTGAAATGTTAAGTTTATGAAGAAGGAGAATAGCTTATGCATTAAAAAGAGCTAGTTGAAATTTTTCCAATAGAGTATGCTCCTGTAGGGAAATGCTGTTACACTGAAAGCGAAACCTTGGATTGAGACATGTCCGTACTTAAACAAAATAGATTACAGATATGGAGTAATTTAGATTTTTGTTTTGAAATTAAAATAAAACTTTAAAATCAGTACATAGCATTATAAATCACAACATTACAACAATAAAAAAACCCATACTAACTCAGAACAAAAGTTTCTGGTTTTAGCAAACAAGGATCTTCCAATTCCATTTGACAAGTTTTCCACAACATTCGTTTAAAAGAAAATTCAGAATTTTCATCTTTTAAAATTCAGAACTGAAATGTGTTGCTGACATAATAGAAATCATGGTGGAAATATATTGCTCAGTTTTGACCATTTGCAATATCTTGCCTTTCACGGCTGATGCTGTATTCACCAAAGTTCAGCTGCAACTGTCAGCCACAACTAAGAGTTCTAAGCTACCACTTAGAGCTACCTTGTGGCTTGGTAAACTCTGATTTTCTTAGTTGAATTTCCACACTTTACATAAAGTGCTAGACTCACCAGATGGCCCAAGGACTAGTCAGACGGGGAAGCTGGTCTTCATCCTTGACCCAAAAGTGAAACCTCCATTTCACACTGAAGAAAAAGTACCAGGACTTCATAAGGGGAAATAAACTGACACTGGCTGCCCTTGCCTTGCAGATAAACAGAGCATATCCACGAAAGCTCACTCCAACTGCTCTCTGGAATATTGAAGCCCAAATTCACCAATGGTTTAAAACCAAAAGATTCACTACTTTTAAATTTCAAAATATAAACATTGGCTGTGTCTATTTTGACTGAAAAACAGAGAAGTTTCACGTGAAATGAATTATCATGAGATTGCCAAAATGTTAATTCACTTCTGAAAGAAATGCTTAGAATTTTACCACTTTGGAGCAGGAACCTTTCTTATATAGTACCTGCTACACGGGGGCATCCTATAGCTGCTGGAATAGTGTACGAATAGTAACAGCAATGCTCATTGCTGCTCTTGCTAAAAGTAGTAGATAAGGATACTGCTAGCACAACTGGAAAAAATTAGTACAGGAAACATGCAAGCTGGTGTGAGAAAATTTCCTGACAAGTGAGAAATTGCAAGTTATGGAATATTTCTCTAAGGGAAGTGGTAGCAACTTCATTGCTTAAGACGAGTGCAATGAAACAAGACAAGTTACTAAATAATAAACTGTAGGAAAAAAATGTAGACGAAGGGACTGAATAGCCTTGAAAACCTTTCCATTGCTAACCTTTTCATAAAAATAATTTAGAAAAGGATTAAATTGGTTTCTTGGAAATTTCATGAAGCCATATAATTATTTTCAATACATTCTTTCAAGTAAATCACATCTGCCTCCACGCCTCACTGAACTCAGCTGCCCTGGCCCACACATCTCATAATGAGTATGGTCATAACCTACTAACTGCTTTTTCTATGCTGCCATCACTCACAGTGTGGCAACATGGAAAATATACGTTGAGGCAGCTCTGTAATTAATAGCATGATAATTAAATGGATTCAGTTAAAAAAAAACCAAAACCAAACCAAACCAGGTTTAAGTTTAAATAGTCACATTCAGAAGTATCTGTGCATTTCTTTCCACAGAATTCATGTGACTGTTGGGGTAGAAAATGTCCAGATTGCATTTACAGACCATATCGCCTGGGGTCAGTCTAGCCAAGGCTATCTTAAATCTTCTCAGCAGCTTAGAGTGAATTTTGCTCTCTCCTTCTTGTTATATCTGGGGTGACCAGCTCAGGCTTAGAGGGAAGTTAGTGGAGCAAGGGCTGGGAAAATCAACAGAGTCAAGGGAGCTGGTCTAGGGAAGTGGGGAGACAGGGAAGTTACAGCAAAGTAAGAGACGTGAACATGGCTAGAAACGGTCTACGAGTTTTCCAGGGTCTGGGTTTGGGACGTGTGCGAGGAGGAAGAGGAAACAAGTGGGCTAGTGTAAGTGGTTACTGCTTCTGCCTGTCCCTCAGGAGCCGCAGGTTGGAGGGTGCAGGTGGGAGTCAGAAACTGGCTGTCCTAGCTCGTGTTTCCAGAGCAGTCACTCTTCTGGCTGGAGAAGAAAAGTAGGAAGACTGCTACCCTAAGCAACCTCCTGTTTAGCTTTGGCCTAAAGCCAGTCCCACCTTTTTCTGCTGTGGTGTATTCTGGCAAAGCATAACTATAAACCTAGCATAGCCAGCTAACCTAGTGGTGAGCTGACATAATTTCATGTGTAATTTATGGAGTAACAAAAAACTGGTAGCATATCCCAGAATTTCAGTACTGAATACAATATGAGCATGGCAGAAGAGCAGACTACTTGGAGTCAAGACCCATAGTGAATACTGAAGGGTAGAATTTTCTCCTTACAATTAAATTACCTGACATAATGCAGTTATAATGCAAATATTTAGCTCTGAGGGAAGGACCTGATAAGAATACACATTTGAATTTTATTGTATTCTAATAGTTTTCTCAGTTCATTTGCAGAAAATAATTGTACTCCACCCTGCAGTACCATATACAAGGAAGCAGTAGCTTTAATGAACAATGAGGAATGTCCTTTGTGACCTTGTTTTGTAGACTCTTGTTTAAAAATATACAAGCCTGTTGAATTATAACAGATTAATCTCCACAGATCCCTCAACATTCTACTTCCAAATTCTACAAGCTTAGTGCAAAGTGTAGTCTTGATTTCAGTTTATTCATGCAAGAAGGCCATCAGCTGAGAACCTCCTATAGCAATTCAGTATTTATTATCAGTCTTTTATTGCATTTGACCTCAGTCAAACACAGCTGGGTGAGGTTTAGCCCTGAGTTATTAGACAGAACATACAGAATGAATAAGTAAGGTCCATTGTTCTCATTTTTTCAGGGTAACCATTTTTCATAACTTAATGCCTTTAAGGACTGAACTTCAAAGGCCGTTACTGCTGTAAATATTCAACTCCTAAGTAATTTTCATACAAAGATGGGCAGTAAAGCAAAATGAATCAGAAAAAATACTTTCTAGCTGGTGCTCAGGCTCCAAAGGTTAATAGTCTCAACTTTTTTTAGATAAAGGTTTGGTGTCCAAGATAAAGGAGTATTGTTACTTGAATTGCTTGTTTGCTACTGCATAGGACCTTCACCTGAAGGAAAAAACATCTGGAAATGAAATCAGCTCGCTTGCTTTACTAGGAAATTGCCCCGCTCAAAAGAGCCAGTCTCGAGGAACTGGCCAGTCAGCCCCTCTTTCCTGCCTGACCGTTTCACCAAGCCAAGGCAGCAGGTCCAAACTGGTGGCAACCCATTTTTTCCTATATCCGTGGCAGGTTTATTGAGCTTTCCTCATCTGCCTATGTTCGCCAGTCTGGTTTTCACTTTAATTTCTGAAAATATTGGGTAGAATATATGACTGGAGAATTAGAAGGCTTGAAAATGTCTGTGAAAGTCATGAATATCTGTGTTCCCATATATCTCTTCTGGTCTTATACATTCTTTTTCTTATAAATGCTTTTATGAAGGCAGTGCCCCTTCTCGTGTACTGTCATCTGCCTCTGACCTATTTGACACACTTCACTAAAGGATTTGATCTCAGTAAAGTACTGAGATATTGCTGCTGGAGGCGACAGATATTTTATGAGGTCTAAATTCAGGAATATTATCACTAGGCATTGTACTAAACCAGAAAGCAGCTATTAGGCTTTCTATCTCTTAATGCAGTGTTTGAAGTCATATGCTGATATCCCTGGAATGGTGTCAGGTTGAATCTCCTGGACCCTGAGCCACTGGTCTATTTTATTGGACAGCTTCTCTGCAGCTATTAGGGGGTTTCATGTACGGTGGTTGGTGTTCTGCATCCCGCTGCCTACCTCAGGCTATTGACTCTCAGCAGTTTTGTGTTTGTGACCTAATGCTTTATTTTTACTTTTGCTTGCACTACTGTAGTGATCTCTGACTTTCCTTGGAGTCTATTTAGCTCTTAAGACATAACTGACCAACTAATAACTCATTGCTTTCCTGCTAAATTTCTGTTGAATTCACTTACTCGATAAAGTTTAGAAATATGAAGCTTTACAGGGGATACTGATAAACTCTGTGTGTATATGGTAGTATATACATACATATTGTCTTATACATACATATTGTCTTATACTCTCAATTAGAAAGCATTCACTCACCTTTTCATTTAAAAAAAGTCTTAATGCTTTTATTGTTTATGACAGGCTTTGAAGTTCAGAAGGGAGAGGGCCTTGGGCTAGAGATGTGTCTTTTCTTGCTCCCATGCAATTCCAGAAAAATTTAGCAGAGATATAAGCTGCTAGAAATCACTGTTTCTCGCCTCATACTTGTGTTCTTCAGAGAAATGTTAAGAGCCTGCACAAAATAAGTGCACATAAACATCTTAAATAGCTGGATTAAAAAATACCACCAAAGGAAAAGCAGCAGCAGCAGCAGCAGCAGCCGCCTGGAAACCACAGGCTGACAGCCTCAGGAAGATAACTAGAAACAGATCAGCTCATGAAAATCTTTCTTCTGCCCCTCAGAAACCCAGCTGAAAAGATTCAGTGTTCGTTATAGCAGCCCGTTCCCATACTTTGAGACAATAACTTTCCTTTGTTGCCAAATGCATAGGACAAAGGAGATATCTACAATACTTTACGGATTAGATAGGTGTGATCCTGTCTGCCTGAATCTCCTGTTCCTGGTAACCTGCAGCCCAGCCGAGGTCTAGACAGTAATCCAGCCTGCCTGCCTCGATGCACTGCCTACCCCCGTAGGCACCTGAATTCATCAGGTGCCTGCCTCCTTCCCTGGGCACTTCATCGTGCCTGCCCCCATGTGCTGTGGAGTGCACGCTGCAAAGATGGAAGTCCGTCTTCCTGCGTATGCCCTGCTGCGATCCCGGGTGGAAGCGTAGACGGGCGCACAAAGTCTTCCGGAGATCCCAGAGGAAGCCTGAGGGAGACGAGGTGGGGCCAGCGGCGTAACAAACCAGGCCCTAGGAGGCGGTGGCAGTCCTGTTTTTTGTATAACGGTCTTACCTACAGTTTTAACATTTAGAAAGGAAATCTGAGGTTAAAGGATTTAGCTGCTTTTCTGTCAAGGTGCGATGTTACCCATATCAGCCCAAAGAGTGTCCTAGTTACTAGCGTAAAACTAAGATCACTTTTCTGTGTTTTCCAGCTGGCTGCAGGACTCCTGCGTGTCTGGAGTCATGGTGGCTCGCCTTGTAAAGAGGAGATGAAAATCTCTTTACACAGGGGTGTAAAAAAAGTGCCTTTACATTGCGCCCACGCAGCAGCCTGTGACTAAAGCACGGCCGCCAGGCACAGGCGATGATGCGCGAGCAGAGCCGAGGCCAGGGCAGAGGCCTCCTGCTCCCTGGGTGACTGCCCTCACGCTGCCCTACCTGGTGAGGGGTAAGTGGCACCTCCTTCTCCGTACCTGTCAGGCGGTCAGTGCCCCGCTTCTGAAGTGGACTAGGCAGCTAGACGGAGGCGCTTGCCGCCTTCCTGCCGGTCCACGTGTGATTTGGTGAACTACACTGCCCTTTAGCTGTGCCTGAATAAGGCGGAGCGGATACCCTTCAGCAGGCCTCCAAAGGCATCTTGCTCTCTTTGCTGAGCGAATACGGGACTTAAACCAGTTTGGCTGGGTGAGCTGGATTGCACGCCTTATTTCACTTTTGGGATGTAATTCTGCCTGCCAAGACGGACTTGAATCAAAAGGAACCGCAAGCGCTGTCAAGGAGGAAGTGAAACAATGGCAAGGAGATAAGGCATCTTTGGGTGTAATGTCAAAATGTTAAACAATGGTCAAGCAGTTGACTGGGGAAATGTTAAATCTAGGTGCCAAGCAGAGTTGCGTAGGCTACTTGCTAAAGCTAAGGATCAAACCCAAACATTTATCAGTTAAAACTTTCACTTTAGAAAGTCAGGAGAAAAGTGAAGGAGAGGGAGAGCTTGGGAGGCAGCAGCTTCATATAGCAGAGGTGATCAAAACATGGGTCTTACACAGTGGGTCGACAGCTAGGCTGCCCAAGGGGTGCGAGGAATAGCAAACCGAGTATGAGTACCAACCTTCACAGCCTTTTTGTTGCTGCTCGCCATGTGCCTGCGACAGAATTACTAATGAATTTCTCTGTAAGAAGTTGGGTTGTTTAAATCAGCAGCTTGTGGTCACAGCTATAGGCAGAGTTTTCTGAAGGGGGCAAGGGGTCCATGGTGTGGGGAGATGCAACAGATTCCCGGGTCACTGGTGGAAGGCGGGGTTTGGTTAGTTGGTGGGATCTCAGTTCACGGGGACTGGGTAGGTCCCAGCAGGTCACTGGTGCGTGTGGAAAGCTGGGAGCAGCACTTGAGAGTCTGGGGAGCTTTTGGTGCAGCAGAGGAGTGGCTCTAATTCCCAGATTTTCTCCATGTGCTAGGCTGCTGCTGGTCTGGGACAGCAAAAGGAAAATTGCTTCTGTGTGGCAAACACAGCTGGCCCTGCCACATCAGTCAGCCAGAAAAAAAAGGAAGGTTTCATCAGAGATTGTAATATATTCATCCAAAGATCCAGTCTAAAGTGCTGGTTGCCACAGTTAAAGATGTAAAAGAAACTCAGCCTGTCATCTCCCAAGGGTGTGCAGGAAAGGAAGGGAAAGGCACAGTTCACCCTGAGGCCAGAATGCCCAGTGACATACTTAGTCTTATAGATGAAGTGGTGGAGGTCTCTGCTTGCAGGGCTGAAAAACAGGATTGCATCTCTCATGGCAATATACATTGGGAAGAAGAGATCACTGCATGCAGTACAATTTGTTCTACCTTCTAATTGAACAGAAAAGGCAAATTTAGGAAATGATATTAAAAAACCCTCTGTTAACAGAGATGTTATTCAAGATTGCAAACAGAGGAAATAAGAAGTTAGGAAATGTCAAAACAATTGCTTCCCCTGAAGCTGTAATCAACGCCTTGCATCTATGTGTTATGATACAGTTTTTTGGTTACATAGCAGTGTGGTCTTTGTCCACGGGATTCAGTGCACAGGATAATCACCACAATGCATAAGCAGCTGTTAACAAACAAAAAATAACTTCTGTAAAAACAGATAAGTTTAAAAATGCATTCCAGCAGAGCTAGCTGGTCACTACCCAAAAAATCAGTATTAGCCTCCGAATAAAAAATCTTCATCCATCAAGAAACCCTCAGGATTAAAAAAAAACCCACCTACTTAAACAGAAAAATAAAATGTAAATGTGTCCACATAGTCTTGTTGCTGAAATATGTATTGCTTTGCTAAATAAAGCTGACACTCTGTGATATTGCAGAAGTGATTAAGGGCCTGCAGTGTATTCTTCCAGTGGAAAAAGCTATATATAAAGGAAAAGGAAAACAGAAGGACTTTTAGTTCATTTGGCCCTATTCATAGTTTATGCGATAAATGACTACAAGCCCAGATGTTCCAGAGAGCTGTGAGCTATTTAAGTCACCTTTAATGTTTTTCTTATTAGATAAGGTTGTTTCCAAAATGCCATAAACCAGAGTTTTGTAACAGTTGTCCAGGGGATTATTTATTGTGGGTTCATTGGTCACATGTTGTGGCCCCTCATTGCTAGCTGCTGAGGTACTCTACAAGAAGCGTATAAATACTCTCCGAGTATTATTGCTCCTTGTAAACAACTTCAAATTAAAGGGGTCAAGGCTGTCGTCAACAGGCGGTGAGAGCTGTGGAGAAAGGCAGAGTGCAGGTCAGGAGGCAGCCAGTCTGTTAACGTGGGAGCCTCACCATCACAGTCGTTAATACCTTTTGCCTAGGTCTGTACTGCTGGATCCGAGGACAGTTTCTAGCCCCGTGGTCGCAACTTTGTACCAGGTTAAAACTCAGGCTGGCACTCTTTCTTATTCCTCCTTCTCCTCATCCCCCTCTTCTCCCCTTTTCCCCAACGTAATCTGCTCCCCGCAGCAAGGAACCTGGGGGCCAGGCCGGGGGTGCAGAGCAGCAGCAGCAGCATGGCCAGAGCCGGCTGTGAGCCAGGGCGGCCCCTCGAAGGGCAGAGATGCACGACCCCCCCCCGGCTGAAGGCAGCGGTCCTTCAGCAGAAACTGTCCTTGGTGCAAAGGTGAAAGTGGGAGTTTTCCCAAGGGAAAAAGCAAACCCTGTTTTCCTCCAGGAAAATGGTGATGACAGACAGATAGATCCCTGTAGCTGGTCTGGAAAGACGATGCCAAGAAGGGGAAAGCGAACATGCACATACCCCTCTCAGAAAGGTGGAGGGCTCCAATTCCCAAATAGTTTTTTTTTTTCCAGAATTCTTTCCCTGTGACATAATTTTGTTTTTGACTTGGGTGCCTTGCCCAGATGATCCTTCTTCCTCAAACATGACATTTTCAGGAGATAGAAATCACATTTTCCAGTCATCTTCTTTCCAGCCCTAGCTATAACTGCTTCTGGCTGAGGCTCTGGGGTCTTTTATCAGGTGGAGGCTTACAAAGTCGCTGTGCATCCCAAGAAGAGCTCAGCTCTGCTAGAGGACTCCAAAACGACCCAGCAATTATCAGTCTCTCCAGCTGACAGGTTGGAGAGTGAGAAATGGCGTTGGGTAGCGGGCAGACTGCTGCCGGAGTCCCTGGGTCGGCATCCCTGGCCTCACATACTGCTGTGCTGAGCTGACCAAAACAGCCATCGTCCTGCGTCCTGGGCCTCGCTGTGCTGCCCTCTTCCATGGGACACGCTGGTTTTACTCTGGCCTCGCACTACGCTGTCTCGCTCTCTAACCTGTAGGAAAAAACCTCTTCCCTTTTGTTGGGTTAGGAGACTGCAATGGCTCAGAAGTGACAGAGGCATGGGAAGGGGGCATCTGGAGCAGGGAAGAGAGCGGGGCTGTTCTTGGACTGGCACAGGCCACCCCTAACGTGCAGGCGGACAAGGTGGCTGAAATTGTTTGCTGCATCCTAAAGCGACAGTTCTGCTCCCCCACGCTGCCCTTCTTCCTGTGCTTCTCTCTCTTCCCTCCCTGCTGTCACGGCTGCAACACCACATCTCCCTCCCGCTCCTCAGCTTCATCTCTCCTTTCACCCCATGTGAGCCAGTTCACTAACCCAGAAGAAAGTTCTACCCTTTTCTTTGCTGGGCTGTTATTTCTGCTGGGTCCTTGAGTTGGTCCAACTCAGGGGAGGACTGGAAAGGCAGCAGCAGGAGTACTGGAGAGCGGTAAGTAGGTGAGCGCTGCCGGGAGACGTGGAGAGCGAAGGGCTTGGGCCACCTCCATCCAGTGGCAGCAAGCTTTGTCGAGCATCGAGGTCTGTCTCATCTGGTGGCATCTGGAGTGTAAAAATGATGACTGTCAGCCCCTGCGGAGCAAAATTATTTGAGTTTTCCCTTAGTTTCCTCAGTGAGAGCTGCCTATAAGAGAGGGCCTCAAATGAAGGATTGGTCCAGATCCTTCGTAAGTCAGTGAAACTACCCTGAAGTGCGCTACCACCAGCTTTAGCTATAATATGGGTGTCTTGGGGGTAACTTTTGTTTTATAACCACAGGAAAGTTGCTACATGGTTTATATGTCTCTTGAAGACGGACAGTTAATCTGACATATTTGTGTTAAGATCTGCTGAGCCTTTATATCACTTTTTAATCTTTCTTTTTAATTTTCACACTTTTAAACATACAATATGAAAGCTAAACCTTGCCATTGGCTGAGATTTCGCACACGACCCCAAGTAATGGCCCAGGTGGAAAAGCTCTCGGGGTCTTAGAAGTCTTTCTGTTGCTCAGCTCTCCCCTTGGCAACCTTTTTGTGATCCCACCACAAAAGGACCCGAGTCTTTGTCGTTCTCCTAACCCTAGCCCTAGCCCTAGCCCTAACCCTAACTGTAGCCAAGGGCTGAGCTTTAAATAAGGGCCTCCAGCCTTGGCCCTTTGCTCAAACCTTCCGTAGGCAGCCCCTTTGCAGCCCCCTGCTCCAGATGGACCCTTAGGCTTTGTCTCACATCTTGCATTAGCTGTAACTCTCAAAGAGGCTGAAGCCTTTACCTCAGACCACCCTTTACCACTGACAAAATGAAAAGGGGAAAATTCTTTTTGTTGCCTAACTTTCCCTTGGCAGCCTCTTCGCAACCCCATCCCAACTATATCACAAGGTTTTGTGTCTTTCCTAACTCTCTTCCCTAGAAGTAGCCACAGAACTAACCGCAGACAAACCTAGCTGTGGCCAAAAGAAAAAAAAAAAAATCATGAGAGAATTCTTTTTTTGCCCAAATTTCCCCTAGGCAGACACTTTGCAGCTGTACTCCAACTGGACCCCTAGGCTTTTTCCCTCTTCTTACCCTAACCGTAGACATAGGCTGAGCATTAGTCTGAGACTCCAGGTGACATGCCAGACAGAAAATTTCTCAGAAGAGGCTTATTTTTGTTGTCCACACCGTTTCTTGGTAGCCTCTCTGCAATGCCCACACAACTGAAGCCCTGGGCTTTCTCTCTCTCTTAACCTCAAGCCTACCATAGGTGTGTCCCACATAGTAGAAAATAAACCCCAAGGGCAGCCCAGGTGAAGACCATCTCAGGGGAGAATTTACAGCTTAGCCCTTGTCTGAGGAGACAGAAAATACCTAGATCTGCTGCAGAAGGACAATAGCAATTAGGCCGCCAAACCAATTCATGTTTTTTTGTGGCTTGGGATCTTGGTCTAAGGCTTAGTGAATGTCTAGGTTTAGGATTGGAGTATGATGGTTAGGAGGAAGATAGACCCTAAGGATCCAGCTGGAGAGGGGCTCCCATGGGGCTACCTGCAGAAGGTTTGGGCAACAGAAATTAATCTCCCCTAAGAAGTTTTTGTTTCAGCCAGGGAAAAGGTTGTCTGGTTTTAAAGCTTTAGCCGCTTTTAGGGTAAGGAGAATGACAAAACCTATGAATCCAGTTAAGAAGTGCTGCCAAAGGGCTGCCAAGAGAAGGTTTGGGCAACCAAAGGAATTCTTCCCTGAGAAGTCTGATCGCTGTTTGGGATGTGTTTATAGTTAGGGTTACCAGAGATGCAAAGCCAAGGGGTCCAGTTATGGTGGGGCTGTAAAGGGCCTGTAAAGGGAAAGTTTGGGCAATGAAAAGAATTTTCCACTGACCAGTTGTTCATCTTGGCCAGAGCTGGAGGTCCTTTGGTAAGGCCTAGTCCACACCTAGGGTTATTGTTGAGGCATTAGAAAGACAAAGCCTAGGCATCCAGTTGATGGGAGTTGCCCAAAGACTGTTAAGGGAGATGGCAAGCTGCAGAAAGAATTCCCTCCTGAGAAGTTTTTCATCCAGGACACAGCTGTCCTTTATTGTCTCATTTCCCTAGGACTTTCACTTGTAGGATATCATGTTTATTGCCATTAAAACACTTGCTAAGAAGTATGAAGTGCAGATGTGTCATGATGTCTTGATACGCATAAACTGAAAACAAAATTACAAACAATCCTCTTGAAAATGCTCTCCAGCTGGAAAATAAAAGTTGAAAAGAAATGTCCTGTAATGTTATGGAACACAAACTGTGTATTGAAGGGTCCCTGTAGAGTTTGAAATGAAGTATGCAAGTGGTAAGGAAACATAAGATTCATAACACAGAAGCTAGTGTATGGGGGTGAGTGAAAGACCTTCCTAATGACCTGTAAGACCGGAATGGCGGGAGTATGAGGCTCCGGTTACAATCTTGACCACAGTATGTAATTTAAAAGTAAGCAGTGACTTTATGGGAGTTACCTATGAATACACATAATATACTGGTGGTAATTCAGGAAAATCCCCCAGTTTTAATATGAAACTGATGGATGCAAACTCAGTTCAAAAGCACCCATCCTAGCTCAGGGGGAACTGTACACATAAATAACAGGACTGGCAATTTCTTGCCACTGCTGTGAAATCCCCATATCTAAAAACTGAAAATGGACTTGCCCAGAATTCAGAATTTCCTGGGGTTTTAGAACTTCAAGTTTCAAATTCCCTGAAATCCAGATTTTGTGTTGTGGCCCCAGTTAGGCTGATTAGTTTTGTCTTCGGATTTGTAGTGCCTGATGCATAAACTGAAAAATAACCTGCCTCCTCTAATTTTTTTTGCGGGGAGGATAACCCTAGCAAATACCTCTGGACATCAGTTAGTTCTTCCTTTGCACTGAGAAAATTAGCTAATGCCTTACAGGGGCTTCACAAGCGTGACGGTATTTTCACAACATAGCTGAGGCAGGAACCGTGCGTATCACACTTCTGTAACTCTGCTATTCACATTCTGTTGGCGTATCCCAAACGGAATCGCTCCCTATTGTTGTAACGCAGCAATGATAAGATTGTGGATATTTCTATGATTTCTATTCGCTATTAAGATCTCTATTGTGTGCAGCTGCTGCACGTTGCAGCCTCCTTTTCAGCTCTGAGTATCATTTGCCGTCTCTGTCTTTCACATTAAGAGGGGACAGAAATTCAGAGGGGGGGATGATCACCAAATCACGTGGCAGCCCACGTGTATGACGAGATGGCAACCTGGATGACAAACCAGCACCCAATCCAGCATCCCCAGCAGTGATGGGCCGTGGACAAAAGACTTTGATTGCGTGACGATGCTGATCAGGGTGTCACACAGAAAAAAAGATGGGAAGTTTTGAGGGGGGCGGGGGCGGAAATGTATTTAGTAGTCTATTAGGGTGGCCAGAAAAAAATAAATTTCATTGAATAGTATTTGGAAAAGGAACATGTCTGTGTATATGTATTCACCTGTGTGTCCTGGAGCAGAAATCAGGAGCAGAGGGGCAAGGGCAGAGAAAAGCTCCAGGACTCCTTCGAGAAATGGTGAAGCTGGGGCAGGGACGCTGGTATAGGAGTATCCAAAGGTTGATTAAAAATGAGTGGTTTTGCTAAACAGCAGTCGTGATCTTCAAGTGGTGAATTCACTTAGTTTTATAGCTTTCAAACATGTCTTGTGTCTTTCCAGAGTTACGGACAGGGCTGCACAAATTTGGTGCCCACTCAATTTTGTAACTGTACTACAACAGACAGACCAAGAACATAAAAATATATTTTTTCTTGCTTAGTTCTTAAGCAATACAGTAATGTGTTTCCTTCAGAAAGGCAGAGGCACCTGACCATCACTCTCATTCTCTGTGGGTGCTGTGTTACATTTGGGTCTCCAGTCCCGGGTTGTGGCAAACCAAAGACTGCAGCTTTTTCATTTCAGCCTGCCTGCAGGTCTGGTTTATTGTCCTTATACAGCTGACAGCAAGCACAAAGTGCTGCTCTCCAGGTCTCGTCTGTACCTAGATGAAAGGAGGCCTGTCTCTCCAGCACTTACTTAGCACTTTGCTTTCAGCAATCCCAAATAAACCTCTAGTGTAATAAATAGTTTCAAAATCTCTTCTTTGTCTCTGCCTCAGAGGAAAAATCACGAACAATATTCAAATATGCTCCTTACGCTTGCTCAATAATTTTCCTGTCCAATGAACAACTTCTTTTCAGGGCCAAGTGGATTAAATACTCTTTGGTCTTTTTCTCCTGTGGGTCTAACTGACATAGTTTCTTCCTTTACATATAGTCACTGATTGACGTATATCTAGGTTTAACAGGAACGGGTTAGCTTTAATTCTAAAAATAAACAATAGAAACAATAAAGTTGTTTATCAGCACTAAAACTGAAAGCCATTCACTGTTCTTCCTGGTATTTAGCCTTTACCATGTGAAGCATTACTGATTTTGCACAGGGCAAACAATTTTCACTTGCACGGTAGGCACTCTGAGCTCCTCTATCTGGTCTCCACTGCAATTAACATTGAAATAACGATGTGTGACATGTTCGTCACAGAGGGAAGACATTCAGTAGATTTTCAGAAAGGCATATCTGGTGTGTAGATGAATTATTTACATAGCTTAACTGTAGATCTGGGTAATAATTCTGTCATCAAATGCTATCTCACCGACTCCTCCTGTCCTCTGCCAAAATGATAAAAACCTGAAATTAAATTACCGTTTTTTGAATTCCCTGAGCATTATTTTATTTGTACGTACACATGTGTTTTAATTTGGTGAATTAAAAAAGCTGTGTTTGTCTGCACAACTTGATCTAATCATGTATTTAACACACGCTCTGTCTGGCTAATGGCGGGTACTGAGCTTTAACATTAAGAGGTATACATGAATTCTACCCACAAAAATTCTTGAGTGATGTATCTTCAGACTTCGAGTCTACATGCACACATTCAATACTTTGTTAATACATCATAGCATCTGCCCTTTGTGCTCCTGTGATACTCTTCCAATACATTTGGATGCTGAGTAGCTAGGAAGATGGGCTCAAAAATAGTAAGCAGGAACAAACTAAGAAAATTAAACTAATTTTGAATATGGTGATTATTTCTCTGTCAGTTCTCATGTTCTAGCACTACATCTGGGGCTATAAAATTGTCACAAGTAATCCCAATTAAGAATTCCCATTTTCTGGATTGAAATTCCAGTTCTTAAATTCCTTATAACCCTATGCAAAGCACAACTTTTCTTACCATAGCTTGTCAATCAGTATCCATACCTAGTGACTCTGGTTACACCTCTTATACCTCTGATAGTGCATTATTTTTCACCTTAATTGCAATACAAGAACAGAAACTTCACACTTAGAAATTTTGTTTAATGTATAAGTAAATATACGTTAGGTATACATCTAGGTAACTAGATTTTGTACAGACTACCTTACTAATGCTAGTGGTGGCATACATTTCTTGTTAAAGAAGTATCACCATAAATTGAAATATAGATTGAGTAGAAGATCAATAAAATAAGATATCCATGGGGAAAAGATGGTCTGGGGTATCTAGAAATGTCTCTAACCACATACACAAAAAAAAAATTATGAGCTTATGGGGCTGGAATATCAAATGATAAGTTGTGAAATCCTAAGTGTAATTTCTTTGCATTTTTGTTTGGTTTTGTGGTAATCCAGACTCGTTCCTCATCTTCACACTCATATGCTTGTTCTATATCTGGCACGCACATCTGTTCATGTGCATTCTCATGTATGTGCTTTCATTATTTTGACCTACTCCACATGTGTGATGAGGGAAAAGTGAGCAGAATGCTTTTACGTGTGCATTTGAACTGCATGACTGTGTATGCTTGTATGGGTGCATGTGAGCGTACGCATGCCCGCGTGTGATGGCTGGAGACAGCTTGCAGAGTGCAGAGACCACGCATGCAAGCACGTAATTTAACATTATGAATATCTACTTTCAGCTTTATTGTTTTTCAGACAAGGGGTTTGGGCATGTTGTGTTTAGAATGGGCTTGCCTGGCATTAGTTTTCTGCAGCCAATTCCCTTCAGTGTCTTGTTGAAATTCATGCTAATTGCTGTGCATTTGAAGCTGAAGGCCTCTCTTACATAATAATGTACAGCACAGCCCCACAACATGCCTCCATGATGCTGGTTGTCCCTAAGTGCAGCTGAAATACACCCAGTGCGATGACTGCCCAGAGCCAGCTTTCCCCACGCCCGCAGGGAGCCGCAGGCTGCGCCCGCTCCTTACGTTCTCGCTTGCTTTTCCCTGCTGAGAGTAGGAGGTCGTGGGGGCGAGGGAGGTGCTAATGCTAAAATTAAGACACACGACGGTGGGCACAATCAGAGAACGTAAGGCAGCACTTCTGCTTGGCAAATCTCCTGGCGCGGTTCCCCATTCACAGGACCCCCCTCTTTTCATGCGAGGGCAGCTGACAAGTCTGCAGCACTCCAGACCTGGTTTTAAATAAAGGCTTAAATTGTGCTTGCATACTGTTTCAGTGTAAATTGTGTTCATGGTAAACGAAACTACAAATCCAAGAACAATGGATACAATCATATTCTTATTTCTATCTTTAAATTGTCCTTCTCATGGTTAAACCAGTATTTAGACAGTTTTCCTGTTGGTTTCCAAACTTGATCTCAAAGCATATCTTTTTTCCATAGCACAACAAGAAAGGCTAAGTGCATTTTTTATTTTACTTTTAAATCTGTTCTACTGTAAGAGAAGAGCGTTTCTATTTTCAAAGTGACAGGTTTAGCAAAATAGGTGGATTTTCTACCGATATTATTTGAACTTTACACAATTAGCAGCTGTTTCCCTGCCTGAAAAGTATTTAATGATACGTTCCTTGTACATTGTTTGTTTCATAGTAACTGGGGATGAGTTCAACAGTACAGTTTTAAATGCAATCTGCCAGACAACAGTTGTTTTCTATTAATCATCTTAGCTGAAATAATGGAAATACTTTAAATTGTGAATGCCAACTGTTCCTTTAAAAGTCAAAACCTAAACATCTTCTGTGCCTGTCTGTTCATTTTAGTGATACAAAATGAAAGTATTGTGATGATTAGATACTTGGGGGCACCTTACAGAAAGGCTACTGTATTGCAGAACATAATGAGGCATTTTATTTTCCAGGAATTGCACAAATTAAAAGGAAACATAAGTCACCCAGGTGTGCTACATGACTCTGGCAATGAAACATAATGCTTGATGGTGGCTGAGGCAGAACTGCTCATTTACAGTAAAATTTTTTTTTATTCCTTTTATTTTTAGCTGTGCTCCTCCTATTTATTTAAGAAAGGGGAAAAAAATGGAATTTTGGTTTTCCAAAATTTTAGGTCCTTGTTATGACTCATCATGTTAATGATAACTGCAGGATTATATGTGCTTTGGGGCAAAGCCACTTGAATTCAAAGAATTTAAGTTTGTGGACAGCAGTACTGTCGTGGAATCCTTCAGAAAGATGAAAGGCCAAGAGTGAGACCTTACTGGTTCGAAGATTAGAGATCTTTTTGCCTTGGATTTGGAAATGGGAAGCTACTAACTCTGAGGAAAATAATGAAAATTAATTCCAGCTAATATTTTGACCAGGATAAGTCTTTTTGGAGCAAAAACGTCCAGAGTCTTTTGGAGTCTCTGAATTTCTGATAGTAGCTCTTTATGTGCCCCAGCAGCTGGTTGCCTTTTTTAGCGATGTCATGGATGCTAGAGATTTGGCTTAATCCCAGTTTGAAGTTTTCTACCTAATCAAAGGTTGAATAGGTATTGTGCTTCCTACCTTACTAAATGCTTGCTGAGATTATCCTCTGTCACTTACTATGCTTATTATCACTGTATCCCCGAAGAACCATCCTCTCTGATGTGGTGCTTTCAGAAGTGTTATTTCATCATTGAAAAGATGGATTCCAAATGAAAAGGCACTTGCTACAGAAATGACATTTCATCTCAGGAAGATAAAAGGAGCTGCCTGTGGCTAGGTCTGGATTGTGCTACTTTTCTTGCACTTCCCTATTGACTTTTGAGCTTCAGGCCTTCCCTTGGCCTAAAATGGGGGATAATGTGAATTCAGAGAGATTGCAACCACAGGAAGAACAGACAGTGTGAGATGGAGATAAAGATCTGTTCTTGGCGTAGAAGATGATGTCTAGAGAGAACCAGGGGCCAGAGGGGAAGGAGAAAGCAGGATGAAGGGTCAAATAGAAGGAAGGAGTGTGAGATTAAGCCTTGAAGGACTTGCTCATATTCTGGTCATACGTGATAAATCCGTGTCCTGTCCCACAGAAGCAATGCCATGGGTCATCCATCCTCTTGGCAATTTATGTTAACGACAAAGTTTGGACTCAGTGGGTCTAGGATTCCAACAAAACTGGTTTGACCTCTGTCCGGGCTGAGAAAAAAATATTCTCCTGCAGTCGCTCTTATCAGGCACTCACCGTCCATGGGCCTGAAGAGTGCTTTGTCCTTGTAACAGCTCTGAGTCAACATGTAAAGCAAGGGAACTTCTATTAAGGAAAGAAGGACATAGAAACTCACAAGCTCGGCAACAGGATATGACGTGAATAAAGTTACAATTACTCAGCTGTTCTGCACCAGTTCATTCAGCTCTACCCTCAGCTGTGAACGCCCAAAACTTCTGCAGTGAGGCCACCGCACAGATTGGTGCAGCGCGATCTGCAAAGTGCCTCTGACCTCGCAGGAGGTGCTGGCTTCACCCCTCCTGGAGGGGACCGCTCTGGCCTGGGCTGCCAAGGAGAACAGAGCAGGTCATCCCTTGTTCTGTTGTGGTCCTTTTAGTCCCTGTGAAAAAATTATCTGCTACTGAGAAGTGGTTTCTCTGCTATAGTATAAGTGGCAAAGAGCGTTTGGGACCTAGAGGCGGTACCTTGCTTTCTTAGAGGCACGGGAGTTCCCCCAGCCTTCTGCTCCTCCGTTCTTTATGAAGTTGAGCATCATCCTCCGACTGACATTCACATCTGGCAGAGTTAGGGTGACTTAGTAGTGTGACTGTTGGGGTTTCTGAGAATTAGATTCTGTTGAAAATATGCTGAAAGGTATTTTCTACTGAAAAAAATGTTGACGATGAGGAAGCCGGTGCTTTTCTGCCAGCTAGGCCTGCCGAGCTGCCTGGCTTCTCCTGCTGAAGGGCTCCCTGGTATGCCCAGTTTCTGAGGCTGACACATTCCTAATCTCTCTGAACTGATGGCTCCCCAGCTACTTAAATCACAACGCCTTTGGCTCCCCAGCAGCTGGCAGCCTGTTTGGTTAAGATTTTGTAGAGATTTACTTCATTTTCCCAAAAACATTTTTTGAAAATTCCTTTTGGCAAGAAGTTGGCACTTTTTCGTGACAAAAGGATTTTCCACTACGCCATCCACATGCAAGATTCTTCTTTCAGAATGGGTCATTTCTGACTGAGTGAAGAATGCACTTCTATTGCGGTACACCAGGCACTGGGGATCTGTGTGATTGGTCTAGTTGGCATGTGAAATTGTGGAGCAGGAGCAAGGATGCTCAATGTCTGAGTTTTGACATGTCTACAATTACAGTCAAAATAATGGCTTTTACAGAGAAATGACAGCCCTTTATTCAACATATGTTTGACCTATCAGCTTACTCATTGCAGGTTAGCACGAAGGAGACGTAACACAGTCATAAAGCAGTCCATTGTACCAGGGCCTGTGCCAGCTCCAAGAAGAAGACGTTCTGGGAAAAACTGGAGACAGTATAAAGGCTTGAGGTCTGTTAGCCTGACAGTCAGAAGCTGGTGTTTCTGGACCTCTCTTGCCTCAAGGAATTGTTTCTAAAGCGGTACAGATTAGAGACATCTTAGAGATACCTCAATCACTATTGAGACCTAGATCTCCTGGACTAGGGAACTGCAAGATTTTTCCTATTTGATGATCTAAATCATCATTAAAAATATTTAAGTCAGGCTTCCTGAACTGAGACAAAACCAAGTGTAAAAGTGAACAATTTAAAGCAACACACCTGTCTTAAAAACAAACACAGTTGTTCAAAAACATTGTTACATTTTTGGCAATATTTATTATTTATTACAAAGCAGTTCTAGCCTGGGTTGGGTCCTGACTGTATTTCATGCTTGAAAATATGAGATGAAGTGAGCCCTTACACAAAGAGTTTGGAATATAAATTTAAAGTGCCGCAACAGATAAAGAAGACAGGCAGGAGGATTAATGGGGGATCTTACTGATTTTGATCAGTAGCACACTAAGATCTTATCTCGCATACCTACTGAACAGCTCAGAAAAGAAAGGAAAGAGGAGAGTTTTGAAGGGCTAATTTGGAAGGGTAGCACAGGAAAGCTATGTTTACTAAGTGAGGAGGAGAGCATTTGCGTCACAACCATTTATTCGATATCTTTTTCTCATTGTTCCATGTGTAGCCGTAAGCCTTATGCTCTGATGATCACTCACACGCTGTCCTGAATTGTTAGAACAGTTCCTGACATGGTTTTGGCTCACGCCAATTCCTCTCTGACAATTTCTGAGCACAGGAGTTGAGCCAGGCCAGGAACTAGTCCCAGTAGACACCGTGGAGAAGTCCATGCTGTTTTGGAAGCTGGGCTGAACCCCATGGACAGAGGCACTCCATGCAGTTGGTCCTGGGAGCAGTGAGTGGTCCTGGGAACATTAAATAGCTGTAGCCTGTATATTCACAACACAGCTTGTGCTGGCTCGTTACACTTGGAAGTGGACTAGTGTTCTCTGTATTAGATCTCAGGTCGTCAAGCAAAGGACTCCTGTTATGGCTCACTGCCTGTGAAATGTTGGTTTGAGGGACTGGCCTTATATCACATTGAGAGTCTATGGCTGAAAAAGGGACAGAATTCAATTCTCCCGTCTCTTCAGTGTAAGAAGTTCTCACTTTCTTTCCCTTATTATTTCTTTCCCTTATTATTGACTGGGGAGCAGATGCAAAAAATGATCTCAACTAGAAGAGAAGACCTAGGTGTTTTTCTGTTCTCCCTGGATCATTAGTTGATGATTCTCACATGTAAAACGTGAATATGCTGGGGAGCAGAGACCTTCTGATATTCTGCTTTTCTAATTGTCACCAGTTCCTTTCCACTTACTTCAATGCCTTAATCAACTGACTACAGAGTCAGTCCCTGCTTGCTCGTTCTCTTGGCCGTACGATTCTTACTTTTTTCCCTGTACATTGGCTTGTTCCGACAGAGGCTTCAGAAAATGAACGGCAGAGCAAGTCTCTTTTGAACTGGGGTGAGTTGCTCAGGGGTTAGAATATTTCCTGCAAGATGAGAGTTGTGAATTCAAAGTGCCTTTGAAGTGCTACAACCCCTTCACAGGTGTCGCTTTTTCCAAAAGCATGGACATTCCCATGATCAGCAGGTACTAGCTGTGGGCAGAGTTTATCTCCTGGGTCCCACGCCAGTCAGGGCAGAGAGGCGGAGTTCATGTATGGTATGGACGTTAGGCTCTTTAGGCGCATGGTATTTTGAATTACAGAACCACAGAAAAGTTTAGGTCAGAAGGGAATCGCCTAGTCCATCTCCCTACTCAGGGCAGGGCCAACTTCCTAAGTTAGGTCAGGTGGCTCAGGGCCTCGTACAGGTGAGTTCTTTGGATTTCAAAGGAAGGAGATCCCACTACTTGTCAGGGCCCCTCTTCCAGTGCTTCACTACGCTTATTGAAATGTCCCTTTCTGAAGCGTGTGATCACTCACTGCATTTTACTGTGCTCCTCTAAGAACTGCTCTCTGTGATCAGAGGAGTGGAGGAGAGTCCCCTTTAGGCCTCTTTTCTCCAGCTAAATGAATCCTGTTGCTTTAGCCTCTCCTTTTCTATGCTTCAGACCCATTATCCTCTCATTGGCCCTCCAGAGGACTCTCTCCAGTTTGTCTTATATGGAAGGGTCCCAAACCATACAGAATATTCCAGATGAGAGCTCATGAGCTGATAAGTAAAGGGAAATAAACACTGCCTTTGATTTGCTGGTTACCTTCTTGCTATATATGATTAGCCTTCATTGCTGCAATAATAATCTGCTCAGTTCCCAGCCTCTGTTGTGGCATGAGGTTATTCCATCCCAGGTACAGGACTTTCTGTTTGCCTTTATTCAGCTTCGTGACTTTCCGCCTGGGTCATTTCTCCAGACTTTGAGTCCCTTTGAATGACAGCCCTAGCCTCCACTGTGTCAGCTGCTTCCTCCGGTTTGGTGTCATCCATGACACTGCTAAGGGTGCCTTTCCTCACATCGCTCATATTGCTGATACAGACATATTACCCTAGATTTGACTCAAGGAAAACACTCATAACTGGCCACCCGCTGTACTTCAGGCCATTGAGTACAACCCTTCAAGCCCAACAGTCCAGCAGTTTTCCCACCAACCTTGTGTCCATCCATCTAGTTCACATCTCCTCAGCTATGAGGACACTGCAGAAGAGAATGTCAAAAGCCTTACTGAAATCAAGGTAAATGATCTTTACTGCTCTCCCCTTATCCACAGTCTTTCATTGTGGGCGGCAGTCAGGTTGGACAAACACAATTTTCCTTTGGTAATTCTGTGCAGATTGTTTCCTATCATTTATTAACCTTCATGCACCATGGAATGGCTTCTACAAGCTGTTAGTTACCATGTCCTACACTGCATCCACCTTCTGCAAAAAATGAAGTCTTGGAAACAACAGTAGCTTCCTTCCAGCCTCTGAGGCAGTGATTTTAATGTGAAAAAAATGTTAACATGTAATTAAATATCCACATGTGCAGTGAGGAGAATAATAATGTTGGGTGCTTCTTTGCAACCCTGATGATATTCTGGCAATGTTTGTGTAATGCACAGTATAAAAGGGTTAACCAGCAGGCTTTGTGCTGTTTCTCATTACAGTGAGTCCAGCATTTGTCTTTCAGGCTTAAAGGATATCTCATATCATATGTATACTGCCACATGTGTAATTTGTTGGGTAGGACTGGTTACATTGTGGAGATGGCATAGAAATTCCTAACAATCTTTCCTGCCCGTAATAGTTTTCCAGAAGACAGAACATAGTGCTGCCCGTGCACGTTAAATCTTTGGATGAGCTAATATGAAATACTTCTGCTGTTCTAATTTCCTCTTGTGTGTATTTTTTCCTGGCTCAGAGTCAGTGACCTAATTCTTTTCTTCATTCTGTCCGAGGTTTTTGATTTTTTCCAAGCTATTCACATTGGACTCTTCCCCATTGTGGAAACTGTGCCTTTTATTTCCGCTTTGTATTAGCACTCTGGGATAGCTGGCACTGACTGCCCTGTTGCTTCTCTGTCCCCAGGCCTGACAGCGGATACTGGTAATGCAGAAGGAGAACGTACAGAAAATGACGTCTGCAGCACAGCATCTCCCACAAATGGTGACCAAGACCTTCTCCTGGACTCACCTAAAGGAGTTCTTGCAAGCCCACATGAAGATCTTCCTGTAGAGTTTACACTGGAAAGAACCCAACCCAATTAACAAGTAGTACCTGGAAAAAAGTAAGTTTGCTTTCCTCAGGTGTTGGCTGGAGAGATAAACCAGTCAGTGTCGCTCTGTCTGTTTAATTGCCTTTTAAAAGTACATAAAGACTTGCTCAAAACCCTTTTTGACAAGATGTGTATGGTGCTACATTTAACTAAACAAAATACACAAACAAAAGGCTCCTTAGTTTTCATAATTGTGAAAGCCTCAAACTAGTGCATGCACGTTTCCCAGCCTAGACTGAGGCATGCTTAGGCCAGTTCAAAGGCATGTAGAGAGCAGACCCAGCAGTTTCTCTGTCTTTGATTTTGATTCAAATTCACTTTTTTCATTCCAGCACATATAGGAGGTTGACAAAAGGCTACCCTTGGTTTTTTGTTTCATTCAGTTGCACTTCTAGACCTCTATTTCTTTCTTGTTCTGTGTTTCCCAGCGGTTACTACATTGTGGTTCCTTGGGGCTACCTTAACAAGTATCTGCTTTCAGATTCAGACTTTTTCTTGTAAGGAGATTTTGTGCATTTGCAAAATAATCTCCATGGCACCACTCATGGGCTTAGTGTGTTAACCATCACATAGACTATTTTAAACAATCTTCCTGTCTTGACAAGAATTGGTATGAGCAGTGTAATCGCTGTTTATCTGGGGGAGAGAGAGGATCATTCCATTCAAGGAAAGAAAACACTCAAAACTATGAACATGCATTTGGAGTTTTAGCCTAGGAATAAATTGCATCTTTTCCATAGCACAGGCGAAGACCTAAAACTAACAGTAAGTTATACAGAGATTAAGTTCTGTAGCTTCAGTTGCAAGTTGTACATATGGAAAAGTGTTTGCTTGATCTGTGGCTTGCCTCTGTGCCGCCAACACAATTTCTTGAGCTGCAGAAGGCTGTATACTTGGGCCCTGTGACCGGCTGACTTCTCCAGTAAAAGGCCAGCTTTTCCACATTCCTACAGACTTAAAAGAGCAAATAAGCTGCCTGCCACAAGTGCTTTACCACCTTTAATTCTCAAGCCTTCCTGTCAGTCTAACGGATACTGCATGGCTCTGCGTCTTCACTCAGTCTTCCTCACGCTCCTTGTCACTACGATCTCTTAGGGTTTCCTTATGTGCTGGTGTGTATTTGTACACATTTTAAAGTAAGAGGAGCAGAGACCCCCTGGCTTGTCACCAAGACAGCACTGAGGAACTCCTGCATCACTTCTATTTTGGGAAGTTTTTCAGAAGAGAGTGACAGCGAAGTTCCTGTCTCCTAGGTATTTCCTTCAGAGCACTGTACTATTCCTTTTACCGCTGGCATTAAAAAAAACTGGAGAAAAGGTATTTTTCATTACAGATAAAATCCAGGAACACATGCAACTTTCTGGCTTGGCTTTGCTTCTGAATGATGAAACGATTCAGAGTATGTATAAAAGGCGTCTCACATTACTTACAGAACAAAAAGCAACTAAGTTGCTGGCTTGTAAAAAGGAAAAAGAAAGTCTTGAGATGAAAGAGAGTTATATTTTACCTCACTCATAAAAACCCATTTGTTTTTTTGTTGGGTGGCTTTTTTTTTTCCTTTCAACTGCACTCTTGAAAAAGTGCAATTTCACTTCAAGACATTTTGGTTCATATCACAATGTTAATTTTATTAAGCAATAAGACCAGACAGGGCTTGAATTATTGTGCAATAATTTATGGTTAGGTGCATTCTTGGGCATCAGCCTGAAGGCTGAGTGTTATCAAGTCCCAGAGTGTTTCACATAAATTATGTTGTGGTTTTAAAAAAAAAAAAAAAGAAAAAAACCAAAACAAAAACCCCAAAACCCAAACCAGGGGAAAGAAAAAAATGTGTATAGGCTACAAGGATCTGTGCTGTACAGAGCCCACCACCTGAAAGCTCAGGCAGCCTCCTCCCTTGGGACACGTTGGGTTAGTAGTGGCTGTTGGAGTCGTCAGAGGAGGTTCAGTATCTGTTCCTCTGGGGTGTTTTGGGGAAAGCTCCCACCGTCCCTGTGCCGGGGGTGGGTAGGCATGCTGCCGCTCCCCGGTGCCGAGCCTTTCCCTTGCCCAGGACACTTCTTCAGGAGCTACGGTACCCGAGATGCAGCGAGCTTGAGGCCTAAAAAGGCTGAATCACGGACTTGAACTTAGCTGCAGGGTGAATACCTGAGGATGCAGGGGATACCGGAGCTCCCTATAGCTGCGGTTCAAAAAGCGCAGTGAAACAGATGAGAGCTGGTAACAAACACGCTTGGCTGAGGGGATCCAGTTACTGAATAAATTCCTATAGAGACTGCCTGAATTTCTAACCAAAGTTTGTGACTAACTTTCATCTCACTGTTAGACTAAGTCCCATCTCTATTGAAGGCCACATAAACCTTCCTCTGAGAAAAAACTTTTCATGGCGTTACTCACAACATTGATTACTTTGTTTACCCACTCTGAAAAAAATGCTCTGAAAACCACCTACAGCAAACAACTCAACCAGAGAAATGCAGAAAATATAAAAGCAACAATGAACAAACAAATATTCCTCAGAAAACAAAGTTAAAGCAGCTCTTGGGCAGAACTTTAACTGAAAAAGGCAGAACCTTTCTAAAGGTCAAGAGAAGTTTTAACATCTCTTCTGATTTTACGTGGAAGGGACTAAGATATTATTGCCCTGGGGAACAGCGAGCAATATAGTAATAAAAAGATAGCCCTTGGAGATAAAGCAGCAAGAGAGAAGACAGAAGGGGTTGGGAGTTGAAGGCTATGATGTTTTTTGGAACTTCAGAAGACGTTTGCCCTCACCTTGAGGAGTGAGTAAGCAATCAGAACGTTTGTTCTGTGCACAGAACGTGCACAAAAAGGTTCCCTTAACGGCCGTGAAAATCAGACAGCAACCATAGCCACGTGGTAGCACTGAAATGAACGGAGAATAAGGTGCCATTCAGCAGCACCGAATGTGTCAGAATCTCATCTTAATCAAACAGACTTCCCAAACAACACTCAAAATTCTCGTCAAATACAGTTTAAGTGTCTTTTTCTTTCTAATGCTGAAGCAAAAGAATCTAGAACCAAAGCAAGCACTCCCCAAACTGCCCACACTTGCAAATATATTTATCTCATACAAAATTAATGTGAATAACCTATAGCTTTTAACAAGGCCTAGAACCTACAGAGGTTTTCCTGACACCACCAACTTAAAACAAAGCTAGTCCATAAGATGAGCCTTACAAGCACATTTTTCCATCTAATTACTGATACCTCTTAAAGCTTCAAAATCCACTCCAGATCAGAGTAAGAGTGTTGCTCAATGAATACACTTTTTGAAACGTCTCAGTTCTTCCTGGGCCATATGAATTTCAAAGGGGTGCCTTTCAGTCAGGGCAACACGCCTTCAGGTTCAAGCCACCAGTACCACAAGTCCAAGCGGGAAGGGGAAGGAAAAACCACAGATGCCGAAGAGGGAGAAAGAAGGTGGGAGTCTGAGAGACAGAGAGAATCACCATAAATCTGGTATTAAAACTGGAGACTGTTAGCTCCAGTTACAAACTGGGGACATGAGCAGGAGCCAGTACGAGTATATGAGCAGTTCTCCAGTTGGTGGATGGCAAGACAAGTTTCCAGGAATACATGTTTCTGGAATAATGAAATGCAAAGCAATTGATTAAAAAAAAGCCCTGTGAAACGTCAGGAGAGAGAAGAGCAGCAGAAAGCACCGTGGGAGGGGGTGGAAGGGACTTCAGCAGCCTGCACAGCCTTCATCAGTAGGGCCCAGCCGGAGCATGCACTGGGGTCCTGTCCCATCCCAGCCGGAGTGCCACCCCATTTGTTCCTGCCGACATGCACAGCTTGAAGAGGGTACACCAGTACGGGGTCTGCTCCCTGTCCTCACTGCTCGGGGCTGGGAGCCCAGTGTCCCTCTGACATCCCGTTCGCAGAGGGACCCCCACCGTGGGCAGAGGGGTCAGAGGGAGCTCTAGGGGAAATGGGAGGTTTATCTGGATAAATGTTCTGTGAGGAAAGCTCTGGTGCAAACAGTGGGCTGACTGACAGTAAATACGTTCCCCAGAAAAATGAGCCCTGGGCTGTGAGTATTAGTAAAACTCCTAGTTTTTTAAGCCTCCATCTGTCAGGAGTTTGTGCTGCAGCTCTGGGAAAGCTGCTTTGCTCACCTGCTTCGATTTCCTCCTCCACAAAATGGGGCTGGGAATTCTCATCCCATAACATTTTTTTCACATTTAGTTTTTCCTGCCTTCCATTCCTCACAGGGATAAAACCAAGTTTTTTTGTAGAATTACTTTTGGGTTTGATTTCCTGGGGTGTGGTTGTTTGGTTTTTTGGTGGAGAAGGATAAGGGGAGGAGAACACATGACCAAGGATTAGCCTGTACTCCGTAATTTTATTTAAAGACTCTATTTTTGGAGCATGGCTAACACTCTTGAGCTAACATCTCCAAGACCTCAGCTGAGTGCCCTATGCAGAATATTGTGGCTGTTAAACTCTTGAAACCCTTGAACTCTCAAAAACTTGAAAGCTACAAATTTTTTCCTGCTGAAAATTTCCTCCAAACCAGTAAGTTTCCATAAGCAGATCAGTTTTGAGGAACTAGATTTCTAATAAAATTCAGGGTTTAAAAATAATTCTTAGTGAATCTTCACCCTAGCTCAAACGGAAAACAGATATAATAAGCAGTATTGGCATTTTCTGGAAAAGCTTATGACTATTGTGTTACCAGACTAGCAAAGACTTACTGACGTGGGGAGCGCTGAGGAGATATAACTCCCCCTTCACTCACTTGGTCCTGCCCTCATCATAACTGCATCCCGTTCTCATCCAATGTTGCAGTCTGCTCACACAACTTAACTCTGCTTCCTTCAACCTCACAAGATGTTTGTGTCCAACGTGTAATAGGTGATTACACTTCAGAGCAAATAAAGCCCTTGCTGCAAAACTGTGTCCATGGCACGTACATGCTACTGACTGCATCAGCAACAATGAAAAGCATAGGGTTTATTTTTTTTCCGTTTCAGATTGAGGTTTTTCAGTCAGGCTCTCTGTGCGTTTTTGAAAATACCTTCCCTGAAGTTCTTATTTGTCTGTTTCCTGTCTACTTTACTTTCCTCCTTTGTATGAATGTAATCCATTTTGTTTGCTGAGCTGCTTGAACAGTGCACTGTCTGCTGTTGCATTAAGTGTATGGCAACTTCAGTGGTACTTCACTGTATCTTTGGTAACGGGGCGAAGAGTTTGGTCACTGCAGGACATAATTCAGAGCTGATGTCACTCACTAGTGGCCATAAACTCCTTGATCTATTTGTCATTGCTGTGAATTAAAGTATACAAATCACTGTTTCTTTTGTGAGAAAATACAGCAAGAGTGGAAAAAAGGAGATGCAGATGGCGCTCTATAGCGTTCCCCATTTTTTTCTGTTACCCTCCTACGAGCACAAACATGTGTCTTTACCCCTGTATTTCCAGTAATGATTTGGGTTCCTAGGGAGGAGCACTCAGCATGGGGAATGCGGAACAGTGGATTCCACTCCTGCCTCCACAGTGGCCCCTGGATCAAACACAGGGCATTCCTAAAAATACCCTTCCCACTTCTGGGAAGTGCTTTGAGATCTGCAACTCAAAAGTGCCATTGAAGAGCTAGGTGATACTGATTAATGTTTTTTACAGGCGGACATTTTTAAAATGTTATTTAAATTTGACCGGCTCTCCCCCCCCCGCAATATATACAGAGGGGACAGAAAGAGAGTGAGAACAAGAGAGAGAAACAAAGCTGCTGTAGCACAAAAGCTGATCTGGAAATGAGAAAAAAATCTGCCTCTCAATGAGCATCCTCGGTTAGTCGTGCCAAATCTGTTCCTCGTGTAAACCCGTTGCCTAGGGATGTTGTCAGGTGCTCTGGCCACAGTATCTTTGCCAATCATGAAGACTTTATTATTTTCTTAATTTGTTGCAAGAGGCTGGAGAAGAATTGAAAAAAAACAGGGAAATAGTGTCTAGTGACCCATTTGTAACAATTCTAAGCTGCAGAAGATGTGAGGCCTAAAAACCGTAATGGTGCCTCCTTTAAATGTGTATAGTTTCACAGTGGATTGTAATCTCTATTTCCTTGATTGATAGGGCTATGATGCCTAGGAAAGAGTGGAATGGATGGGCCAATCAGAAATAAAGACCCAAGAAAAGGTCAAAATGGTGGAGCACTTCACTATATTTCTTGAAAGATGTTGGGTATTAAATGTCAGACGCAATCTTTGTCATGAAAATGAAGTAACAAGCCACTAGTGTGACCCTCTCCTTTGAATGATAGTCATGTCACTTTTTGTAATGCTCTTTCGCCAGGGTTTAGATTGAGGCAGAATGCTGCCTATCTTGTAAAATATTTAAATAATAGAATACATTCAGGAAGCAGAAGGAAGGTGAGAAAAAAGGGAAACAGAAAATCGTTTGTTAGAAACTTGCTTTTCAAACTTGTCCTCCTAAAATGTATTTTGTGGCGTGACAAACCAGATACCAAGAGTTCAATACATACTGATTGCATTATGGTTTTATTAAGATGCTTTCCACTTTGGGTTTTGACTAAACCCAGTTCACCTAGCAGCAGCAACAGGCTTGATGCTGCTTGCCTTAGTATGGGCAGACATTTCTGTTTAGTGAGACAAAGGAAACACCTACTGAAAGCAAAGAAACTTGGCAGCCTTTACTAGAAAGATTACTTCCCAGTTGAGATATATAGCCTTTTACAATGCTCCTCATTAGCTTTTAACATGTATTTCTATATCATCATACTATTGCCTTAGAGTTTTTTAATCAAAAAATCTTAAACTTTCTATAGAAGATTCAGCTTGGTCATCAACTCGATGCCCAGTACATCTCTGCTCTGGCAGTCTTTACACTGGCACGTCCCCTCTGATCTTTGTCAGCTGCGTCCTCTTCTTTTAAAATTTCCCAGCATAAAAAGTTTTCTGGTCATTGAAGGGCATGTATGGAGAAGTATATTAGGAGAGTGCTACTCTGCTGTCACTCTCTCCTTATAAACATTCTGTTGTCTTCTCAGTGGGTGCACTTACTAGCAGGGGTACCAGGGAAAATAATATGCAAATCTTCTGTGGGGAAAGCCAGGCTTGCCAAAGCTCCAATGAAACTTGCTTTTTCTATGCACATAAGTAAACCAGGAAGCACAGGGTGGATGCAGGTGGAGGCAGATGCCCTGTATAAATGACCCAACTTGGGTTATATACTAAAGTATCACATTTCTACCTCGTCCTTCACGCAAACAATTCACTTCTACTTGGGAGGGAATCGGCAAACTAAAATAGTTTTGCAAGTTTGCCCCATGATGTTAGTGCTAGTTCTGCGTCCTTACAGTGTCATTAGTGTTGAGCATGGTTTAACTTACATAAAAATGGAAAAAAACCTCTTTCAGCTGAGGCAGAACCACAGCAAACTGCCACCACGACAAAAGCAATTTGTCTCTGACTGTACTGGCAGATAACCTACAGCAGAACCAGCTTGGTGCCATCAGAGAGACAAGGTCACAGTGACTACGTCCAGCCTGCAGAGCAGATGCGCACAAGGACACTCCCTCTAGTCCTGTCCCTGATGGTTTAGACTGGGAATCGGTGGTACACCTTGCAGCTCCCCTTCCTGCCTCATGCTTCCCTTTTCTTCCCCTGAAAGTGCAGGCATGGAAGGATGGGATTTCACATCTTGGCACTCATATCTCAGTATGGAGCAAGGAAGTGACCAGAATACACGTCAGAGCTGATTGCTGTGACCTGGGAAGCAATTCCAGTTCCTTCTGTAAGGATGTATTATAGACATACCTCAACTGAGACTGGTGTGGCAAATACTCTGTGCTGAGATTATGGAGTGTCTGTTCTCTTTTTCTCTGGACCCTTGGTTTCTCCTGTGCTTGGCAAAATAGCAGAGGTCTAACTTGGCCTCTTACATGCAAAGTATAAAAGTCAGACACAAATGTGCAGAAAGACAAGGTTAGGTCTATCAAAAGCAAGCTATAGATGCCACCGTGTAAGAAACAGGATGAGAAAATAAAGGCCTAAATTGTGAATAATGAAAAGGTAACTTGTTCTACATACTGCATTTTAATAGACTTTCAGCAGAAGACTGGAAACGCCTAAAGGGAAAAGAGTGAATTTCACATAATGGGTTTCACCTCCTACCCACTTTCACTCCAATGAGTTTTCCTTTTTTGAACGCTTTCCTGAGAGAGGAACCCATAAGCCTTTACCTCCTTCCCTGGCTTTCCTGAAGTTCTTAAATAACACATGGCCTTACCATCCCTGCCTGTGAGACCTCCCATTATCTCCCCATACTGCATCTCACATTCCTTCTTCTTTCTCATTGTCTCATGTTTAATGGAAAGACTGATTCGCTGTCTAAGAGCGTATCTTTAGTCAGTTGCTGCATAGATAAAAGCATTATCTCAAATAGCTCAGCACAGATAACAAGTTTGCTGGATGCGCAGATGTCGTACAAGACAATGTGCTGGGCTCATGTTTCCACAACAATGAGATAGAAATAAATCACATTTTCTCCCTTTACTGGTCTTTTCTCACCTTGGCTGTTTGCCTTATGCACATTTTAAAGAGTTGCAGTAACAACACCTCAGTTGATTCTTCCCCTCCAACAAGGACAACCAATAACATCTTTCATATCACCTGAAAGATTGACAAACAGGGTTTTTCACATATAAAAATTCCCTGCAAAATAATGGGAAAGGGAATAAGGGATGCTATCAAAATGAAATACGCAACACTTAAAATGCTTTCATTGTGGTTTTTTTCCTTCTGTATCTTTACTTTAAAAGAAATTGCATTATTTCTTTCAGTGATTGTTGCTGTGAAGCTGATCAGGCTGAGATCTCTGTTCACACATCTAGAGCTTATTTAACAGTTTAGTCTTGCACAAGACTGTGTCAGCTTCTTTGGCCTACTGAGCTCATTTATTGTCGTTATACTTTCAAACTCATGTTGCCAGAGTAGCCTTGAAAAAAGTCTCATCGGGCAGGATTTCTTCCCCTCATACAGCACAGATGAAACCAGCTCTGCTTTCTGCACACCTTCTCCATTCCTTCCTTCCTTCGTCTCCAGCAGCAGTCACGGAGACCTGTCAACTGAAGACCGAAAGGGGATCTTTTCCCATTCAAGCACCCAGTAGTTCGTCAGAGAAGACCACAACCATCAGCCAGCTGACCAGTCTTACGTGGAATACTGCAGAACACTTGCCACAGTCTCAATTTTCAGGATGTAAGGGAGCAAAGAAAGGACCTTCCCAGAAGCCTCCTGACTCGGCTCAGATCGATGCCGTCCATTCTCTTCCCCTTCGGGCTACTGCAGAGGGAAGGCACTGAACTGGAAGAGTCAGTCGTTTCACTGGAGTGCAGCAGCCTCACATTCCATCCATGACTTTCTTATTGCTAAGCATTCTTTACCACAGCAAAAGTATTTGTTTAATGGGAACCAGATTTGGGTCATAAACCTTAAGCCTATCAAGCTTTATGTTAGCTAATGTTTACCTTATTGTATTTCTTTTTTACTCTCTCTCTCTGGTAAAAAAGACGTTGCTGTAAAGGGAATGCAGGGAAGCAAATAAAGCAAAGGAAATCAGGAAATACTACGAACTGCATGTGACTCGCAGCTGCAGGGTTCCTGGCAATAAAGAACCCTGCCTCAACAAAGTGGCTTATGTGCTTTAACAAATATCAGCTGTTTGTTTGGGGTGTAATGAACAAACTAGAGCCAGAGTGACAACTGCTTCAAGTAATTATGAAGACAGCTTGCAAACTATGGCCTCACTTGTTTCAGATTCTAAATGACGACAGTCAGGCTGCTGTTGCTGCCAGCTTTATTTCTGAGCACTTTTATTTCCATATTTCAAAGGTCAGTGTGTGGTGGCGAGGGCGGCCAGAGAAAGCCTGTGTGAACGGTGTGTGCGCGCCTGTGTCTTTGTGAGAGAGAGAGAGAGAATGCGGAAAAAAAGGGAAGAAAAGCATTTTGCAGTAACTGATATATTAATAATGAACTCTTAATGAAGTGTTTATAATATGTTAAAACCTAGAAGCCCAGACGAGTTTGGGGTTTCTTTGCTGCAGGCACCATCTATATGTGTAGCGAGGGGGACTCTGCCCTGAGGAGTTTACAGTGCTAATGGCAGAGACGGCAGAACGGTGATCCCAGGGAAACTCAGTGCTGTTCTTCTACAGAAAGCCATGGAAATGTGAAATAACTTACCCAGGCACATAGAGGGATTTACAGCCAGGTAAAACCTGAATTGATTTGAAACCCCCTGAATCGCAGACCGTTACTTATGCTGCATCTTTTTCTTCCTCTAATACCTATAATTTATGTTTTATAATGCTGTTGATTTATGTTTATACAGAGGCCGAGGATTTTGTGGTATATAATAATAATCTAAATGAACCAACCCTTGTGCTGAAGAGATTATCACATACGTGGAACGATGCCCGGTGGAACTTCTACAGGATTTTTGGAGAAATATTACCAAAGTACTAGTCTGATTTTTCCACAAAGTGATCTAATTTTTATTTTGCATGCTTTCTTTTCTTTAATGAATTTATCTACTAAATATCTCATGAGTTAAATGTGAAATAGCACAGGAATGGAGGTGAAGGAATAAGGAGAGAGTTGAAAGGAATGGATTCCTTGGTGGGACATAGCTGGGGGAAGCAACCTTGGTTGCAGAACTGGGGTCTCATTTCAAGCACACCTTCGTCACACCAGGATTTGTGGGAGAAAGGTCTGAGGGGCGCATGAAAGGAATGAGCAAGTTCAGGGTCCTGACACAGGAATGGCAGGAGGTAACATAAATTCTGTGGAGATTTAAAAGCAAGAGATTTGCATGTGATGCAACAGGAGTGCAGCCCTTGTGTTGATTTCCAAGGAAAAGGTGGTGGATTTATGGGAGCCACCTGGGTAGACTGGAAAAAGAAGCCAGGCAGGGTCAAGGCAGCATCTTGGTTGCACTGACAAGGAAGGCAGGTCAGGAGGTACGAAATTGCTAATGAAATAGGAGGAAGGTTACGAAAACATGGAGGATAGTGTGACAAAAGTAGAGAGGCATTTGTGAGATGCTATGGATGTAAAAAGTGACAGCAGTTACTCTGGCTGTTGGGAGAGAATGCGGCCGACAGCCCAGTGGTTGCGAAGCTTGGATACAGGGAAGCCCATGAATTATCTTCTTGGACACTTACATATGTGACCTGAGATCACAGTGACAGGGAGGAAGAAGGAAAATAAATGATGCGTCCTGTCCTTCCCATCAAGCTCATGATCCTTTGCAAGGTGCTCTTTTTCCCAAATTAGAGGAGATTAGGAATTTTTTCAACCAAATCGAAAAATAAATGCAAAAAATTGATAAGGGACAACAGACTGCAGCCAAAGGTAGACAAATGATCCTTCAGTGAACTCTGAAGTGTTTATTAATCAGATGTAAATAGCCTTGCTTCTAATATAGTCCATGTTTGGCAGCTGCCTAATCTTGTTTTTTCCCTGGTTTAGAAAAGACAGAGTAATTTCACTTACTCTTGAGCTCACTCCCAGGCACCTTGTTGTGTCAGAAACACTCTTAAGTATATATCTCATTGTAAACATCTACATTTCTCCAATATCCACTATTGATGAGGCTCCGTATATATATTTTTTTTACCCATTTAAATTCTGGTTCATCACCTGTTTCAATTACACTTTCACGTGTTCATGGCAAGAGACTGGTAAATTCTGAGAGGTTTCTTCATCTTGGTGGTCCCGTTCCTTTGTGGAGAATTGTCTCTTTCATAAAAGATTTGACCAGTTCACATGTGATGCATCCTTGCAGGAAAAGCCCACATTAGGTGACATGTGCCTGAGGAACAAAGCATCAAGAGAAAAATAGCTGATGAAAGAAATAAAAGTGCTGAATTTTCTGACATTATGCATTCCTAATGTATAAAACCTTTAGTCTGAAAAGCTGAGAAAAAACTCTTACTGACTTTGATTATTCCCTATGTAGGATAATTTGCAATATCTACTTGCAACATGCGAGTTGTAAACTAACTATAAGTAAAATTTGAATCCCTTTATCATAGCCCTTTTCTTAGTTTCTTTCATAATAATAGTTTAGTCTTCTTCAAGCTTCACTTGGCAGATTTCCCAGCCTGTCTTTTTGTAGAGCAGCTCCATTAAATTCAGCAGAGAGCAGCACGTGCCACTCTGAAGTAGCCATTTCAGGAGTGGTCTCTGAATTTCTTTTAGTGCTGAATGCATTCAGTTTCTGTTTTTCTCCTGATAATGTGTGTCTTTACAGCACATGCTCACACAGGTTTCTCCAAGGGCAGTTCAATCTCAGGTGCTCCAGCTGAAATGAGGGAGGCAGGGAGCTATTGCTCTAGCTCTCTTACAGCTGTCATTTATAGTTCTTTTCCCAGTTGAAGTCCCTGGAAATTTTTGCTTCTTAGCAAACAAGCTGATGCAGTGTCCTGGCTTCCCTCTTCTACCGCACGGCTGTTTGTGTGTAGAAATTGGAGTGCTAGGCTTAAATGCAGATATGCATTTAAGTCTCCATAAAACCCGAAATAACATAAATAAAACCTTGAAAATTAAACTGCCTTTTTCTTTTACTACTAATGAGCGATTAGGTTTGCTCTCAGTAACATTTCTACAGGTTACAGTTGTAAATGGTAATAAAGATGCAACATTACTAAGCAAGTACGTGGTAGATGATAGCCAAGATAAGGGCTGTACAGTATGTATCAGAACAGGTTGAAAAGGAGGCTTAGCAACACCTTAGGAGAGCATGGTAGCATTTAATACTTGGCTTATTTTTTTTCTTCTTTTATAGAGCTAAGTTGTTTAGTTTGAAGTTTAGCTGTTTGTTACTTCCTTCAAGGATGAGCACTGTAGGAAAAGGAGATAATCAGTTGCCCAGGCCACTCAATGGGTAAATGATTGAGATGAGACTAAAATATGGGTTTTCACTTCCACAGTTACCGAGGTGAGCAGTGTTAAGCTGGACTCTTATACCGTATATATGACTCTATAGCTGACGCTTTTGGAAGGACGTTACCATTTGAAACCAGAGTTGATCAGCCATCTTGATTAATGTGTTTGATTCAGTGGCAAATAACCACAAAAAGGTTTAAATACATGTGGCTCAGATCCAAGTGAAAAATTGAATGTAAGAGATCATGGATTTCAGGGATGTCTTATAAAGTAGGCTAGTGATAACAATGTCACTGGGTTTTTTTTTCTCTGAAAAGTGGAGAAAAATATCCTTTCCCATGGATTTACCTCATGTGGGATTCAGTGGGCCAGGACAAGGCAAACCATACACTTTGCCTCCACCGTGTTAGACTTCTGATGATTGATGTCTCCCAGGCTGTCTGTTAGCGAAGTGATGTGGCAGTGCAGAGTGGCTTGTAGGGAGGGTCTTGTTTTAGAAGCATATTGAGTATGCTGGGAGATTACTATTTTTCTCCTTGGGTAGTCTCAATCTTTATTCTTCTTTGACAGGAAACTTAGGCTTTGATGCCAAGAAGCACAATGAAAAAGAATGGGTTTTTTTTCCCTTGCTCGTTATCTTCCTCTTTTTGTTGAACCTGAGAATGCACCTATTTATTTCTATGAGAGGTTAACTCAAGAGCGGCAAGCTACTTGTTCATTTTCATTTACTTTCTCATATCTGATTTCTGCTTTATGATGGAATGGATGGAATTTTTTAATACTTCTTAAGACCAGGTTAAAAAAAAAAGGTAAATAGGCAGTTATAGCATGGTAATTACATTACAAAAAATCCTTGCTATAGCTGCCATTCTTGCAGTATTTCTAGTTTTGTCTTTATTATAGTACCAGCATCCATTCTGCTTATTACCTGAGGTATTTCTCTTTATTACTAGCAACAGAGAAAGTTGCCTGATCAGCAACTGCAGATCAAGCCGAAAATGTTGACATGCTAAGTTACTAAGGGATTCCCCTAAAGGTTATCTTCTGTGATCCCAGTCTTGAAGCGTTTAGGACCTTTACTCATCAGCATAGGCAGGCATTTCTGCAGTTCAAGGTCCTTAATGTGTTCTGCACCTCACACGCCTTACACTTGCAAAAAGAGGAGGGAAAGGAATCTTCAGTTAAGCAAAATCTCTCTCATTTTCACACCTGTTCTAGAGGGTGATACCACTCTGAAAATAGAGTTTCAAAATGTAGATTTTTCTGGAAAGACTTATGCTTTGCTCCTGAAAACTAAATCTAATGTATTGGCTGAACAGTACAGTGTCAAGTTTTACTATGTCAGATGGTCTGTGAAGAACTAGAGAGGATAGGAGATCCTTCCTCAGAAAATTATTTTGAAGCTCCTGACAGCTGGTGCAATCTGGCACATTTTAAAAGCAAAATATTTACCCAGAAGCACTTTCAAATCTTTGTATTAAATTTCCTGTCACTTATTTGCTTACTAACATTGTATCTTAAGGTGGCCCAAGGACAAGTAATTCTTTTCCACTGCAGGTAGAGAAGCAGTGTTCAGAGGGGAGCGATACCATGAAAAGGGAAGTCACACCCTTCATTGTGGTGTTTAATATTTTAATAATATTGCTCAAAATATCAACTGGAAGTTCAGATAAAAAATGAGGAGGTCATAGGATAAAATATGGTCTTTGTTTATGATCCAGGAGGAAACGATGTCATGCTATGATCTTAGCTGCCAAGAGAATGGGGAAGGCATTTTGCTAAAACCAATGTCTTCACATTAGAAAAATGGCAGGATGAACATGATTATACAGGTTTTGGATGAAAAATAGCTGGGCAAAACTGAAGTAGTGCTGGTCAGTGAACTGAAATAAAAAGTTGGCTGAGTATCATCTCAGCCTCTCCATTGAAGGTATATACCTATTTGTCAACATGTGACAAAGTCTTGGGAAGATGAGAGAGCTGTGTTTATCTGCTGATGAAACTGGGATGAACAGCTAATGTTGTTTTCTAAATAGCAAGGTAAGAGTGAACAGAAGTCTAGGAAACGTCCATTTAAGGCATCATTGTATCCATCTGTGAATACAACCTTCCCCAAAGGAATCACGAACGCTGAGCAAAAAATGTTAGGCAGAAGGCTGATGACATGTATCGGATGGCTCAGCCCAGCGTGAACATAACAGGTCTTTAGAGAAGCCTTCCAGCTACTCAGGCCAGCTGTGGATGCCAGTTTACAGCTCTTGTCCTAGCTTAAAAAGCAATTAATGGATCGAATCTCACCTGCATAGAAGACCAAATTTCTGTGACAGCTGAGGAGATGACAAATCCCAAACATCAAGACTTATCTGTTTGGGAGAAGAAGCGGGTGGATAAAGAAAGGTTCACTATGGAACGGCCTGGCCTTGGAGATCATGCAAATCCAAATGCTGATCACATTTTAGCATGCATTGTAAATAATTTACGTCCTATGTGACAGTCATAATCTCAGATTTACTCCTAAATTTGTATTTTCCAAAAATCCGTAGTCCAAGCAGAATTTTAGCCTCAAAGATGGCAAACTAGCAGTGACCCAAAAGTTCCCTGGGGATTTTAATGTTGCTTTTGATTTGTATGTGGCAACTCCTCATATCTTAACACTGACACTTATCACTGTGCTAAGAAAAGTAGAGATGTAATAAGGTGGAATTCCACCTGAAAGCAGAGGTAAATCTCTGGGTAGAATGGAGAAATGTAGGTAGAGGAATGATCTTTGTACCAGGATCCATGCATTGATTTCAGATGCCAGTTCACAGTTTTCTAAACTGTGGGTAGAGGGCTGTTTATGGATTTTATCGCATGGGGAGATGACTACACAGTGATTTAATTTACACCTTGTTTAGTTGTAAAACCAATGTGGCTCGGTGCTAGCATACACCTTTGAGAAAATATCCCTATATAGCAGAGCAGCTGTTCTAGGTAAAACAAGCATGGCACATGGGATCCACGCTATGTACCAACTGTGGGGATTTTGAGGACTAAACCGCATCCAGTTCTAAAACATATCTAAGTTTAATTGAGTAGGTGGGTCAGAAGAAGTCCCATTACTTTATCTAGACAAATACAAAGGCTAACAAAGGATGGCCATGGTGCAAAAGTTTGTTAAGCTCTTGGATATTTATAAATTTGATAGAGCAAACTTCCCCACGCTACGTGTTAATTTTTTTTTTTTTTATTATTACTAATTTATTTATTTATTAAAAAGAATGCTATTTATTTTATCTGTTCTCTAGGAAAGACTGCTTCTTAATGCTCGGCCCCACTTTTCAGCTGAGTTTAGTTGCCCTTCCTTCCTGCCCTCTGTCCTGCCTGTCCTTGCAGCTTTTGAGACCACGCTGCAGAAGCAGAGGCCTGGAGACACCCCTGCAACGGAGGCAGTGCAGCACTGGCTTGAGGCTTGTAGTCTGCCGGAAGAATAATAGCTTTGCATATCAGCGGCCATTGTGCATGAGCCCAGGGGCTCAGGTCAGTGTTGGCTTGGGGATCTCTGCACCACAGCATCTTCCCTGGTCTTGGTAGCCATGGTTGTTCAGCCCTTGTCTTCCCTGACCAGTAAGTGTAAAAAGGACATTTATGAGCTGTACACCTGTCAAATCCTTTCAGGCTACCGAGGTCAGAAAACTCTAGCAGGATCAGTTCACCCATCCTCTGCATTTGCCAACAATGTTGCTTATATTAATTTCAAATGCTGCATTGTTGAATGAAATAATTGGTGGAGGTGAAGCTGGAGATAACTATAAAAAAATTACAGTTAGTTTCATGTGGATTGAAGGCAAATTTGGAGGCTGGTGCTCTACAGACATGCAATGAAGTTAATTATCTCTTTAATCCCTTTAGTAAAACCTAGCAATAAATTAAGGAAAGATGAAATTGATCTGCAAGAACTTGATGGGGACAAAGCAAGGACTACAGAAAACCAGAAATATTATGCATGATCAAGAAAATTGCTGATAATCACTTTAATCAATGAAATTAGTGATGGAAAGGCTGCTAGGTCAAGTGTTTCATCCAAGGCCTCTGACAGCTTATTTCCTTATCACTGAGAGAACAGTTTTCAATTTCATGCCTGATTTTGGGTCATCCTTCACTTCTAGCTAACCAACAAAATCTCTGAATTTCACAGATCTGATCCTATTTTTTCCAGAAAGATTAAGGCAAAATGAAGAAGGCATTTGCAAGAATGGAAGGTTAAAAATATGAGGGATTTCCATTAGAAAACATTCTTCCGTAGCTCATCCTAATCTGTTGTGGCTTTGCCTGGAACAGCTTTGCATTTATTCTCTGCCCTGGTCCTTAGCAGCAGCTCGCGCGTTTGGCAGGCTACAAGAATTTGGCAGGTAGGGCTGTGGGCAACTGAGGTTCTCATTGAGATAGGGTTGTACTGAGGCATGACTTGGGCACTTTCCACCAGGTAGCTACAAGCGCCCCAAAACATCCCCATGAGCCTTCAGAATGACGAATAACCTCACTGCGGTTTGGGGACAGGCTCCAGCAAGCCTGAACTGGAGCAGCCGGCCCGCACAACATTTTGGCAGGGTAGTGGTACGTCCAGCTGGCCCTTGTTTCCAGACTCAGTTACAAGCCAGAAGAAGCAGTGGAAGTGCTCGTCTGGTTCTGCCTCTGCTGATAAAGGACCTTGGCAGTGATGGGTTTTGTGTGGCACGTCAGGCTAGCGCTCCAGCGTATGTTTCTGCATCCAGGTAAACTGAGGTTCATCACATCAAACGTAAGTAGGTGCACTGCCTTTTTAAAGCAACAGGCCCATATTCCTCCCTAGCTCAGTTGCTGGAGCCAGTTTTTTGTCAAGAAAGACCGGATGGGGAAGGAGAGGACTGTATGTAAAGTGCTAGAGAGGACATGCTTGTCCCTGCACCACAAAAATCGGCTATAGATCTGTATAACCTGAAAGATGCAACAAACACGTGAGTCCTCCTCTCTGTTCCCACCTGGGTCTTAAACAATAGGATTGATGTAGCGTAGAGTAGGTGTAAGAAAACTTACAGAGTAGTAGGAATAAGAGTTAATTGTCTCATGATGTGGGTGTAAACAGATTAAACACAGTTTTAAGTACATACTCCAAATACTGCACTTACATAGCAAGGCGCTCTTTGAATTTTGAAAGGTGTTTCCCCACGGAGACCAGACATATCACCCTCGGAAACCTGGTTTATACCTAGGCTGGATGAGCCTGTGGACCAGGAAACTGAAGTGTGTACAAAGAATAAGAGTAGGGGAAGAGGGAAAATTTCAGGGGTAAAGTGCTGAATAAGCATTTTATTCAGGGGACGGGGCGGGGAAGGTTTTACACATAAACACAGAAAAAAAGATACTGAATAGTAGTATTGTTTGGGTGCTTTTCCTGTTTAAAATGACTAATCTCCCTAGAGCCATAGGTCAACATCTACGCAGGACTGGCTTTGCCCTTCATCCTCAGTTTTCATCTCCATGGGAATAGATTAGTGCTTAGCAGCACAGGCTGCAGCAGGAAAGGGTCTCGGTCAGTGTGTGCCATTCCTCTGATCAGGAGCATTTCCTCGCTCAGTACACTTCTATGATCGACTTAGGGTTTCTTTTTTCATGTTCAGCAAAGCCTTCTGCATTCTTATAAACAAATGATGAAGTTGTAGAATTGTACCACTTATTTAATTTAATTTGTGCTTTTTGCATCGCCCAGTAGGAGAATATATATATAAATACACGTATATAAACCCAGGCTTTTTCAGCTTCCTGTGCTTTGATTGTCCATATGTTCCTTTTCTTCTAGCCTGGATGGAGTCTGTAAGTATAAAAAAAGAAGAAGAACCAACGAATGAGATCATTGTTTAAATTAAGACAACTTATTTCTAGTTTTTAAAGAATACTAATCAGACTTGCTTCATCTGACACACTTGCTAAGGTCATTTTTCCATTGAATTAACATAAAATTAGATGAGTAAATCAGTGCTACATATGTTGTTTAGATTACTTACCACTTAAGTCTCTAAACTAGCCAGACATATGGATAAGCTAGGCACAGATTAAGCAGGTCTGAGTTGACATTAAAATCCTGTTCTTGTGATAAATACTGTAATAGAGACAAGTATATGGCAAATGTAACCAAGACTGCACTCGGTTTCAGGGTAATATTGATGCAACTCTAGGACTATTCTGTCTCTGACATGAATTGGTTCAAGGCGTGTTAACAGATGACAATAGAAAACAAAACAATCAAGTTAGCTTTCTTTTAATTGTCTCCCTAGGTAGATGTGGAAGAATTTTACCACTTTGCATATTCAAAACAGTAATCACACAAATAATGAAGAATGATTTGTAGCTTTAGGTGGGTTTTGGGTGGGAAATTGAAGACCTTGAAAAAGCAGTGTAGTTCAGCCTTAGAAAGTCAGCTCTTCTTTACAACAGCGCACTGAAGTCATCACGAAGCATTTCAACAGGTCTTATTTTTCTTCTTAATTGCAGGCTGGAGTAGGAGCCTAAGAGAGTTAGGTGCTCTAAAAGCTCTAAAATTCAGAAACAGCTGGCAAAGTCACTGAGGTGCCTTTTAAAATACATCTTTAGGGCCTTATTGTTGAGTCAATATGATGGGTGTCTGCACAGAGTATCAACACCTCCGCTCCTCTGTGCTCAGAGCAATCTGCTGGCAGGAGCGTACACTGGTCCCGGGGAAGTGCTGCGAGCTGGCGTGCGCGTACTTTGTTCTTCATAACCTTGTCGTTGGTTCCTCATTAGTTGTCGCGATGGCTTTCAGAGGTGAGGCTGGCACAGGGGCTCCTTGGCATTTACGACCATCAGTTGTGAGCTATGCCTTACGGTGCTATTCATGTGTTAACTCTTCGGCCGGGGTAAATGCGTTCAGCTCTGCTGACATCCCTTTATGTCAGCGTGTCGTTTCATCTGGTACTGGACCCACTTATTCTGCATCTTTGAACTGCTATTTGCAATTTGTATTCATTTGTAATGTTGTGTTTTATAGTTAGGGCACTGATTTTTAAAAAAATATTATTATATTTGTTTAATCGTGTCATAGTGGTGGGACACAAAGGTGCAGTAGTTGTTTGTATTTTTTGAGCTCTGGATCAATCCTTTTACTTTCTATAGCCGAGAAATGCTTTGCCATTATTCATTTAGGTTTCCTCTCTAGACACCTGTATCCCAATCCTAGTTGAGACAACAAGAGACAATGCGTTTGCTCTCATCTTTGGCCCTTTGTTGAGCATCAGAAACTCTTGTCACAGCAGTGACACATCTGGCAGTCTCTGCCCTGGCCTGCTGTAATAGGGGTGAAATAGACCCTGACCGAGGCGAGGAAAGCTTAAGCTTACAACTTGCTTGCTGATGCTTTGCCTGGCTTTCGCTAATGCCATTAGTTTCACACTTACATGAACTCTAAACTGCAAATATACAGATCCATTATCCCACATAGCCCTGTGTTATTTCAAGGTGACATTGAGCTACTGGTCTGTGTTTTTAAAGTGAAGGGTAGTCAATGACCATACTTTATCCCGTAGCTTTTGTACAACTCTGAAATTGCAGCACTGAAAGAGAAATGTGTCAGCAAAAATGCTGACCATGTTCACGGACTAACTCCATATCAAGTCCATATCAAAGTGTTTATGTTTGCAGGAATGTAGATACAAACTTGATTTAAAGAATTTGCTTTTGTGGTGAAAACTCTATCACATCTACTCCTGGTTTCTAAACCCCACCTTTTTATTTTGATCTCCTCCTGCTTTATGCTTATATATATTTATGTGCAACACCAGGATAAAATACTTTTGACTCCTGCAGTCAACAAGTAAAAGGGGCTTTCAACACTGTGCTACGAGCTTTTCAGCTTCTTTCCCCTGAGATTGAAGTATCATAGCAATTGGAGTTGTCAATTACTTTTAAAGCAAGCTGTTTATAGACCATTATTCCCAAGGCTTTATTTGCTCGCTTTCTTTGCAAGTAAGATGATGGAGACAGTTCAACTATGAAAAAACCTGCCACCAACCCTTCTGCTGGGTTCTTACCCTCTTTTTGTCTTCTGCTTCAGTCCCCTTATTTCTCAGGTATTTTCCTGTGGACTGGAGGGTTTGTGAACAGCCGCCTCATCCATCACTTACGGACATGAGTATTGCATAGGGAATATACGGTTAACCAAGCATATAAAAATCAGAATCAAACATTCCTCTTTGATTTGTTTCTTAGATTTGTTGTTTTGTATTTTGAAGGGCTCCACAATGTGACCATCATGTTAAATAATTTTGTGTTCCTAACTTTAGGTTAAATAAGGGCTTTTGATGACTGATAGACACTGGGTTTCACAAAAGTCACTGGACTCGGTAGAGATAGTTTGATGAAATATACTGCCTTGTTAAGGAAAGAGATGAAAACTAGGTAATTTAGAAGTCTCTCTTAGTCCTAATTTCCATGAAAAAAAATGAAATACTGTAATATTTTTTTCAGCATAGTTTAGCATGGTGTTTTCAAACACACATGAATTGATACAGAGCCTAAGAGAAGGATAGTACAGTGATGTTTTCCATGATGTATCTATCAGGGGAGCGATTCCCAATGACAGCACAGCAGCATTAATCCCATCAGACAAGGTCCAGGTAAAACCACATCTGGAGTTTGTTGCTGCTCAGTGAGAATGAAATTATGTGGGAACAACCGAAGAGGACTACAGGATGGTAGCCTACGGGACTACAAATGAAAGGAGAGTACATCTTAGAAATAAAGATGAGCAAACCAAACTGTTTAGATGCACGGAACAAAGACTGAGTAGGGGAAATACTGTTCTGTATGAATATGTGAGGGTGTTTTAGACACTGAAGAGGGAGAGCAGTTGTTTAAGCTGAAGGACAGTGCTTGCTCTGGGAAAAAAAGAGAGATGATCTGGCAACAAATAAACTTGAATGAAAATGGGAGGATGGTTTTGAGACATCACAGGAATAAAGCTCTGGGACAGCTTCTTGACAGGAGTCATTATTGCAAAAGTCATAGCTGTTTTAAGGAGTCTGGTATTTTCACGTCTGGGTTTATGCAGTGTGGCTGCCTGAAATAGCTGAGGGTTGCTCTCATTAACCCAGAAGGTCCCTTCTGCTGTTGAGTACAAGAAATGGCATTTGAGTCAGTAATTAGAGAGTCTTTTACTTTTGTGTGTGAGGGGATGAAAAAGCCTGTATAAAATTGTAATTGATTTTCTGTTGTTGTTTTTTTAGTTTTGCCTTTAATTTTTGAGCATGTAATCGTTTGACCTTAACGTTATCTTAAAATAGTTTCTGTAGAGGGTATATATTATACAAAGATATATGTGCTAATTAATGCCACGCATAATGCAATACAGCTGCTCAGTAGAGAGAAAGACTCTATTCTAAATAAAAGAGCACATTATTAATATATTCCCTGAGTTCAGCACCTTTAAATAGGCCCCCAGATTGCTCTGTTCATGGACAAAGCGCCAGTGCCTCGGTCTCCGTTGAGAAGCTGTGCCCCGAGTCATCCCTCTGCTTAAAGGGCTTTTCTTTTTTTTTTTTTTGTTACCATAGTAACATTCAATAATTTTTTTATCCTTAATTGTTCAGTTTCAGAGGAATTTTAGAAAACTCCCAGGGATGAAAACAAAACAATAGCTAGGGAAAACACAGCTGAAGCACTATAGGGGAATCTCCAGACAACAGATGCTAATTTGTGAGCGTGTAGAGCTCAGGTTTTGTTATCAACAGGAAGCGGTGGTTCTGTAGCTGCTGTTTGGTTTCTCTTCCAGTAAATCTCTACCATTTTAACAGAAAGCAATACGTGGTTCAAATATTTATAAGATAAATGTATAATTAATTCATAAGAGTCTCTTTTTTTTCTTTTTTTTTTTTTTAGCAGAAATTGTATTGTGGTAATGGAAAAATAATGGCAAGAAAGTATTTGAGAAAAATTGTTAGTGAAGATTTATCTGAAGTTTCTTTTTCAATTCTTTTTTTCAGATTAGGATAATTCTATGGTTTTTTTTTTCCTTCTGGATTTTATGCAGGGTACACAAAAAATTAGGTATATTAATTTGTACTGCATGTTCTCTCTGGTTCGTTTTGCTACCAAGTGCTAGAGCTGAGTTGGGTAATACATTTATTATTACCCTGGCAGAGGCTGGGAACAGGAAATGAATGTCTGCTGTCAGGGGAGGAATGGTTCAAAGCCCTGCGAGGTCAACAGACGATTTTCCATTTACTGCAGCGGGTTCGGTTCAGTCTGTTTATCTCTGGTAATTCATTATGGTTTCAAGTGAGGCAAAGGGGCTGCAGAATCAAATCCATATATATGTGTGACTATGGAAAGGCGGTCTGCGGTGTGTAGTATACTGTGTGCAAGAAGCAGCTGGGTGCTTTCCTTATCAAAACGTGTGACTGAAGGTTGGCGGTAGACATTAGAGAACGAAGTATCACCAAGGAGGAGGGAGTTTAATGCAGTAATAAAGCCAAGCAAATAAGCTGTATGATCAAATCATAACTATAAATTGTTGAGGAAAATGGGATTTGGCTTATTATATTCTTGCAGTAAATTCTGTCTTTGATTTATAATCTCTACTGCTACACTTGCGAAATACTGAGTTATATCACTGTATCTGTAGGGGAAAATTACTTCTCTCGTACGATTCTCTACCTATTGAAACTATAAGCCTGATTAAAATAACATCTGGGAGGGGAGAATAAAATCCCATGTACCTTATTCTTCACATGTGCAGTATTTGATAGCACTCATAAATATACTATAAGCAATGCTGCTTTTATTTATTTCATTCACTTTTTCACACTTTAAAAAAAATGCTGACTTTGTTTATGAGCTAGAATCCCCCTTCCATTGCTTATCACTGTAAAGAGGTTTTATTTACTTAAAACATACCTTCTGTGCTAAAAACCATTTTTTACTAATCAAAATGATTTCTACTTCTTAAAGCAAATCTACTGTTAATCAGCTCGTCCTGGGGAAAAATGGCTTTACTCTCAGAGACTGCATTAAACTTAGGAAGAAGCCAAATCAATAAAGGTGAAGGTCATGGAAACAGATTATTAGAGCAAACAACAGGCTGCCTACTGTACAATAGGGTTATAAAATAAACTGAAACAAAAGCCTATCAGAATACATCAAGAATGAACTTTATGAATAGGTTCCTCTTCAGAATGCTGAATGGCCGGATTTATCTCCCGCAGGTTTTTTTTTTTCCTCCTTTTCTGCCTCCCTTCCCCCCAGCTCCTTTCTCCCTGCTCTTTTCCTCTTGTTTCCTGCTACATTATAAACTAAATTACCCTGTGGAAAGATCGGTGAGCCCTGATTAACTAATGTGTCAGGTTTTCAATGCCCACAAATGCCTTCTGCTGACACGTCTGTGATGTGAAATGAATATTGCTCTGAAATAGGCGAGAAATGGACCACTTCGTTATCTGTGTAGCTGGCTTCTGTCTCTCTACACACATGTAATACAAATTCCCACATGCAATTTTTAGCTGATTTTTTGGAGTGGGAGTCAGGGGAGATATTGGGGGATGGGTCTGTAAACAGGAGGAGTGAATAGCAGCCACAATGATTGAGGACTTGGTTTAGATCCTAGAGCTTAATAACAGTTAGGGTTAATGGCTTGAGGTGATTAACTGGTTCCAACCAATCATTAATCTGCAGGAGGTGTCTTTAGTCTTGTTCATTATTGGTAAGAAATGACACCCTAGCATTTTGCTTGAACTTTGTTCTTTTGTTGCTGACAAATGAGTCTGAAAACAAGTGTGGTGGAATCAAAACCTACAGCGTGATGTCGCTTTTCTGGTGCTCATATCAAGGGCTGCCCCAGAGCGGGGGGTGGAGCTCTGACCTGAGCATGCTGGCAAAAATTTGGCTCCTAATTCTGCACCTCAGTGTCTGTTTTTTCTTTCCTTTTCTCCCTCACTGTGCTGCACACCTAGTCATTCTTAGCACTATTGAAAATCAGGACATTCACTTAACTGAATGCGGATTTGAGTCTTATCCTTGTACTTTAAAAGCAGGGGTATTAATTTTTACCCAGAGCTAAAATCAGAGTAGTGATGCTACCTTTGCTCACTCCCTGCTTATTTTACCCGTAGGCTGGCAACACTGGAGGGAATTTGCAGGAGCTGACTATAGGAGTTTTAATCTCGGTCCCCTGCACTAGCCTAAAGTGAAAATCTTGACAATCCACTTCAGCAGGGATGACAAGAGCAGTGCTGGAAATTTCATTGCAGCAGACCCAAAGCTGTTGATAAGAATGCACAAAATTATTAAGCTAAAGCCGGAGAAGGCATCAATCATTTTGAAAGGAGACCGTCTGATTCTTTCCTCAAAGTCCAATCTGACCTGACACCAGCCTGACAACATCCTTTTATTCTGTACAGGCCCATCACTGTCTCATTCTGCTACATTGCTAATAGGGCCAGTGACAAAAAAAAAGAAGGAACAGCAATGCTAGTGTGTATGAGGGGAATGAGGGAAGGGGAAAACAGGAAAGGTTAAAGGTTTAAAGGTACAAAAAGAAAATATCTTTTAAATACTAATTTAAACTCGCTCTACTGTTGCAGACCTGTTTGTCACCTCCACAGAGGCATGTGAACAGTGACTGGCACATGCAATTACACTTTGGGATAAAATACAGAAGAAAAGCCTAGCATTATCTTTTATTTGAAATGTTGAATCTGCCCTTCTTCTCTCTTTTATATCACAGCTGCTAGAGAAGAAAAGAAAAGGAAAAAAAAAAGAAAAGGAAAGAAAAGGAAAAGAGCAGAGGACTGCTCCTATTCATGACCAAAAGAGAAGAAATTCCAAGGAAACCTCGGTGCAGAGGAAGATTTGGTGGTAACAGTGGATGTTGTGGATAAAGAACAGTAGCTGGCAAGAGATTACCCTGACTCTAGAATTAAATTAGACTTGGTGCAAAATATACTTATCTTTGTTGTCGAACTTAAAGCTAGCATGCTATCGAAAATCAGGATAAAGGCTCTGCTGCATTCTGGGCTGCCGCTGCCACTCGAGCGGCCGATTTATTTAAATGACTGAACTTTGTGCACACACAGTAGACTGCTTCCTGTGAGTTGAGAGCTTTGTAAAATTACATTACAAAATCAACACTGACTGTGACACGCACTGAATTCCTCGTACGGTGAGCCAAACAGGATAGCACGATGTTCTTTGTCAGGTGCACACTTCAGAGAGATTGACAAAATGGGTGAGTTTTTACAGCAAACTCGAAAGCAGTAAGCCCTGGAACCCGTTTAAATGACTGCTTTAGACCTGATCTGCCTGCTGTTATGGTTAAAGATTATAGTGTAAATAACAGTTTAGTCCTAATGCAGAAGATGTCACAGAGGACAGCGGATAAAGGACTGTTTGCGCTAGTTGACATCCAGGCACAAGTGGCTCAGATTCACAGGTCTGATGTGGGTCAGGTGCTGCCGTGGATAGGAAGCCTCATCGCTCCTCTTTCTCCAGGAGTTGTTGCCCAGGAGGTGTTTCTCCATAGCTTCTATAGCAGAGTTTTCAGGAGCACCTCTGTACTGACTGTCCCCTGTGTCCACCAAAGCACGTAACAGCCAGGGGGAGAGGAATTTCTGACCTTTTCTGGGCAACATGGTAATGTATGTTCCTGGACTAGTGGTCTGTGTCTCTCTCAGCATGTTGTGGGAGGCGAAGCTAAACCTTCTTGTACCAGACTTATCCTCGGCCCACTGCATTCCCGTAGCAATGGCCTTAGCAAGTCCGTGTGCCTTTTCTGGGCTGTGGCTCATGTCCAGAGTCTTCGGTGTCCTCACCATTTATCCGTGCTGAAGGCAGAGAAGGAATTGCATGCACATAAGCTGCTACCCGCCAAAAGTTCGTCACCAAATAAAAAGACATGGGCGGCATGGGAAACGGGGTGAGCGGAGCGCTGGGGCGCCCATGGCACACATGCACGTGGCAGCCTGGACACATTCCTGGTGGCCTGTTGCCTTGCCTGGCCACGTGCCAGTTTTTTGAAGGAAGGGCTACTGCACACTGAAATTTCGGCCATCAAATCAGTTGAAGGTAGCCTGAAGTTCTCCAGAGTGGTGGACACAACAGCGGTGGCTCCTGTGGCTCTCCACGCACATGAGGATGGAGGAGGTTAGAGTGCAATTTGAGGATAAAGGTACTTTTTAATCTAGTGCCCCTTTCACGGTCTCTTATATCAGCTGCCCTCTTTTCCACCCCATTAACTGTATGAGCATACCCTTTTATCAGCTTAAAGGCCTTAAAATACAGTATTTCGTATGTGGATTAAGGGCAATGTGCAGCTCCGAGTAGCTCACGCTGATGAATTCCTCTTTGGGGTGAAGTTGCAGAGGAGTGCGGCAAGGTTGCATGGCTTTTCTGTGTCACTTACAGAAGTGTCACATAAATAGATGCAATTTGTCAAAACCCCAGTCAGAGTAATACATTTGTGCTTGAATACAGTATTTCCCCTAGAGTTTAAGTAACTTTACTTACATTCAATATAAGAAACCGGAATGTATTTACTTTCAGTTTTATAACTAAATCCATGACAATTTATTTTGTATGGAAGTTTAAATGACTTAATAATGGCTCTCAGAATGTTTTTTTATTTTCTGGGTGTTGGAAAAGAAGTGCAATTTTTTTTCTCCTAGATAGTGAAAAAATACATCATTATGTTCTTGCTTTAGCTATGTAAATGACCTTACTGATAAATGAAAATTGATATTTCAAAGCTGTAGTTTATTATAGCCTGATGGCATGTTAGCCCTTATCATTCAAGGCAGTATTTAACTCTGAGTAATATATTATGCTAACTCTCTGAAATTATTATTATGAGATTTTAATGCACCATAAAACGTGTCTCATGATCTTCAGCATGCTGAAATGTCAGTCTAACGTATTAATCTAATATATATCTTGGAATGCAGTACTCTGACAAAATCTGTCTTCATATATAGCATTTCTTGTACTACATTTCATACATGGATTTATATGTAAGTATGGGATTTGCAAAATCTGAATAAAATAATTATCTTTTTTTTTCTGCGTATATAAAACTTAGCACAATGAGATCTCAGCCATAACTGGGAATCCTAGATTCTGCCAGAATTGCTTTATTAAATAAACACAGTTGTTGGCAAAGCAGCCATGATACTGAAGCAATGTATGTGAATATATTCTTGTTTTAGCACTTGGGACATTTCATGTTGTCCCTTTCTGATTTGGAAGTATTGGTCTTAGTTTAGATGTTACTATTTTATTTTGGCAATTCTGAGGAAAATGGACATTTCATGTTGTCCCTTTCTGATTTGGAAGTATTGGTCTTAGTTTAGATGTTACTATTTTATTTTGGCAATTCTGAGGAAAATGCATTAGCTAATCTTGAAATGGCGGATGACGGGGAAGAACAAGGACAGGGAAATGGATTCTTTGGGGCTCAGTTTCTCGCAGCATGGAATTTATGCAGAGGACAGCAAAAACAGGTTTGTGGGCTGCTGTCTCCAGCCAGGTGGGCCAAGTTTGTGCGTATTCACGTTTGTGTCCACTCAGTCTCAGAGATACTCCGGGCCTCATGAGGACCACTGCTGAAAGTGGACATACAATCCATCTGCTTCTCTCAAAACTAGAGCTAAAAGTATCTGCTGACCCAAAGATGCTGGCTAACCATTAGAGTCTGCTGGGGCAAGACGACATCTCCATCATACCTTTTTTTTTTTTTTTTTTGTGATAGTCAGGTGGAAAAAAGAAGCTGTCAGAGAGATGTTGCATCATTCAAATTTTCCTGCAGCTGGTTGACAAAAGTGGAGGAGTGCTCTGCAAGGCTTATAGCTGAACCCCCACAAAGCAGTCAGTTGAGCGTTGCATCTATAGACCACAGCTGGAGTAATCACTCCAGGGCTCTGTTCTGCTCAGGTCTGAATTCAGCAAACGGAAGTCCCAAATTAAAATGTTTTCTCTCATTTGTGTCTGTACTAATCAAAATCTTGTAATTCTGGACTTTTATTTGATGGAATTTGATAGGTCCCATATGAAGAATCATTTAGAGGCAATCCTTATTTTTTCTTACTATTCATTTTTATGGTGAGAGTGGATAGTTCACAAAGCAGATTAGACGTATTTCTAAACCAAGCCAAAAAGTCAACGTATGTGTTGTTACACGCATTCTGCATGTTCTTCCTTAAGCACCTAGAAAATTAGTAACTGTAACCTACACCCTTTCAAAATGTAACAGATATTTAAATGAATAAAACTGCAAAAGGCAAAAATGTTCTTATTTAGTTGTACTAAGTAATTAGGAAATGGGATTTGGTCTAGAAAACTCTGTAAAGAAAAACAGTTTTCATCTGAAGCCAAACGTGGCCCAGCTGCCAGCTTGCATTCTTTCTCTACCTGTGGACTAGATGTGGTATCTTAACACAGTAAGTTCTTGTGAAATAAAAATGTAGCAACAGCTGTCCTTGAACGTGCATTACATTTTCTGGTTTTCAATCTAAAGCCCTTGACTACTGCCAAGCTTAATGTTACAAGGATATAACGTATTTTGTGTCTTACTGGGTTCTGAACTAGTGTTAAAAACATGAGGCCTGAAGGCTCTGTTGAGATCTGTGTTTATATCATTTGAAGACACATACTTAGAAGCATCTATCTAAACATGTATAAAACTATCTAATCCAAGACTTTTACATTTAGGTGCTCTGATTTTCTAGAATTTACCTTTGCAGCCTACAGGAACTGCCTTTGATTATCCTGATTACCTGTCTGCAATGATCAGAGACACTATTTTCTGATTTTAAAGAGGTAACAAAGAGAAAAAAGGAGAAAAATAATGACCAGATATAATGCTGAAGGCACAATAATTGAAAGGAAGAGCAGTATTTCTTAGTATATTGCAAACTGAATGGAGGTTGTGCAGTTTAAAGGAGAGGTTACAGGGTCTATTGCACAAGAAAATTTCAATTCAGGGCCAGCAGTGGCCACCTGGGGTAGGGAAGATGCTGGTGAAGAAGAGGAAACAAGAAGTATGATGCACGGATAACAGGCCTCATAAAGAGAGGATTCAACAAAGCAGCAGCTGGAGAGACATCCTAGCACTACAGCAGTCTTTGTTAGGTGTGTGCTGCTGTGGGCTGCTGTTCTGCTCAGTCCTATTGAAAAAAACAAACAAGGGACTAAGTAGCACTTATGAAAATTAGCTTGCATTTTCCCCTTATTATAGGAAATGTGCTTTTTTTGTTCAGTAGAAAATAACAGAAAAATCTATTTGTTATTAAGGGGGGTTGTGCACATCTTTCATAAAACAAATCTCCAATGAGTCTTTCTCCCACAGATTTCTGGGAAATAGTTGTCTGGTTATATCTAAGGGAAATTTCTGGATTGGTACTCATGAAGAACTGTCAGCGGCAGACGTAGACTTCTCCAGTCCAAAGCAAAATTTGTGATGTGCTCATAATGACTGATCTACGGGAGCTGGATATAAGCAGGCATAAAAACATTTATAGGCAAATGATCTATCCTGAACGTTATTGACACTAACCAACTGCAGACAAATGGCAGTATGTGAAAACCTGTGAAGATCTAGTCATCACTGCAGAGCTCAGTGCTAGTAAGTTAAGCCAAGTGGATGGTTCTTGAAATGAAGCATATAAAGCATTTGAAGATTCAGATCTTCAAAACTTCATTAAATGTGAGTAAAGCTCCACTGATATGGATGAAGTTGCCCACACACACTTTCAAAAAGGGGACTTCTGAGCTTGAATGCTTGGCATAACGACTGAAAGTGCAGGGATGCATCTGTACCAAGGCCCAGGTCAGGGGCACACACTGATATCATCTGTGACGCTCTGCAAGACTTGGTTGACCTCAAGTGGAATATTTGAAATCATTGAACTTCATGCTTCTTCGCTTCGTAGAACTGATCACATCACCCGAATAAGTGTATTTCAGTGGCACAGTATCCAAAACCACACCAGCCCTCCAGCCCCTCTAAACAAACAATGGAGCTTTGTATCTTAAGGTGAAAGAGAGCAGGAAAATTATTCCCTGGGATAACAACAAGGAAGAAATGATTCACAGAATATTGCCATCAAGAAGTTGTTGACAGCTTGAAGAAGGCAAATAATTCAATGACTAAGTGAGAAGTCTGTTATTTTTCTTTGTTGTATATTATTTGAGAAGTGTGATTTTTATTTATATACTTTCTGAGTAATAGTAGAGGAGAAAGGATAACTAACATAACAGAAGGGAAAAATGTCTCTCAGACTTTGTAAAGTGAAAGATGTGATCTTAGATAAAAGTTCCTAATGAAGGAAATGAGAACACTTACAGGGCAGGAAGATAACAGAGCATGTGGATTTGTGTCATTGCATGAACAAATGCTTCTAGAGCTTTTGTTTCAAGTGTGACCCTAGGGTAATCAATCACGGTAAGACTGTTGCCCATGCAAGTCTGAGTGTAAGATGAGGCAGCTCCTGTATATTTGGAGAGGGCTTGGAGACAGGGAAAATATCCTCCATATGTACCTTGAAGAGGAGAAAAGTGTTTCTAAATTGAATCCAAATTAGATCATGTGAAGTTTCATATGTTCTATTTAATTTCTTTCTTTTTTTTTTAATGTTATTTATTTTGTTTGTCTACATGCACAGTTCCTGTCCATTATTTTGTCTATGACAGTCCAACAAATTAGATTCCCTGCGGCATAGATCATCTGTTGAAATCAGTGCATTTATGGCAAGATACCACCAGTCATAGATTCAATCTATAATGTAGAGTGGCAATGTTTTCAACAGGATGGAGGTGATATTTGCCATGACCCTCCTGTACACAGCTGCACTGACATAAGCCAGCCCACATGTTGCACCGTCTTTTTTTTTTTTGCAAGCAAGCAAGGACAGCAAATATTCTGGTCTTCACTTCATCCGGATGGCTGACAACAGAAAAATGTTTTAGCTTGGACCATAGCTGTTTACAGAATGTTTTGTTCGGCTCTGACTAATACTTGGTTGGGGAAATTCTTCAGGGAAGTTTCTGTGAGGAACTGACACATCATGTAGATGACTAAGTTATTAAAATATCACTCTTCCTTTTCAGCAAACAGTGTGGTATTACGGACAAGGTCATCTGGATGACCCAAAAAGGGGAGATGTTAGAAAGACAAAGGCATCTTCATTGAAAGCAGAGGTGTTAGCTCTGGTGTTCTGGCTCAAATGAAATCTGAGGCGCTAAATGTCTTTTGAGGTTTAAAACATATGATCAGTGTCTGGCATCTCATCTTCCTTTTCTCTCCTCTAGGGCAAACAGTTCTTTTTCTAAGCTGTTTATGGTAGTGTTGTGTTGTGTTTCAGGTATGTCTCATGGTGCTTAAACCAGAAATTCTTAATCATGAGCATGAATCTATTCAATTGCCAGTTTTTATTCATATCATAAAGGCATGCCTGTTTGTCGATATAACTCCTTGTTTTCTTCACACACAAATGGAGACCAAATCTTGGCTCTCCTTAGCAACACCCATAGGTAGAAAATGTAGCTATATTAACTTTTTGCAGTTTCAAAAGTTTTTCTGTCATGTCCTTAACTTGTGCTGGAAATCAGTTTGGAGAATACCAGTTTTGAAGTGGAAATATATGTTTATATTTATTATTTAGGAAAATCATTAATAATGGCTTATCATGAACTCTTTCATTTTACCCATATTTTTAAAAGCTATTGTTATGTCAGATATGCATTGAAGCTTTCCCTATAAGTTAAGCATGACACGCATACAAAAATTTTCTGGCTTAACGTAGCATAAAAATTGTTAAGATGTTATTGACCCTTCTAATTTAAAACCTTCTCCTGCAAATAGTTTCATTACCTTCAATTTCTTTTGGAAATTGGAGACAACTTGTGACTAAGAGATTGCAAAGCTTGAGCCAGTGCTTATTTTGCAACTAAACCATGAAGGTTTTTACAATATTACAGAGTTTAGACACAGTGATTACAGAAAGGGCAACTTTAACTCTCAAAATGACTGCTGTGTTACAAATCATTCAAAAGGACTTATTTTCAGGGACCAACATCTTCCAAAAATCAGCCTCGATTAAGACGACTCAAACAGGGCTTAAAATCCTTGGTGTATTGAAATGCAAGATATGGTGTTCCCAACAGTTTACACTCTTTCTACTCTGCTGTTCCAAATGGCCAGTTGACCTTGTTTCTCAGCGCCCTGTTTTATCAACTAGTAACATTGCTGCTAAAGCTGTTAGAGTATTTTGGGAACTGTATCTCTGGGGTTTCAGTTTGGGATGGTACTGATCCTTCCAAATCTCAAATCATGACAAGATATATTTTTGATGGACGCTACTTTTTGGACTTCCCTTTGTTTGTCTGGTTTTCTGGAGGCCACAGGAGGATTTTCACTATGCACAAAACTAAAAAGTTCCTAGTTTGTTTTCCTACATAGTGTTTGTTAGCATAGTATGAAACACAGTAAAATAAAGAAAGAGAAAAATCCCCAATGTATTTCTTTCCTGCAATTTCTCCAACAAAACAGTGATTCAATACTCATAAACATTTAGGTAAATCTTTCTTATTTCTTGCCACCTAAAGGAACAATCTCCAAGCCCTGAAGCTGGCTTCTTCCTCCCCTAAGGGGGTGCAGACATCTTTCAGGGTAAATGTAAAAACCCAGCAAATAGGTGCGGAAAAGCTTCTTTCTCTCCAGGTTGGTTTTTACATGTAAGACTTATCCTCCTTTCCTAAACTGCCGAAAGAAATTCCTACTGCTGCAGAATCCTAAGTGATGATAACCAGAACAGGGGAAAAGTGTATATAAACATATTGCCTAATATTTTTCTCAAACGTGTCACTTAGGAGGAAAAAAAGGAAGAGAAAGCAATCTTTTTTAGCCATATATTTGCGCCAGGGAGGCCAACATCACGTTCCCTTAGGTATGAAAAGTGCTAGAATAAAGTCTGAGAACTCCTCTCTCCTACAGTCCAACACAGCTGCATGAGCTGAAAAAGTGTTGTGTAGGCTATAAAATGGGACATACAAATAATCAAACTTTTCTTTCCAAAATCCTCTCTCCTCTCAATAAATGTCAAGCAGAACAGCTCTTTCATCTCCTGGCATTCATGGCGAAGGACATGCATGGTAATCTTCCTCAATACTGAGCAGTATTCCTAAAAACACATTACTCATACTTAAGCACTGGGGGCTTATAGAGCAGCTGCTCTGTAAATTCACCAGAGGAAGGTGATTAAGTCCTTGTATGGCCACTCTATGATATGCAGACCTCTTGGTGCTCTCTTGCTGTGCTATTCTGAATTTGAGGTGTCAGTGATTAAAAGTCAGCGTGAGATGACTATTTGCAGCTCAGCACTGATGTGACGCGGTAGTTAGTCCTACTGCCACCGAAAAGCTGCCAAAAGAACTGGGGGCTCTTTGGCATGTCATGAGCCCTTCACTCTGGTGTTAAATTGTGTTTGTTTTCTTGTGCCTGTTTTTGCACCTTCTTTGCCTTCTCATCTTTTGTTTCTCTCCTTTCCTGGTTGTCCTGCCTCTTGATCCTGTTTCATTTCTTGTTTTGCTGTCTCAGTCTTGTGCTGGTGATCCTTCTTCCCTTTGCCTGTTTTAGCTCCACGCCCTCCTACCGCTGAGGGATGCCTTGCAGTTGATATTGGTACGAGATTAGTAACGCTCCCAAGACGGCATGGAGCATGCCACACTTGGCTAATCCCGTCCTTTCCCTGCTCTCTGTAGATGACTGCAGAACAAACAGAGCAGAGAGGGGTTTCAATGCTGGCAGTGTAATAATCCCCTGCCATATGGGGTGTAAAGTCTTTTTTTTTAAGGGGGGCTATTATTTTGCTGTTTTACTGTTTTCAGTGCTCCCTTTCCCATCTGACCCTGCCACAAGGCACACAGATGCAGATGTGCCCTGCGTTCTGGAGAGGGCATGTTTTCACAGTTTAGGTGGACTTTAAAATTACCCCCACCTGCCATTCCATCATCCTTGTAACACTGCATGAATGATATATATATCGTATACCCAGGGGTGGCAGTATTATTTTCACGGCATGATTTCCTTGGTGTCCTGTAACAGCTGTGTCAGGCAGCAACTGCCTTTGCGAGGATGTCCCTTGGAAATGAGATCTTCAGGTCTGCATTGTACGTAAAATCCCGGGGCGGGGGGGGGGGGGAATACGAGCAAACTGAT
>JAVKLA010000062.1:12204204-12230858 GCA_034782735.1 Sagittarius serpentarius | reverse complement strand
CCCCCCCCCCCCCCCCCCCCCCCCCCCCCCCCCCCCCCCCCCCCCCCCCCCGCAATACGAGCAAACTGATCTGCTGATCTCTTTGGACAAAGACATGAAAGCTGAAAGGGCTGACTTGGCACAACCTTCTTGGTGAACTCAGGTTAAGCAGAAGCTGCACTTAAGCCTAACAATGGAAAAAATGTATGTGCAAGGAAGAAGGGACTGAGGGAAGCCCAAAGCAAAGTAGTGACAGGGCAGATTGCCAATTTGGAAGAGAATAACAGCTTTTACTTTGCACCTGTGCATGGTATCACTCCTGTATCTAAGGAACTCATTACATCCTTTAGTAAGACTAATGTCACGGTACACAGGGATGTACAGCCGAAGTTCACATAAATCCATTGTCTCTTCTCCCCTGCTCTGTGCTCCCTGACCTACAATGCTGCTACACAACTGCTGGGCAGCATCTTAGTTTTTTAGATTCCCCTCAGAAGTGATCGCAGAAAAGCAGTTCCTTCACTTCCAGGTTTGAAGAAGGTACAAATTCCTAAAGGCAACACTGTTTTATTTGACTTGATGCAGAAAAATGATATAAGTAACCCCAAATATAGAATCACAAGCAAAACTGACCAATGCTGTATTTTTGCCATACCTTACCATTGTATTTATTTGTGTGACTTCAACTGCTTATCAGTAGTATTTATAACTTTGACAGACACATCTCTAATAGGAAATTGTTTTCTATGAAACAATTTACTTTGCCAATTCACATCTCACATTGTAACTATTTTAGTTATTCACAACACATCTACAGCAATGTATTTGGCCTGAGAGGGAAAAAAGCATGTGCAATACATGGAGTTACACACGGTCTGTGTTTCAATAATGTGTGTATTATGTGTAATAATGTGTATAATATGTGTAACTTGAGAAGTGTCTCAGTTTCTGGGATGCAAATTGAGGCACTTCTCAAGAGAGCTTGTTGTTGCTGAAAATTCAGAGAGCTCCCTCTGGAAAGCAATGGCTTAACTGGCACCAAACTTCTTTTTTTTTGGGGGGGGGTGGGGGAGGCGGGCCAGGCTGGTGTTGGTGATGTGCTATATGTAACATATTTGTGCTCTCTAAAAATACAGGTACTTGGCATATGCCTTCACCTGTGCTTACATCGCTGTCTCTCTTGCCATTTGAGATAAGCTTCAAGTATTTACAGTTGATGCTCCCATTTAAGAGGTAAGCTCTACAAACAAATGTGGTTTTCCTGTGTTATGTTCCACACAGGCTAAAGGTTAAATTACCCCAACACACCACAAGACTGAGCAGTTTTCTTGACCGTCTTCAATGCTGTTTTAGCATTCTCTAACAAAATAGGCTTGGGTTTAGTTCTATTACGGAAGGGAGAACAAGCTTACCCGCCATGCAGGAGAATACCAGGGGCCTCTGATTATCCATTCTGTTTACTGAACCTTATTATTTCTATGGAGTTTGGGGCACTTTACTTTTATGTATTGTTTTTGCAATAGGGCATTTTATCTATTTCCCAGAAAACATTTTTTATGTTGTCCATCTCATTAAAGGAAAGGTTTATTTTCTCATTAACTCCTAAAGAAGGCAGAACTAATCAGCTGTGGATTTTTATCCCACTGATCAATGTCATCTATAAATTGTGTTGGAAGGCTAATTCCTTGTTTCTGCACAAGAGAACCATAGAAATAATGGAGGTCAAGGACAAAGACATATCCTATGTAAGCAGATAGACTCCTGCCAACATAATCTGTAAGCAGAAAGTTAACACTTGGCTCTTTGAAACAAGTTCTGACCTGACAACAGCAATAAGCTTCTCAGAACTGCGTCAGAGAGATTGAAGGGTCAAAAAATTAACTAATGTTCTGCTGAAACAACATGATTTTGGTACTGTTGAACATGAAATCATTCTTCCCTGCTCCTGCTCCGAAGTAACGTACCCAGAAAAGTTACATGAAATATGTCTCTCTACTGATCCTGAATAAAAGATAGGAATATTTTAAAACTATATAAAGTCAGTGCTGGTACAACTTTATGTCTTTTTAGCTTTGTTTCTGCAGATAAAGATTTTTCTTTTTTTTTTTTTTTTAATCAGAAGAGATAAAATAGGCAGTATCTCTGTGTCTTTTGAAAATCAGACATATGTCTAAAACCTTGGCCCTTTGGCCATAGATCTCCCAGCTGTGGTATTGGTACTAATGGTTAAATGACTCCATGACTGACTGAAAGCTGTTGGATGATGCCCTTCTAAATTTAAGCGGAATGGTCTCGCAGTGAGCTGCGAAGTGTAAAGACAAAAGGCTCATCCTAATGCAAACACAGGAGCGAGCCCAGTTACCTCTCCCCTCTTCCTCCTCCTCCCACCACCACCACCTAGAGCAGCTGTAAAGGGCATTCTTTTGGTTTGTTTTTATCCATCCGCCTTGTAGTGTCAGCCTGCTTACTGTCAAGCCTGCAAGTGCGAAGGAACTTGTATTGCTCCTTGTCTGGACGGGTGGTGCCTCTTGGGATGAGAAAAGCCATTGGACTGGCTGCTCTGGGGCTGGAAGGGTGATAGCGGCAGCGTATTTAAACCTGACTCTCCTGCAGGATAAATCATTTTATCGGCCTCTTTAGACATGAGTCATGGAGGCTAGTGAAAGGGTTCCAACAGCTTGATGCTTCAATAAATTGTCTTTTGAAAAGTAATTCAGGTTCCTGGCTTGTACCTTTTTTATATTCCTCAGGAGAAATCTTAGCTAGCAAACACCCTGCACCAATAAAAGGTTGCAGCGTATCTCTTGGGTATGCACTTTGTGCTCCAGGGTCTTCAGGGATGGCTGATTTACAGTAGAGGAAGAAGTAAAGCTGGGGGACTTGTCCATGGAAGATTAAGTGGCCCATGTTGGAAAGGATATAGAGTAATGCCGGTGTGACTGAGAGGAAACCAGGGAAAAAGGTGTTCAGGGTGCAGGTGGTGGCTGCATGGAGCAAGCATACGGTGCTGCCTCTGCACAATGAACACTACAGGGGAAACACGAGCCAAAATGTCCCCTTCTTCTCTGACCTGGCCCTGTGGGAATTTCTTGAGGCAATGCTCTGTGTGTGGCCCATGACTCTACCCAAGTGGACTCAGGGCTAGGTCGGAGCTGGAGGGCACGGGCGGCTTCGGGACCAGCCTTTCCGTAGGTCTGCTCGGCAGGGAGGATTTGGCAATGGCGGGTAGCGCTGCCCCGGGAGGCCGGCTGAAGCTTGGCAGCTGCCCTGCCGTCCTTCCCCTCCCGAGGTAAACGCATCTTCCTGTTGGGATACTTTCACTTGAGACCAGCTGTCAGAGGTTTTATGTATTTGTTGACTTTTATGCTATTGGCGTGAACACACGCTAGCCCGCGACGTGCCGTGACTAATGCCCAGGGTACGCGGTGTTCGTAAGCGGGTGTTTGCACAGGGCTGCTGCCCTTGAAGTGGCAGCCGGACGGCTCTGCTACCTGAAAGACTGCACGGAAAGGAGCCCTTCTTTGGGTACCTGAGGTACCAGGTCCACACCTCACACCCTACACTATCACGAGCCGGTCTGTGATGACAAACCAAACCAGTGCCAAACACGGCTGTGTGCACGGGCAGGCGCGGACCTGCCTGGTGTGCACGCGCGGACCTGCCTGGTGTGCACGCGTGTGCAGTTTGTCTTTATGCAGAAATACATGCTCACAGGAGTGTTTGGGGGACTTTCAGCCCTTTCTGCCAGCCGGTGCGGGAACAATACTCTGTGAGCGCTTGTGGGAGCAGAAAATAAATGGAGTGCTCACGTGTGCTCCTGGCTGATGTGCATCCTCTGGTGCTCAGGGCAGTAAAGATTTACTCTTCTCCGTGAATTTTGCAGTGTTGTGGCAGGGAGGCTCTAATACAGCTTGTCATTTCTTTAATCAGCTAGTTTTAAACAAGAAATAATTTGTGTTCCGAAAATGCTTTCACTCGTATTTTTTAATCACTTGTTTGGCAAAGTATTTTATTTCCGGGGCCCTGTTAATTACTGACCAATCAATTTAACAACTGCTTCCCCCTTGTTATTTTAAGAAATACTTTTAAAGGTGCTACCCATTTGCAGCCATAAGCCATAAATGTTTCCTTTAAAGGCTTGAACTGGAGAAGTATGTACTTTAGGTTTCCTTTCCAAACTGAAGCAAATGCTTTAAATGTGCTTGCATTCCTCATTTGCTATCTTACGAGTTGCTCTCTATCACTAGATAAAGCTGGCTGTTTCAGCACACTTGAGTCTTACTGCAGCTCGGGGGCTGAAACTTTCTGTCTAATTCCAGAGCTGGTTTGTTTTTTTGTTTTTTTTTTCTCTACAGGGTTTACAGCTAAAGTGATGATAGAGTCATCTGCAACTCCGGCAATAGCTGTGTTTCCCTGCTAGCCAGGGTCAAAGTCTGGCTCCATTCAAGTCAGATAAGCTCCATGTTTTGTGCCCTGCTACCAAAACTGGACAAACTCCTGAACTGCCCCTACCTCCCATCAGGTAAGGCGATAAGAGACTATAAGCTTAATATATAAAGGAGAGGGATTTATTTTGTGCATGGGTCAGCTAAAACATTATTTGCTTAGATGATGGTTACCCCAATTATGGTTTTGCAAGTAGGCATATTGCAGTTGGCTGCACTTTACCTGGAATAAAACCAGTTGGATCCATAGCTGTGACAGTACCTGAGGATTAAAATGACGTCCTGTGGTTTTAGCATCTGTGCTCTGAAAAGAGATGCAGGAGCATATATTCTAAAAGTATAATCGAGGAATGGGACAAGATTAACAAGCAATATCTGTCCTCTGTAATCAGCTTTGGAAACAACAATAATAAATCTCACTTGCTTGATTATTTGATAGGGTCTAGTAAATATTTGAACCAAAGAGTAAGATGCATCTCCAAACAACTGCAAATGCAAGACTTCGGATAATCTTATCTTCAAGAAGCGATAGCAGCTAAACATTTCCTCTTGTGCCTCTTCACCTTTGATTGACCTGCTTTCCATCTGTGTACCACCTTTCTGCTGTCTGTCTCCTGACATAAATAATATCTTGCTGATGGGGCAAAATTAGGATTTTGTGAAGCTTTGTCTGACTGGTCAGAGTGGGGCTATGCTGATGCTAACTGCTTTGTCAGATGGTAGGCTGCTTAATGCCGTTTCCCCAGTCTAGACGCCTGTCTCCTCAGGACTGGTTCTCCCTAAAAAATCCAAATGTACTGGGAAAACAAATTCTCATCTTGCTTATTGTCTCCATAACCATCAGCAAGTATTTGAGAGTCTCTCAGACACCAGAGCTCTGACAGGGCAATTGCTACTTGGTTGTTTTTGTAGGTGGAGGCAAAGGATTCATGCTCACTTAGCACGAGAAACACTAAATTGTCAGGACTGTACTTAGGCCAATATGGTTACATCAAAGGTGAGTCTGCAAGGAGAAAAACTGTATTTTCCCTTGACTTACTGGCCTAGTCCATTCTGCATGTAGTGGCTTTGAGTAGTTTTCCAACAGTCCTTAGAAGTCCCATTCAAAGAAGACATAGAATGCCAGTCAGTTAAGAAGAACAAAATTTAGTTCATACCTTGCACGCACAAGACAACAGGACAATTTCATACGTTTTTCTGAGCCCTTTATGTAATCCAAATAATGGCCATATTATTCCATTCTTACGTTTTCGTAGATCAATGTGCCAACAAAGAAAATCCTTTCCTGTTTTAAAGAATATTGATGGGCAGAAAAGACAGTGGTGTGCAAATACGAACTCCTATTTGCATGTTATTCGGGGTTACCTCATCATCCCCTCACCAGATATGAAACAAAAATGCAGGATTAATGCGGGAATTGGAGCAACGTTACCACCAGAACAAAATGGCTGGGGAAAAAAATGACTGTGACAAACACAATATTTAATGGCTCTAACTTAGCTGCCAAAATCACTTTCTATCTGTCCTTCAGCGGGAAGAGGAAGGAAGGAAAATCCGAGCCCAGCAAGTAGCAGTATGCTGGGTCTTAACACTCTGTACTTGGAGACTGACCCTGCATCAATTTTTTGAGTCTTGGTGTCATCATTTTTCAAAATCACTAGATTTTGCTTAAACTGTAAACCCCCAGTTTTCCCGTCATTGGGTTATGAAATGGCTCACAAGAAGGATAGCTAAAATCCAGTGTGGAAGCTCTGAAAGAAGCGTACGGACCTTACAGCATGCCCAGTCCAAATGTTGATCATGGAAGAAATTCCAAACTGGGCATGGTTTTGGTTTTGTTTTGAAACTCTGAACAGTCTTACAACTCTATTTGGGTAATTTTTGTCCACGTTGAATAATTTCAGGACTATTTTCTTCCTGAAGGTAGTTTTTCGTCAGTTAAAACACTGACAGAGTAACGGACATACTTAAAGCATGTTTCATTATTAGTACATAAACTAACAACCAAGTACTTTACTAACAACACAACTAAGTGTTTTCCATTAAACATTTGAATCTCTTGTCCAGTAGTACAAGGCCATTGACATAAAACAGAATAAATGTGCTGGACATAAACTAAAGAAGTTGAAATGAACTGCCCCTGAAAGAGCATTTACTAGATCTGGCCATAGTATATGGGTGTCTGTGTGGGCGTAGGAGGGAGGGAGGGTCAGTGAGTGGGTCTGTCTTCCTCTTGGCTGCATATATTTTGAGGAAGCTCAGTATAAAAATCGTTCTTAAAACAGTAACTTATGTTCTGATTCAAAAGCAAAAATTAAATTTGGTGCCTTTACAAACAGGCTTACAGTTAGGTAAACCTGTACACTTTGCAGAAGCAAAAACCTGCAAAACAACCTTCAAATTATTATTAAAAAATAGTCAACCAAAAAATTCACTTTGGTTCGTAACTTGGTTTTGAAATCATTTACAAAGCTATGGTTAAAGTCCTACTAGACAGGCTATAGAGCTCTGCACTATTAAATACACTTATTTTAAACTGGGTTAGTCTGTCCTTCGGGGCAATGCCACAATAGTTAAGGTAGTGCCAAAAAATCACACGCTTGCAGAATATTTACTTGGAAATAAGGAGCGTATTGAAAGCCAATGTCAGCGGTTTCAAGATCCTGTCTCCACCAACCCCGTGATTCCAGGCAGTGGGAAGCACACCTGGACAGGTTTCCGGAGGCATAATGTGAGTAGCATTACGCAGGGGATGGGAAAGGCTTAACCTCATATGGCTGCACAGTTCAAAAAGTGTTTAATACTTGCTTTTTTTTTTTTTCTTCCTTTCTTCTTTTTTCTAAAAGGGTTTAACTTTGTTGTGTGAACAAGGAATCAGATGCATCACGGGAACAGCCTGTTTCCATTTAATGGAATGACATGGCACAGCAGTTCCCAAGCTGTAATATGTTGATTAGGGTTGTGTGTAAACTGCAATCAGGTGATAGCTGAACTGGTTTGAAAGTCTAAAATCAGAGGAGGAACACATTTAAAATGCATGATTAAGAAAGCTGGTATAACCAGGTGTCTGAGCTTCAAGTGCAGTGTGTGCTGGGAATGATCCAAGAGCTGCTGATAAATTTAAGACCGGAGAAAAGCAGTCGAGTTGGTGCTTCCCTCCTTGGTTGTACAGTGCTGAGCACTGCACGTTATAAATAATAGATCTTTCTTCAGAGAGTTAACTTATTCCTTAATCACCACGAGGGCTGCGGTTGTGTGCTTGAATCCCAGTTCAAGCATTTGCAGCTGCTCTGACATGTACTTTCTTTGTGCCCTTGGAAGCCAGCCACCCCACCCCCCCCCCAAAGAGCAGTCCTTATTTTTTCACTTTCCACGCTTTCCCTGTGCTTGGGCTCTGAGGGAAAACGTTCAGTCTCGTTTAAGAGAAATCGCTGCATTTGACTCGAAATGCCCATTCTGTCTCAGAGAACACACTTTGTAACAAGAGCACTCGAGCACTAGGAAAATCTGCTAGTATTTAGAAAATTTAACTCCGCATATGAGAGCACGTGTGCATGAGTGTGAGCGTCTGTTATTTCAAGATAACAAACCATAACCTAGAAAACCGAAGGCTCACTTGAAGCTTGTCTTCATGTTAGCAGCAGTTGTTTTATTTTGTTTTTAACTGAGCAATACAAATTTTTTAAGAACATATATACTGGAAAGCAAACATGACTACATCAGCCTTCTTTCTGCAAAAAAGTGCGAGCTGCTACCACCTCCTCCATGAAACATGTCTGTGCTACTGTGCAGCTGGCTGACATTTGTGCTTATCTATGCTGTTGTCATTTTTGATTGTTGGATTAAACTTTGGAAAAGGCGGGGGAGAGTGTTTTGTATGCCATTTATATAGGTCAGAAATTATTTTCTTTATGTACTGCATGTAAGAGAGAGAAAAGAATATGAAATTTGTTTTGGCAAATACTGTATGAGTGTCTAAATTCCTGTATACTCATTCAGTAACTTAATACCCTGCAAAATAATAACATGCCACGGAACTAGTCAAATGCTTTATTTCTAAATTAAGTTCCACTGTGCATACAGCTCTTTTACTTAACTTCAGGTGAAAGAGAAGAAAAAAAAGTCCATGTAAATAGGGAGAGAACTTAAGTTCTAAGTATATTTTGGGCATGGGCATGCTGGTGTCTGCAAATATTTCAATGATTTGCATATATTTCTTGCACACAGTATCACTCACTCACGCCAAGTCGCACTGTGAGACACCTCCACAAAGCTCCGACAGGAGATAAGCAGCTCAGATTTCCAAAGACAAACACTCTGACATTCATGAAGTAAGAGCCAGTATTGTTTTGCATGTGAACGTGTGCGTACGCATTTTATCTCAGACCATCAAGTCAGAGCTCTGACAACACTGGGGTAAGAGGAAAGTATAGGTGTATTTTTGTTACTGAGGATGAGGCTGAGGCAAGACTGATTAAAGCTGGTTTGGCTGGGACAACACCTAAAGACACACTTCTGATGATCTTGTTAACATGATCCAGTTGAGTTGCAATGCATGTAAGGAGTTTGACATTTATATGCGCATGCAAGCATGCACAGCCTCAATATGATACAAAACTGGCAATCAAATCCACAAGGGTTAGGCTAGCTAACACCTACAATTTCCTTTAGGCCTCTGATAGCAACTGTTTTTTGTAAGCAGAGGGAAAATAGCGTCTTCCTAAAGCTTCAGTGAATATGGTATTGTTGTCTGCTTCCTACTGCGAGCAACTGCGTTAGTGAATGAGTTATAAATTGATAATTTACTTTGTGCAATGTATGCAGTCATACAGGTTTTCCTGTGTTTCATCACAGAGTTGGTTTCTTTATAGAATGCATCCTATCTGGAGCTGAAGTTGTCACTTCTTGCCCTGATAATGTGCTTTCAGCTGTTCGGAGGCAGGAGGTCTTGCTGAAATACGACGTAATTTTATTCATGGTGTATACCTGGAGTGTCCCCTCAGCAGAATACAGCAGTTATTCAGACGTGGGCATAGCAGTTTTTCGCTTGGGTCAGCCAGTGCTCATGACACTCTTCTGGACATCAGTTTCTGACTAAATACATTTTCCTGTTCCAAGAACACACTGGTACAAAGTCAGGGACTTAAGGGTGACACGTTCTTACCAGTGGGACAAATGGCTGTGTTTGGGTTCTGTGATGACCCAGAATCTGTCTCGGGCTGGAACTGCAGATGGGATGACAGACTGGCGGATTTGGTCCGGAGATCGGGTCAGTCACGTTAGGGGAGCTACAATGTACAGCAGTTTTTAAACTTCTCTTCTCTGCACAGTATAATGGCAAGAGCTTGGTTTTTGCATTATTTCTGGAATCTGGAACTTCTCCCCAAGAGGACGGTTTCTTCCTTGACCTGAATCAGTGGGAAGGATCAGTTCCCCAGCAAAACTGTCTCCATATGGCCCTGTGGTGTAAGGGCCACACAACACTATGGTGTGCACTTACCTACTTGTGGACTCTTCTCCCAGGTTATACGGCTATGAGAAGATGAACTCAGTTCCCTCCGGACATACAAGGTGTAAACACCACTTTCGGACTTTCAACACTTTCTCAGTATTTCCTCACCTCCAGAAGCTCCACCTAGAACTGAAGCCAGAATCACATGGGAGGGTAAAGTTATGTGTGACACTGCAAGTGAAAATGGACCTGGGGAGGAAGGCAAATATTTCTCCTTCCCTCCTCTCGTATTTCCATGGCATCCCCTTCCCCTTGCAGCCTACCTGCACCCAGGACCAGGCTGGTCAGCACTTCTGACTAAACAGGTCCTGAACAGGTAAGGGCTCTCCTTCCCCCAGCAAGTACCTGCTCTCCGCGCTGCCGGAGATGCTGGGCAGGCAACGCGCTGGGAAGCGACTCCCTCCTCCCTCCGGCTCCAGCTCTCCCCTCCCTGCTCAGGTGCCCCCCGTGGCTCAGAAACAGTAACTGGTTTCACAATAAACTTTCACTGTTTGTAATTCAAATGATCTCAAAGGCTACTTTGTTGCCATAAACCAATTTGAACAAGCTTTGGAGCCTTTCAGGATAGTCTCACCCTTCTAGCAGCACTCAGCTCTGCTCTCCCAATTGCCTTCTTCCTCGCCGCTGCGGCGGCACAAACGGTCAGGGCAGGGCTGCGAGCTGGTAACCGCTCCCTCCCCTAAAAGCATGTCTTCTCTGTGTCCGCACCAACTGCACGTGGAACGACAGCGACAGAGGGGCGACGGGTACTTACTTCAAGCCTTTTCATTATTTTGAGCGCTGCTGTCCCAGCTTACTTTGGAGGCGAATGGATGTTTTAAGGCTTAAGCGAAAGGCAGACCGCCTGATCTTTACGTTTCCTAGATTTGGAGTGAATTAGTTTCTCTTTCTCGCCGTTACTATCCTGCTAGTTCTTTAGTGTGTGAACTGTATTCACAGTAACCGTGGGTACACCTGTTAAAGGGTCGCAAATTTGGCACCCAAAGTCACCAGCCATTTCTGAATAATGTCATCAAACCCCCATAATATTTTTCTAAACATAGGGAAAACAACTCAGAATGTACTACAGGTACCATCTGATGACTATCCATTAAACACAGGGTACAGTTTAAACGTTGATGATATAGGAATGAAACATTAACGTATCAGGCTTTCTCTCCGCTTTTGTTCAACTAAATACACTTAATAATAAAAATGAGATGCTAATAAGGCTACGATGGGAAGCAATTTAATATTAAAAATGTTTTTCAATAGTAGATGATCCTTATGTATTCTTGCAAAACAAAATAAATTATATTTGATTCACAACTTGAACCAACATATATTAAACCCAAGTGTAATTAAAAAAAAGCATTCTCATTCTTTTTAGGTTCTGTCAGTTGGCATCTTGTGCTTTTTTATGTTCCTAAAGAAAGAGGCCATGTATACATTTAATGAGGAAAAAGGGTAAAACAATTATGACCTCTATTTCCAAGCGAGGAAATGTATGTATATATGTAAAATGCAGAAGGGATGATCTCATGGAAAGAAGCCCTATTTCTGTTAACGCCTTGTCATAGTTTTTTACTTTCTTTGCTGAATCTGGCCAGTTCTATTGTTCCCTCTAAAAATGACAGAAAATAGAATGTACAGTGAGTGAACTGTGTGTTGCTCCCTGCATTGCCATATAATGGTCTGCTTCTGAGCTCTGCAACATCTACTCTTTGCCTTGAATCCCAAATTTCTCGGGGGGTTTAAACACCAGTTACAGGCTATAGGCACTTTCTCCCTTCCCTTCCTTCAGTGCACAGTGTGCATAGGCAGAAACGTACATAAAGTGCTCCCTACGTGGAAAATTGTTGCAATTTTTGAATTTTTTTTTTTAAATTGAGCTGCTGCGTAAAACTGCTGTGCCAGAGTATCCGTGCCCTTTTACAGGGCTTCCCAGGAGCACAGTCAATAGCTCACAGTTCCACGCCATATGCTCTCCCCATTTGCCCATAGAAAGAGAGACCCTACAATGGTCAATGCACTACAAATGCCCAAATAAATTAGGCAAATATAGAATACAGCATACATTAAAGCAGCCTCGGGCAGCGCTACAATATGTTAATGGAATAACTGCACAGTACAGTGACCATGAAAAAGAAGATTAATGAGGTTAGGCAGTGTAGACATCCTAAGGAGGCGCAGTGAAGTCCAAGAGCCAGCTTTTTCACTAGAAGTGAATTATTTCTCAAACAACACTCCTGCAGGAGAAACTCATATAAGCTGCAGGACCCGCACCGGTTTCCTAAGAAGATCCTACAAATCGGATGTTGGGCATTTGCATGTACTGTTACACAGGGAGAAGGTTCCTCCCTCCCACCTCACCCTTAGTTTGAGATACTCTGTGACTCAAGAGTTTCTGGCAGAAGACGACAAGCAAAGCACCTTGCCAGTGTCTCACTGCCTTCAAGTCCATTCGGAGTTCCTCACTGGGAGCTTTCTGATCCGTTTGATCCAAAGCAGTATTCGAGAGCTGCAAGTGAGAGCAGATAAAGCTATCTTCTTTTTAAAATCCCTGTTGTGAGAGAGGGTCTGTCTGTAGATACTTGAGCGACAGCTGCTACCTGACTTCTCCTGTTAGGAGGTGAGAATTTGATGCCTTTTTTAGTCCCAAATGTTTTAGTTATCCCAAATGTGTACAGCCAATATTGTCCATGCTTCTCTTTTTTGTCGTTATTTAATTAAACAACATGCCTGAGAAAAATGCAGCTCCTCAAATACGCACTGTCAATTATTTCAGTATCTTTGCTTGATTATGAAATCCATTTCTTCACGTATTTTCGGCACATTTAGGTATTTTCATGGGTTTCAGGGGGCAGGATTTTTAGACATTTTTCTGAGTATTTTTTCATTTCATATATTTTCTTCTTTTATTTCTTTGGGCCAGAATAGGCGTTTCTGAGTTCTTTATTTGGTACTACATGAAAATGTTATCAGTGTAAAAGTATTCATCATAACCGCATGTTTATTTTTTAATTCAGTAAAATATTTTTCTGCTTTATTTCCTGCTTTTTGTTTTTCACTCTTTAGGGCTCTGGATCGGGCTGATGATCCTTCCCTTTGACTACATCAATGATTTTAAGTCTAAATTCCATTTTCTTTAAAGTCACACATTTGGCAGCCAATACTTTTACTATACAAAAACCCCATAGGTGATTGGGTCTTTACATGACCTCTCGCACATCCTCAAAACGTGTCTGAAATCCTTACCCTATAATCGCAAATTCCATCTAAATCAATCCATTATTTGTGCTTTTGTTTTCCCCCTAGGCTCCAAACGCAGGCAATGGAAGTAAAATGTATGCCATTGATCTCTTCAGATCACAGAAGGCCATTTAGAAAATATAAATACTTCTCTGCACCTCAAGTGCCTAAATCCAGTGGCCTATTTTAAATCAAAGACTGAAGAAAGTGTGTCAGGAATTCATCCATAATTTTGTCATCTACTAGGCAAACTAACCTGCTTCAGAAAGGGAATCTCATAACAAAACAGCTACTTGAATTGTTTATATGCCATTAATTTTTTTGGCAGTTACATTATCAGTAGCAATAGTATCCGACTCTTGCTAGCTCTTTGCTTTAGCTTAGGGCCTTAATTGAATTAAAGGGTATGAACATGAAAGAAGTTTCAAGGCTCCCCTGTGTGTAACTTCTTCATGCTAAAATGGTGAACAATTAAAGGAATAAGGTCTTTTTATTCTTTTTGCAATTCCCAGTTGTATTTATTTGAAAAAGATAAGGCAACTTTGTTATCCTCTGGATGATAAAATCGGGGTTGATTTTGCCATACCAGCAAAGCAGGTCATCGCCCAGGGAAAAATACAGGAAGAATTGAATCTTCTATAATTATACTGGGGATTTCTGAGGGAGAGCAAAGGGACTCCTCTTTGTCAAGGCAGCAGTGCCTTAAATTCAGCTCTGGACAGACAAGCAATTAGAACGGCTTGTTCAGGATCACAGGATCAGTTTCTGTCCCCTGAAATGTGTAAAAGAGATAACGGAGGCCCCTTTATAAGAAGTGGTGGCATTGTAACAAAACAGGGTATCTTATGCATCATTGCTATAGTGGTGATAAACCCAAATGCTTGAATTTGAGCTTTGGCTTTTGTTGATGCTTTATTCACAAAATTTAGTGGGTTTTTTTTGTTCTTGGCTTTTGGGTTTGTTTTTTTCTTTGTTAAAAATACAAGGTGGCACACTTAGAGGCATCTGAAACACCAAAGAGGTGACCTCCTAGTCACGTAGCCTGTTCCATCCTAGTGCAATTTATAGAGTTTAAGGAAGCCATCCTCGGAGGAGGGATTGCATTTGTTGCGATCCACTATTACAAACAGTGACCCCGTATATTTAAAGCATACTCTAAAAAACAGTTTGGAAAAACAGGTCACAGAGTTCATGTTTGTGCTGTCATCAGGCCAACTGTTGTGCTTCAGATGGGAGATACAGAGCTGTGACTTTAATCTATGCAGGGTAGCCCTAATCACTGATATATTTAGACAGCCACATTATCAGCCGCAAGGTGGACCTGATTGCTGCTAAGGGCCCAGATCCTCCGTCGCACCGGCGCTCTGCCTGGCGTAGCTATCACAAGCAGGCAGCCGAAATGTTCTGAGGCGACCGACATCCGTCTGTCCCGTTGGTCCTGGGGCTCTCCACGGCACGCCGCACGCTCGGAGCTCACTCCTACCACCGCCCCAGCGCCGTTCCCCGTGCTCACAATGCGTAAGCAGCCTGGCGCGCGCCATCCTTGCGAAGGACCGCGGGCCTCACGTGCTCCATCCGCTAACGCACGTACGGCCCACGGGACCAGGATAGAGGTGGTCACATACAGCCCCCAGCACCAGCTTCCAGAAGCTGTGTATTGTGTTCTTTGGGTCCTCAGCACCCGAAGGTTCGCTCTGTAAATTTGCTTCTCTTGGGCTGCAGCCCACGGGCACAGCTACTGCGTGGCCTCGTGGGCCGGGCCAGGCGTTGTAATTCGGGGTGAGGAAACACATAACAGGCTAAAGGAGTTAATCAGGGGTTAAACGGGACTCGTACAGGAACAAAAAGCCTCTCCCGGCCTGGCTTTTCCTTCTGTGCAGCCTGCGGCTGCAGTTTGGGTTATCCAAGCCCTCGCCCAGCGGCAGTGGGGCCGGGGCTGTTGGTCATTAGCCCAATGTCCCCTCATCCATCTCTGGGGGAGGCAGTTAGGGCCGGGGCCAAGCAGAGGGGGTATGGGAGAGCCTGCACGAATCTGACAGGACGAAAGGGCTGATGTTTTTTTTCCTTTTCGTAAAAGGCTTTGCTAATTGTCGGTAAAAACAATTACCCATCTTTTATGAGCTCTGGGGTGTACAAATGACATACCTAAATAAATCTGAAACGCTTCACTACTTGCAGTTATACATTGTCTTTGCTTTCTGTCCTGGCAAGTTGAAGAATGTTTACAGTTATTTTTTTTTTCCAGGGGACATACTTGATGCTCTTCAAAGTGCTACCTGTGCATATGAAACTGACAGCAGAAATAGATTTTTACCTCTTATGGAGCAGGACCTTATTAATGTTAACAGAATGGTCCCAATTTAATAGTAAAACTTTAAAGGCTGTTAACTGAAAGTATTTTCAAAATTCTTTAGAATTTAATTCTCTGTTTGCACGTAAATTGAGGAAAGTGTCCGTTGAACCATGTTTTATCAGCGCTGTAATCCAAGGGGTAATCTACCGGGTTTTAAAATTTAACATTTCTTGTTTTTTATAGTGAAATATGCCATTCAAAACTTTAACTATTCTGGCACCAATTTTAAAAATTGAGGTTTAGTTCTTTTAGTATTCATAGAGGGATTAAAAAAATTCAGATTGGCAAAGGGATAACATTCATTGCTGTTGGTGTTGCTTGATTTGCAAGGGAGAAGCAGTTCATTCAACCATCCTCGAAATAAAAATAATTGCTCTCACAATAACGTATATGCATAACTCCCTTTGAAGTGACCCTTCAGTATTCCAATAATTTTGCTGGCTTTTAAAACCATTTGTCATGTGCATAGGGTAACCTAAGTTCTCCAGTCCTAGGACTTAAGAGCTACGTGCTAAAGGGCTGCCGAGAAGATACAGTTCCTGACAAGCATCCTCTGGACTCTGCCTCTCCACAACGCCTGATCTCCTACGCTGCTACTGGCAAGAAGGAACTCATCTATTTGACAACATTCTAATGCTTTGTCAGTTAAAACTGAAAAAAAACAACAAGCGTGAATGGCAGTCAATAGGTCAAAAGCCAGGTGAAGGAAAAGAAAATTGGCTTGGTAAATTTTAAAGAAAAGGTTTCTAAATCATTCAGCACAGTGAAAAACATTGTAAAATCTTACCCTCTTTCCACAAGAGCCCATGGCAAAACTCTTCTGACATCAGAAGAAGAAAGCCTTTTGAATTTGGGAAGTATACACACCAGCAAACAGCTCACATTGGTGCACAATAATGTGCTGACCTTATGCTTCCAGAACAGGAAGGTATGGATAAACAGGCTGGTCACCTTCTTTCCACAGAGTTAGTGCGACTGATACATAATCAATGAAGAAGTTAGTAATGGTAACTATAAAAATACTTGGCGAGGACTCATGGCAGTTATAAAAGAAAAATACTCCACTGCCTTTGTTTCATTTGCTTCAGAAATGAGTGCATGTAAAATTCTCCTCCACCCTCTATTAAACATCTGCTTGGTCGCCGAACTTTGGAGTTAATGAGCAACACTATTGCATTTTTATGTGACCTTCCATACCTTTATTTACTACAGGTAATCTTTTATGTCTCTGTTTACCTTTATCAGGAATAGTAAAACTGCTGTTGTCTTTGTTCTAAAACTCCACTGGTGATATAAGCGTTTCTGTGGTCAGTGTAACTGCTTTATAGCTGGAGTGGGGAAAGTAAAGCAAGTTTCTGGAATTTACAAACACAGGGTCAAAGTGATTTGAGATTATTAGATTAAAAATGAAAGGAGATCCACATTTATCAAATGCACTGTGAGCTGGCAAAAGGCGAAATTTCCATCTGCACCCCAAGAAAGTGGGATTCTGCTCATCATCAAAGCTCCTCGAGGTACTGAGCCCTCATAGCTGTTGTGTTAATCTGCGAGCTGTAACTACTCTTCAAATCTCAAGTAACTGAAGTTCATCCTTATTATACTTTTGGCCATTGACTGAAACACTGAGGTTAAATCAACAAAGCAGAGAAGTAAGGTTTGGTCCGTCATTCTAAGACTGTCTGGTTTGTGTTGAAATCACTGCAGTAGTCTAGCAATTTAAAACATGTACAGGAAAAATCCTGGTTTCAATCACAATTTCTTACTGTACATTCCACTACCTTAAGAAAGAAAAAGATGACCAGTCTTCAGGAAGTATCAGCTATTACTAAGCCATCTTTATATAAAGTAGTGAATTTGCCTTTGATACAACGCGGGAAATTGCGTAACTGATGGCCAGATCATTTCCTCTAGGACTGTAGCAGCTGAAGGAGCTCTCTTACGATCACTCCTGGACATCCCTAGTAATTTCTTTATACAGTGATATCAATAAAGGAAATCCAGGGGGTATGCACCCACACTTGGGGGTAGCTTTGAACAGATCTGGAATTTTGGGGGGGGGTGTGGGGGGAAATAGGCAAAGTTTGTTGTTGTTGTTGGGTTTTGCTTTTTTGATTTTATTGTATGTGAAACAGAAGTGTTTGGGTGCCGGCAGCACCGGCTCTGGCATGGCTCTACCGAAACCATGCTGCCTGGTAGATGAGACTGAAGCCCTGAGCCGGGGGGAGGAGATGAGTCTGCAGGAAATACCCTACAGCTCCAGGGTAACAAAACTGAGTGGAAACAATGCAGGCATGTCTACGCGGAGGAAAGGAATGCGCTGCAGACATTCCCTGCCTTGGCCTTGCACACGTTGGTTTCTTGGTATGAAGAAGCGGGGCCTGAGCTGGCTGCAGTGACGTGGCATCAGAGAGAGCTGGGGGGGCTTCGCCTGCTTGGGGTGGAGAACAGCACCGAGTTCTTGTTCCACAGTGTAGAGGCGTATGGCTTTAGCTCTCCCTTCTCCCCTGTTATCTCGTATGAACTTCTACTCGTTCCCTCTCCACTGGCTGCTAGCCGAGTCGTGGGGCACAAAAACCCAAGGTGAGGAAAATGTTGCTGCAAAGATATTTTATGCAGACATTTCAGGCGTGCTTTATGCGACTGCTGCATCTCTGACGTAATTTTTTATAAGCAGGCTTTCACGAAGCAGTGAATTTAAAAAAAAAAATCATGTCTGAAAAAACCCAGAGTCCTCCTAAATAATTTAAAAGTGAATTAAGATGCAAAAAAAAGAAAAAGAAAGAAAAAGTCCTGAAACAGCAGGTTCATCCTTGGCGAGCTCGGGATCTTGTATTAATGCATTGCGTAGCCGTGAAGAAAATGGCTTTCTATCTTTGCCTGTATGTTAGATCCTGCTGGAACACTCTGTCCCCTGCTCCCACTTAATGCCGCTCGAAGCATGTGAACCCAGCGCTACATGGAAGAATCGAGCGGCTCCTCCCACACGGCCAAGCGCATCTCCTTTCTATTGTAAGAGGGGTATCAAGCAGCTTTTTGTTCCTCCGTCTCTGGAAATGCATCAGAGACAAACACGGGGAAAAAAACGGTCACTGTTTGAAGGTGGTGTTGGAAGCAGGAGACGAAAAGACTTAGATTGCAAGACTGTGCTTTTTTAGATTCGTAAATGCTATGCATCTCTTTTTTTTTTTTACATTAAAAAGCTGTGCTTTTCTTGGTTTTTCATTGCGACCTGTTTGAGACATCTGGTTAATCTAAATCAGAACTAATGGCCTAATTTTACAGAGGTGTATGTTTCTGCTGTCAAGATTTTTGATGTTCTTTAAAAACAACGGAGAAAAAAAATTCTTTCTTTTGGTGAGATACAAGTAGACTACTGCCTCTGCTTGCATTTAGGCCCCTCACCCCTTTTCCAGTGTTATCAAGCATGCTTGTATAAGGTCCTTGTATTAACAGTCAGATAGCTCTTGTGTTCTGTAAAAATAGTACCATTAAAAACCAGGAACTTTTTTTTTTTGGGGTAGAAATTAGCAATTTATAGGCAATATAGGACAAAGCAGGTTCCTCGGTTTGTAGCACATCTCTCAAAAAGGAGAAAAGGCATGCGGTGGGAGCTCTGAGACGCAGTGTCTTGGGTTATGTGCCCTAAAATCACGATCCTGTTCATTTGCAATTATATGGATAATCTCATCAAAGTCAGGGAGATTACTCACATGAGTGAATTTCAGAAAGTAAGTTACTGAGTGTTCAGGTTTTTTCATTGCTTCTGGGGAAAGAGTTTGAGTTGCACGAGGACTGGGCAAACAGATTAATTTTAGGCATGCAACATGCAATACAATCCCGTTAAAGGGATGAATGACTACATTTTCACACAAGCATGTTTGAAGTGTTCACACACAAATGTAGTTGAACAGCAATATATACACACAGCTGCACAACCAAGTAAGAACTGTGTATCTGTGATTTTTTTAAACTTTTTTTTCCACCTGATTATAGCCAGGAAACCTATCAGGACTCCAAGGAAGGTAATATACAGACTCTCAATGTGATGTTCCCTCAGCCTGCCAAATCTGTCCTAGAGAACTAATTATATTAATTTTGTCCTGAGAATTCACAGGCTAAATTTCTGTCTGAGAATGATTAAAATGCCTGAGTTAATACCATCGCAAGGAGAAGAAAAAGCTGTAACAGGAGCAGTGCCATGACTACAAATGACAATGGGAAAGAGAGTAAGTTGTGGTAAGTGTTGGCTCGGAAAACTGAAAAAAAAAGGTAAGTGCCTGTTTTTACAGCAGTGTATTCATTGCATTGACATGCAGGATTTAGATATGACAGACCACAATGAAAGAATAAAAAAGCAGCTAATCTGAAATCATCTGTCCTCCAAAGCCAGACCCTGCACTGAATGAAACACGTGCAGGAGCACCCGATTTACAACCAAAAAAATCATGTCCAGCTTTGGCAGAGGGATGTTACGAGTTTGTGAGGCAGGTGTGTATGTCGAGCTACATGTTGCAGTCACTGTTTTACTGTCTCGTCTGTCTTAATAAGTGGATAGTGGGCAATCTCCTTTCTCGTCTGTGCAGGCCTAGCCTAAAATCTCCAGTGTTACCATTACAATGTCTCTGTGTTTTGCTATTTTGAGGTATTTTTGAGACAGGCAGATTTGCTGAAGGTTTGTAGATAGTACTTAATAACTGGTCCAAAGGAGCCGTCACTTGAAAGTCTATCTAGTTTCCAAATCACAAACATAAATAAAGCTGCTTAAGAAATTCTTATGACATAACTGGAAAGTAAATGAAAGGGTTTTTTTCTCAGATACGTTAAACTTTTTTTAAAAATCTGGCCATATTTTTTAACTACATCATAAATCAAAGTACCTAAGCTGCAAATACTAATGAAAAATGAATGCTTGCAGGACCAACATATTGGTTTCTTAAAATCTTAAATTATTTTATGAAATTTGCGCCTAAAATCTGCAGTCACAGTTTTAATTCTAACAGACAGGAAATACTGTGCTAACAGTATCATTAAAATTCCTGGGGTTTGGCCAATATAGTTAGGCTGGTGGACTCTCCACTGCATGGAGCTCTGCTCTGGAAATATTTCTGTAAAAATTATGCTCAGATGTGTTTAGAGGGATCAGGTGTTTAGATGCCTGTTCTGTGGACAAACATTATGCAGAAGGCCACGTTATAATCCATAATGATTTTTGCAGTAGTTGATAAGCTTGTTCTAGCTATCATCTTGTTTGCCTGCTGCCGATTTCATGCCTCCTCAACTACTGGCAGAAACACCAGAAGAAACCAACTCCTGGTTGAGCTCAGGACAGTCCTCGCCATTGCTGTCACCCCTGCCGCAGATGATGACCCTGCTTTGGGAACCATTGCCTTCAAAGCCAGGAACCAGCTCTTCCAGGAATACCACTTAATGTGGGCTTAAACATGGGCCTAAATGTTAGGCCTTCCCCTGCTTCTTTAAGCCGCTTCAGCATCATGAGGAATCCCTGAAATGCGTAAGTGGGTGTCAGGATATTCTTCTTCCAGCAGGTTACTGAAATTATTTCAGGCCTTCCTAAAGCTATGCTGCAGGCTGGAAAAGAAAACTCTGGGAAGCAGAGAACTATAAACCTCTTTATCACCCCTCCCAACCCAGCTGCACTATGAAAAACTACAGGAGAGGTAAAAATTTGGAATTTGAGATGACATCATTTGATTGCAGAGCATGACAACAAGTGGTTAAACCATTATTTACACTTTAAAGCTCCTTTCACTTTAATATTATTGTTAATAACTTTCGCATGCAGGACTGCAATGTCTGATTGTTTATCTCATCTATATTAGCCTCTCCTGTTTTATTCATAAGTGCATACCAATGGAAAAATGGATGTGTAATAACGGTTATGTATAACTCTGTGTTGTGAGGAGCTCTCTATTGACAAGCTTGCAAATAATCTGCTCCTGTTGTCGTCTTAAATTTTTGTTGTTACTGGATCCAAACTATGATTGCTTTGTTAAAAACAAGCACCCCTGCCACACCTGCTACTATCCCACTTGAAAAAAAAATCATATTTATAACAAAAACAGATTACTGTTTTCTGAATTTGCTTTTCATCTGCTACATGTGCACGCTGTCACATGTTGTTTGCTGAAATCAAAGCAATAGCAGAGGAAAAGCCTTCTGTTGAATCTGTCCCGGCCAGATTCCGGTTTCTGCCACCTGAGGCTCACGACACAAGGAGAATCTTCCCTGTGAGTGTTCCCTTTGAAATCAAACTTATCCCCCACAGATCAAGCCTTTTTCTGTATGGAGTAAGGGCAGCAGAGTTTTGTCATTTTAGGATGTAATGAGTTGGTTTTCCCGAAATTACTTTTGCAGAACGCGCCGTAGTTATAACCAACGCCGACAGCTTTCCCTTGCTCCTCCGAGCCTTTCCATCCCCTCTCAAGCTTCCCGCAGCGGCAGAAATGTTTGTCAGACTGTTGCTGGACTGCAGAACAGGACTCTGGCTTATGGGACTTGTCCCACTTGCTTAAACAGGACTCTACTTGTATGCGAAATGGTTTGAGGAATTTATTGCCCGATAGACCAATCTTACCAACACAGAGCGGGTGCCTGGGTGTACGTGTGTGTGCGCGCGCGCGGGTGAGCACGTTGACGGCGGGGGCGGGGGGGTCCCAGTGTGGTCACAAATCAGACTTTTGCCCTTTCTCTGACTCATACCAGTCTATCTTATGCTTTCAAAAGCAAGACTTCTCCATTTTGGAAGAACATGCGACCGACTTCTTCACCCGCACACTTTTTCAGGACAAACCACTAGTTGCTACAACGCCGCGGTTACTTTCAGTGTCATAACGCTGGGCTGAGAGAAAGGCTTACCATCAGAGCTGAAGAGCCCTTATCCCTGCCTCACTGCGGAGTGCCGCTGTTTACAAGTGGGCTGGATCCCCAAGACATTTCTGAGCCCAGGGAAAAAAAACATTAGGCCCAAGATACCCCTTGAGAGGCACCGAAGGGCACTCACCCTGCAGCGAGGGGGGCCAACCGCTTCTGTCTCCATCTTAACCCAAGTCGCACAGCCGAAGTCTTTCCGAGAAGGACTCCAGTATCACCGCCGTACCTGGAGGGGTGCCTACCTGAAAACTTTACAGAACAAGGTGGGGACTCACAGCCAGACCGTGGGGTCCCGTGGGGAGCAGCGTGGACATGCAGGGCGGGCTACGGACTCTCTGGGTTACATCTGCCTCCTGGAACGGCAACTTCTTGTCTCTACAGCTGTAACTACATATTCAGAGCAACGACTAAAGAGAGCTGGAACATTAATAAATGATTTATGCATCCCATGGTAAGCTTTCTTTTGCAGAAACAAAAAATAAAGAAGCAACCTCCTGCTATATGCTTTCAAATGCTTGCTAAATGACAAAAATAATGTGGCATTTTAATAACACCAACCTACACTAAAACTAAACTCCATACATAGAATGGATCATTGATATACTTTATGTATTGCAAACAGTAGTCTTCAGCTAACAGGTGAGAGAAAGCTTATGCCAGTCTAAGGCACATATACAGCTTTTTGGAAACAAATACCAATTATTTCTCAACTGTTACTTCTTTATTAGGCCAATGCCAAACAGTGCAAAACCATAGCTAGAACTGACAGTGGAACAGGAAGAGTATAGGCTTAACGCTTTTCTACACTGAAGGGCTTTAACAAGATAACGCGTAAAAAGCCTGTAACACCTTCACACTTTCTTGCATTTCCTTATTGTGTCAGGAATAAGTTCCCAAACAGGCAAAAAAAATGAATTCCATGCTGTACATGTAGTATATTTATTTTCAGAAATAAATATATATAAATTCAGACTCTAGGACCAGAACAAATTTCTTAAAAATCATACAATGCTAATTCTTCTCCTTTGAACTCTTGAATCTTCCCACTCACCATAAAGAACACTCAGCAGCATCCTTCAGAAAAAGCTGGGAAAAGAGAGTGTTGCAATAGTTGCAGGGGTGTGTGGGGGTGTGTGTGTGTGTGTACTTCTATTATTTATTTCCATGATGACAGAACTCACGAAGCGCTAGGCTCTCTCCAAACCAATGGTGAGAAACAGTTCCTGCCAAAACAACATGAAAGAAATGTTGTAAAGGTTGCATTGTATTGCTTAAAAGTTAGGAAATATCAGAAGCTGGGTTGCCAGTACAACCTTAATTCAACCCTTCTCTGCATATTCATTATGATCCAGTCTTTAATTACATGATCACACACTCTTTTTCTTTATTTTCTCTCCCTAGGGCCTCTGCTTCATTTAAGTATCAGATGGGCTGAGTAAGGCAGTTGTTGAATGTTTACATTTCTCTTCTCCAGCACCCTGCCGTTAGGGTGTCAGTGAGGATCTTGCACTATTGACCAGGCAAACTGCCTCCTCTGTGCCGGGAGCTGCAGAGGCAGGAGTAGGCAGCTAGGACCTGGCCCCAGAGAGACAGAGCCACTTCATACCTCCCAAAATGTACAGGTGCCGAAGAAGTTCAGAGCGGCACAGCAGATCAGTGAAACGCGCTGGCATAGCGGCAGGAAGCTAAGGTACAAACCAGTACCAGGCTAAGGTATGGCCACTTTCTCCGATGTGCTCCACTGAAGATCTGTCAAGGGAAGCTGACTTTCCCTGATCCCGTGAGCTGTATGCCACAGTCTTCATCATGGCTAAAAGCCTGCGTACTTTAAAGGTGAGGATCTTTGGGAGCGTTTCACAGGCAGGAAATGGCAGCAGCAACTTTGCTATCCCACCACAGCACCGAGACGGAGGCGGACTTGCCCAGACCGGGAAAACAAGACGGTTCTCTGCATCAGCAGCTCCTGTTCCCTTGTTCCCTCCCCCAGCTAGGGATGAGGTCCTGCTGGCAGGCATCGCGCAGAGCCCGGGCCTTCCACTTACACCTGAACCGCTTGCTGGCTGCCCGGCAAGAACACCGAGGTACTTCATTCCTCACTAGTAGACTGGATCTGCACGCACAGCCATTCACCCTTTCCATAGACAAGACCCTCTTTATACATGCTGTAACTGGAAGTAATAGGAACTATCAAAACTTCTTGATTGCTTAAAGCGCTCTGAATTTATTGACTTTGCAGGAGATTTGAGGGAAATCCTTTGATGGTCTAGCAAGTGTTTTAAAAAAGAAGATAGAAAAATCTTTTAAATTTCTTCCCCTCCCAGAGTGTGGCATGAGGTACACGCTGCCACATTATGTTCTTAGAAGTACAGTTCAAGGGGAATGATTCAAATCTGAACTGAACCTTGCTGTCCATAACAGTTACTGCTGTAGCAAGCTGACAAGAGCTTTTTAAACCTCATGCTTTGGGGTGCTACCACATAAGACCACTTATCTACTTGGGAGTTCCTAAAACTCCTTCTCAGTGCTTGATTCTGGCTGGAACTAGGTAGGAGAGATGAGAAAATGGCCCAGATAAAGCTCAGGTCCAAGCAAAGGTGGCAAACATTATGCTTTTTTTTGTTGAAGCATTTCATTTCCAGTAGTTATTTCGGTGTAATTGCGGTGCTCTGAGAATAACGTCGATTTTGCACAGGAGAAGTGTTATTTTCCAGTAGGATGATGGACCTCGTTGTGAAGGGGGAGAGAAGCATCGGCTGCTCCGAGGTTTGAAAGAGAACAGCAAATTCCAACCTATGAACAGAGCAGAAATGGCAGCTCTGGATATACCTCACATATGCTGCGGAAGCACTAAGAAAGGACGGCTGACACCTACGGCGCAGCAAGAGGAGAGGCCAGGTTGGCACCTCCTTCCCTCTCACAGGACAGAGGGACGGCTCGTGATCGCTAATGTAATAGTCAGAGGTTAGTGGGGGGGAAATAGATGAGACTGTGCTCTAAAACCCACACCAACATTTTTAGTATGCAGTAAAGCGTTCATAAAGCTAAGCTCTCAGAATTATCTTTTGAAGGTGTTTTGCAGATCTCCCTTGTGTATAGAGAGTCAAAGAGAGAGTCCCTTGAGGCTGAGAGTCTAAGACAGAATAGATCCCGAGTGCAGAGAAAAGACCAAATGCACTATTCAGGTACATCTCTAACACCAGACAAGCAAAAATGGTGTATTTTCATCTCCTACTCAAATTATTTCGCACGTGTATTTTTATATATTTCATTACTGAATTATTTTTACTGAAAAAGAAATCTTAGGATTTAATTGTGTGTTATTACTGTGCCTTTAATGGCCTGATTTCTGATCTTTGACTGGAAGAACTGTACATGTAAATATCAGGCTGTATTTCATTTGCAGCTTTGCATAGGGAGGGGCAGGGCATATACCCTAGGGGAAGAAGGAGTTTTCTATCAAAGAAGCTACACTTTGTGTTTTTAACAAAAAAAAAAAAAAAAAAAAGGGAAAAAAAAAAAAAAAAACAAAAAAGGACTTCTGCTGCTTCTTTCATCTCCCCTTTGGTGTTACAAAAAGGGACACACATGCCATTGGGAGGCTTGAGGCTTTACACTCTTCTTGGCCATCGCTAGCTGAGTAATATACGTCAGTCTTCCCCGTCCACCCCGGGTTTTTCCCCTGTCAAAGCAACCGACAGAAAAGCTGGGATAATGGTTCAGTCCCAAGGGAGACTACGCCATTGAGCAGGGTGCACGAGGTGCGGTGGAAGACTAGAAGTTGTGTTCCTGGGGTGTCCTCGGAGAAGCAGGGCTGAGGTTTGCCCAGTGGCCCCTGAGAAGGCCCTTCCCCCGCTGACCGGCGCTCTCCCTCTGCCCGTGGCCCGGGTGGCCCACCGGCCGCCCGCAGGCAGGGCCTTCGCTCTGCGGGGGGGGCAGCCCGCCCGGAGACCCCGGCCTGAGCGCCGTCCCACGGCCACGGTACGAGGACAGGGCCACGCTCGCTCCCGCCCCGGGGTGCTGGGGACAGGAGGCCGCCCCCCCCCCCCTCCGGGGGCTCCCAGAGCGGGCAAAAGGGGAAGAGCCACGTCACCTCCGGTGGCCATGGCGATAAACAAACACGGATGGGTGAGCGCCCCTGCAGCGGCTGGCTTGTCCGGAGGGGGGGGGGGGGGGGCGCCGGACCTGTACCAGCACACCCCCCCGCACCCACAAACCACCTGCCCCGCCGCGCCGCGCGCACCGG
>JAVKLA010000062.1:12179201-12202979 GCA_034782735.1 Sagittarius serpentarius | reverse complement strand
TTGGCTTCGTAGACAAAGCGTTCGGAGCAGCCCGGACTTGGGCTCCGCTCCAGGGGCTCGAAGCGCTCGGTCTCCAGAAGGGAAAAATGCTCCGAAGTTGCTTTTTTGGTTTTTGTCAAGTAAAATTCAGCGGTGGACGATGAGTCTCAGTTCCCGTTTCTTCTGGAAACATCTCGTAGCCACCTGACAACCCCGGTTAGGATCAAATACCGAGGGTTTCTTCTTTGCTGCCCTGTGGGTTTTGTAATGCCGAGCCTGTGTCCCAGTGTGCTTGATGGTGGCTACAAGTAGCCGCAGACCGATAGGGTTTTGGGTGGGATAAAACTCCTCAGGTAAGTGAAGCCATTGGTATCTCGCCCTGGAAAACAGGCTGGGAAGAGCAGTGGCGAAATACAGCTTGAGTCAGTCGGTAAATGCTGCCCAGCTCCTTCCCTAGTTATTTTTGGGTGCTCTTAGAATGTGAGGAACTAAGGATGGGTGTGATCTCAAGAGGATGCTGGAAAGGTGCTTTTTTCCTTCTTGGTTCGTGGAGATTTGAAGCGCTTGAGGTTTTCCTGCTACATGTGTAATCACTTCTGTATTTTTATGTTTGTTTCTGCGAATGCCAGGAAGTTGCATTTCACTCCTTTCAGATGGCAAGACGTTGTTCTCTGTATGTGGTAGCACGAAACAGTAACTTTGTACGAGTACTTCCCAAGGGACACTGCACTTCTGTAAATCGTCAGATAAAATAAAGGCTGTAATGATTTTTCAAGTCACCTGATGCTAAGATAATAAGCTTTTCAACATCTTGAGGTGTGAAATTTGCAAGAGAACGATGATCGCTGTGCATCTTTTTGAATACAGAATTAAGGAGGATAATCTTTTTTTTTTTTTTATTTTATAGAACATTATAAACACCACTGGTTCCCAGAAAAGCCATGCAAGGGATCAGGTTACCGATGTATCCGAATCAACCATAAAATGGATCCTCTCATTGGACAGGCAGCACAGCGGATTGGATTGAGCAGTCAGGAACTGTTCCAGCTTCTTCCAAGCGAACTCACTCTATGGGTTGACCCGTATGAAGTGTCCTATCGTATTGGAGAGGATGGCTCAATCTGTGTGCTGTATGAAGCTGCACCTGCAGGAGGTAGCCAAAATAACACCAACATGCAAATGGTAGACAGCAGAATAAGCTGTAAGGAGGAACTTCTCTTGGGCAGAACTAGCCCTTCCAAAAGCTACAATATGATGACTGTATCAGGTTAAGATATAGTCTGTGGATGGATCACCTTAAAATGGATGGATAAATTTGGTTTTTACTTTGGGTGGGCACCTCTGGGGATGGATTATGGAATTTAAACCATGTCACAGCTGTGAAGATCTGGCACGCGTTAGAGTGGTATACTTTAAAGTGACAGTGCCATAGTTTGGACAGTACCTTTCAGTGATTTAATAGCCTGTGAGTCAAAATGATTGCAACTTGCTAGGGAGTGAAGAAGATCTAGGAAGGGTCAGTTTCTCCCAGACATCTTAATTTCTACACCAATTTTCAACCCCAATCTGTATTTATAAAGTGATTCTCTGCAGTAGGTCTTGCAGAGTAAATTTGCACTATTACATTTATTAATTGTTAGCATTTTTGGCAGCTCAGTAACAAGACTTACTGTTATGAACACCATAGTACTGGAAATTTTATTTTTCAGACTTTTACCTAGCACTTACAAATATGTATAAATGTACATAAGATAAACCAGTAAGGATGACCTGGGGAAATGGTCAGATCTTTACATTGGCCTCAAAAGTGGCAAGTGATCAGAATCTGCCGTGGCAACAGGCTTTAAAAAGACCATATAAAGACACTGTCTGAACTGTGGTGTTAGCACCAGCCAGCTATCTGTACATTTGCTAGCTTGTAGTTTTCTAAGACTGAGTAAACTTCTTATTTTTAGAAAGTGGAGGTCTGGTTTGTAATTTCCTTGTTCTTAATTGGGTAAAAGTCTTTTCCACAAACCACCATCTATTTTGTGAACTTTGTTAGTCATCTTTTATTTGGTAAATTATGAACTGGTGTAAATTTGTACAGTTCATGTATATTGATTGTGGCAAAGTTGTACAGATTTCTATATTTTGGATGAGAAATTTTTCTTCTCTCTATAATAAATTGTTTCCTATCTTGGCATTTTAATTAATCTCTTGTCGTGATTACATAGGATCAGTTAAACTATTTTTGTCTCACAGTAGAAATGAAATAGGTACTATAAGGGCTTAAGAGCATCAATGGCACCCTGATGCTAGGGAACACTTGGTACAGACATGGATTAATGAAGACCTCGTATGTAAATGCTTGGGAAGTTTAGGGAAACACAATGATGTACATGTCACTTTAAACTTTTTAAAAATCAGTCAATGTGGAAATAACTCCAGGGCCAGTAATTCCAGGATATGAGGAAAAGGTACAGAAATAACATCCACCAAAGATGACCCGAATAAATCCAGAGGATTAAAGTTTACTTGGCTTCCTGATGAAGGATATAGCAAACCTAAATGTCCATTTTGACCTACTTGCTCACGAGTTCTCAGTTCTTCCCTGATGGATTCCCTGCTCAATAAGAGTTTCTGGGACAAGTGTCCCTTAGCCTTAAAGAGCAGGTTAACCACTCTACAGAAAGGTTGCTCGCCTTTTGATTTCTTCAGATGCAAGACTTTCACTTTAGAAATCATTAAGATGGGATTCAACAAAAGGTATGTAGATCTTTTTTCCCAAACTTAAAAGGTTGGTTGAGGCGAAGTGAGAAGCCCATACTTATATGTGTATTCAAAGTTAATGAATGATGTGGAGATGTGATTCACTTAAGCACCACACGAATGTCATTTGTTATACAGCACAGTGGTTAGTTACACTTGAGAAAAATTCCTTACCACTTTCTTTACACTTGTTAAAGTGCTGGAGTAAGACTCAAGAACTTTCTGTTCCTTATCTCCTGTGTACTTTGTTCTGTGAGTGTTTCATAAAAGGCCTACCCAACTTGGTCGCTTCAGTTATGAGAACTGCCGCTGTTGCTCTGGAGGAAAAGAAAACAATCATTACTTGCCAACTAAACTTGCTAGCTATGGATAGGACTGAGCCTCGGACTTGCTGTGCATTGTGGCAGCTCCTGCTCAGCTATGAGCCTTTACAATGTGGCGATAGTAATGCGTTGTATCTCCACTTCAAGTCTTTGTCTTCTGATCTGTAATATAACTGATTATATGTAGGCAAAACATAAAGACGTCTAGATTTTTTTTACCAGTTTCTTTCCCACTGTTTTTTGAAAGTTCAGCTTTACAAATACTATTTTTACCATGATCTGTGTATGTATGTCAACATTCAAAGTATTGCTAGGGCTTCTCCAGCACTATGACTTTCTGGCATAGACTGGTGGAAGCATAAGTGCTCCTGCAGCAGTGAACTTTAAAGAGCTTGCTCAGTATCTGGATCTGGCAATAGCAGATTTACTACCAAAGCTTCAGAATGAGCTTGCTTTGAAGTACAGGGGTTACTCATGCGTAGAGTCAAAGTTTAGGTTCACATCGTAATGCCTTAAAAATTCTACTACTCTTAAGATGATGCTTCAAGTTGTTAAGTCTGTAAGCAAGAGATTTATTCAAGCAGCAGGAGTACTCAAAGACGTTTCTGTTGCGTTACATGTCCCCAGACAGCATACATATAACCAAATAGAAAGAAAAACATTGAGCTTGGCTTCTTGCAAAGCTATATTAAACTCATGAAGCTCGCTGCTGGCTGAGCTGTGCTTGGTATATTGTGGTGCTGCCTATAGTCTTTTCTGCTGCACGGTAAGAACAGCATCAGCCAGGGTAGCTGCATCGTTGGTCTTTGACGTGAGCTATGCGCATTATGAAAGCATCAGCTGTCGGTACTTTCTTTTTGGTAAGTTGAGCGTAGCTTTGCGAGGCAGCAAGTATTCCATCTGCGAGGCCGGCATGGGACGCTGAACCAAGAAGGAGCCTGCTCCCTTAGGTGGTTAACATTTTAGTCCTTTTACGGCAGGGTGCTTTCATTCATGGGATAATTTTTTACTGCAGCTGTAACTAGCCATCGGTACAACCCGCGTCCTCAGAGTTGCTGGGATTTCTTCCAGCTGGAATTTAAATATGCCCCAACGTGTGCACAATGTGCCCTTGTCTGATTGTGAAAGTACTTAGCACGCTGTGGCGGCAGGGCATAGGAAGGACTCCTGAGAGAAATGGAGTATGTTTGTAAAAGGAGGCTGTTGCCAATCCTGTGTCTTGGTGCAGGTAGAACAAACAGTGCACTAAGCTAAATGCTTGCCGCTTTTGAATTTCATTTAAGGTGCCATTACGAAACCAGCAAGGCTTTTATTGTAACGCAAATATTAGAGATGAGAGCGCAAGATTCAAGACCTGCTTGCCCGGTGCACATTAGTTAAATGAGTTGGACTTTCCTTGTGAAGCACTGAATAATCCTGTTGTTCTGTTGGTGTTCTGAGGGCAGGCTCAGCTGCACGCAGCTTTAATGTTACAGCTCTTCTTAGACTGACAAACCCGTCCGCTAGAACTTGTTGACCATTCAGGGAATGCCTTTGTAAAGCGTCCAATTGCCTTCTAGTTTATGCCAGGTGAGCAGATGTTTCTTTTTCTCACAGCACGTTCCCCCACTGAGCTATGCGTGGTATCGGATCCTATGCACTCGAGTTTGCTTTTGTATTTCATGTTCGGTAACGATGCTCCTCCTATAAGGACTTGTATTATATGTATCCTGTAAGAATCTCTGTTGCTCTGTTCTCTTTGCAGTTGTGTGGTTTTTTCCTGCACGCCTGGCTTAAGCAGTCATTCAGACCATGATCTTTCTCTTCCTGTAGATCTCAGGGTCGTTCTTAGGTCCGAATAGAGATGTGAGGGCTTTCGTTCAATCGCTAATAATGCTGATTTTAGTTTTCTAGCTTTCTGCTGACTCTGCAAAGATTTTCTGGTAGATCTGTATGACAGGCCTCATCATGCCACAGGATTTTCTTATTGGTTTGTTCTATCAGTCTACATGAGAATTTGGAAATAACCTATGTGAGGCAGTCTTCTGATGTGAAAATACCATCGCCGGCTTCTACTTCCATTGTATCTTGTATTGAATCAGTTCACAGGATAAAAAAGTCTCTCCTATTCATCACTAAAAAGAGTCTTCTTGGATCAGAAGATCAACTTGTGCTGTCTCTTGTCATAGCTAGTGATGGCAGTTCTAAAGGCTAGATACTGCTAAGCCTGTATGCTCTCGACTGCCTTCTATTTAAATGGGGAAGAGAGTAGCTTGAGAGGTGATGTAGAAGCAGGGGGAACGGTACTGCAGCAGCAGGACCTTACAGAAGAGTTTACTGATGTGCAAACCAAAAAGAATCTGGTTAATTCTCCTGGAGTTCTTGGTTCGTGCTGATGCTTGTAAACATTTCTGTCACCAAATTAAGCAGATGTCACTGAACATGAACACTAAATCCGCATGAGGTGTCCTGCTAATTAACCTTGCTTACTTATGCTGGGAGAATATGATCTCTTGTTATTGTGCAGGTTAGCAATGAATAAAATGAAGAACATAGCTGGTTTTCTTTTTTGTGTATCTATGTAAAGCCTATTTGTGAATTTCCATAAATTAAGTAGCACTCTACATTTTCCAAAGTTTCCTCTACTTGATGCCATAATTTTCAGGGAGAATGGTTTGTATTGGCAAAAGGTGCCACTTGACCGAAGAACATTAAAGCTGTTTTTAGTTTAAAGAGAGAAACATGTATAGACTGGAGATAAATAGCTCTCCTAAAAAGGAATGTATATTTACACATTCTTGGTGCAATAGCAGAGGTTATTTTTACATGTTTCAGATTTACATTCCAGTGTGGCATAAAGCGAACATTGTGAAGCAGGATGTTAATTCAGTGGCTTTCAAGGGTTGGTAGAGCAAGCTGGGCTTAGACAGTAAATGCTGTATTAATGGTTAGCAGTGACAATTTCATCAACATAGGAATTGCAGGGTATAATTAACATCAGTTGCTTTGACACTATGCTCTTAATGTATGGTTTCAACCTTTCTTTCAGTAGCAGTTGGAGAATGCACTGTGACAAATTATTGCTGATGCAAAGTAGGTCAACAGTAAAATGGCTGACTTACCATCAACAAACAGATCTAAATTATCGTAACTTAATGTCCAGTGGAACTTTCTTAGTGGCTAAGTCTTCTGTGCCCTTGTGTTTCTCTAGCAGGAACCTTGTATACAGCTTTTCCTATCTCCTTATTTCCTAACCATTTGATATTTTTGTCTAAACAAGAGGAACACTTCCTCCCAGCTGGGAAGAAATCCAGACGAGCGGGAACGCTGCATGCGTGACAGCAGCTATTTGCCCTTGTAGTGTTAATTCTGTGACTGCAAAGCTGGCAAGGAGAAACGACTCGCAACTGAGGAAAACAAGTAAAATGCCACATCTTCAAGTTTTGAGGGTTTCGCCACTGAAAGCGACCCATGACAACCCATGAGGGAGGGAAATAGGACTCTGACGATACTGGGTGAGAAAAATCCCAGGCTGAGGGAATGTGAAGTACGTTTTTGCAAAGGGAAGTCTTTTTTTGCCTTGTGATTCCTGTGATCAGCCGCTCAATGTCTCGTCACAAAAGCTTGCAACAGCCTTTTAAAAGTTTTCTTGAGAGGCGTAGCTTTATTTGATGCTTTTACCGCTTGGATGTCAGGAAACGGCCTCTAGCTTTGCAGTTTGTCTGGGGCATCGTAAAATCCAGTGAGATTGGGTTTTGTGCTGATTATATAATGGAATAAAACGATAAATTACTCTGTTAGCATTGTAAGGATGCAAGGGAGGAGAACTTCAGTGTTCTTGGAGCAGCCTTGAGTACATATATATGCAAGGAGCAGCAGTGTCTGAAATACCCAACGACTGGGGCAGGGCTGGGGATGCTGCCCAGCTTTCACGGTTGGGTTCCGGAGAGCAACACTTACCTAAAGAGCTATAACATGAAGCTAAGGTTTGGATACAGCTGCTGACTCCCAAGATCAGCTTAAAGACAGATTTCTAGTACCAATAGTATCACCTGCTGACATTGGCTGCAATTAAGAAATTCCAACAGAGTGCCTTTGCTGTCCTGTGTTCTATAAAATTCAATTATTATTGCTTTTTGTAACCTAAGAACATGTAATAATTGGTGGTGTCTTTGGAGTTCTGCTGGCCACAGGTTAATTAATGAGTTTCTTGTACTTTAAGAAGAATATTGAAAGGCAACATCCCTTCCATGCACTGAAGTTTAAAACCAGTTTTATTTGTATATACACGGGGGCACATATGTCAATTTCTTGTATAATTATCTATCTATACACACATATTTAATTATTAGAGTCTTTTTCAGTGGGTCGTCCTGAAGTCCCTGCTTGCTGTGATTTAATTCACAGGTCACTGCAGGTGTTCTGGAGATTGTAAATTCACATAGATGGAGGAAAATTATCCTCATTCACTTTTTATGCCCTAATATGTTGGTATTAACAAGAACATGTATTCCTACTTTTCTCTTTCAGTTTTCTAAATGTGAATTTGCAGCTCAACTCAATTTGCTACTCAGCTGATTCTCAAGATTTTCTGTGGAGTTTTAAAGCAAATTGTAGTTGTCTAAAGGAACGTTTGCAACATTTTAATCAGTTTAATACCAGACTGAAATGAAGTTAGGATACTTTTAGGATCTTAGTTGTATATTCATGCTAATACTTTGTAAGGCAGGAGAGAGATTTCTCTGGTTTGTGGTAAGCAGTTGTCTGAACAGTCAGCAAAAGGTCCATTTCGATTGAGCCTAGCACCCTTCCCTAGATGGCTGCATGGGAACAGTCGCTTCTGTCTGGTAACATTCAAGTTCTGTAGTGTGTAAATTAGAAATTTGTGTACAAGTGTGCAAGGCTGTATATCATAACTGCAAAATGAAATCAAGCTGCCCGTGTGCTACACCTAATGCTGTAAAGTTATACTAGTGATACTAACCAACCTTCGCAATTCCAACTCTAAATTTAGCATGCATTATAATAATCTCCTTTTTAACCCCTAACTGCTTGCTTCCTTTGCCATTTACAGCCTACCATCTGACTCCCCAGCTTGCGGTCAGCATAAGGTCTTTCTGTTTGTAGACTTCAGATCGGTAGGGAAAAAATAAGGCAGTGGAAACGGCAGTATCAGTCTGAATCATGCTGACATTAAAGCTAATGATAAATTTAGTTCCATGTTTGTGAAAGATCTGTTTCTGTGTGATGAAGGTACCAGACTCTAAATTTTGATGATATTTATCATACATTATTTGTTGTCTGGGTATATTTAACATGGGTGAGGCTTTTGTAATATAACTGAGAAAAACCATGTTGCAAACATGTAAGTACTTTTCAGAAAGACAGCTGAACAAATATATCTACTCGATTGTTTATCCAAATGTTCCTGTGACTCTCTTCAAAGCTTGTTGCTTGCAGAATTGACAAGTCCTGCCTCATGAACAGCGGAACACTGACTCTGAATGCTGAAAGTGATAGTTTCCGCAGTTATTCAGTAGAAAAATATGTGCACGTCATTCAAATTTGAAATCACTATTCGTAGAGTTTACTGAAGTTGAAGTTAACTCCAAGCCAAGCTGATATGTGTGCAAAGTGTCTCCTGAATTACCAAACTGATGTAACCCCATGACTAATTCTGCAGTACAAATATGTTGATTTCCTTTTCTTGCCCCTTTTGGTACCTCCCCCCATCTACAGGAGCATCCCCTTGTAAGCAGTTGACAGTCAATAAAAGGAAGATTGGAGTTCTGATGTGATCTGGACTTTTGAAATCTAAGAAAGACCCCAGCCTTTGCACATTCCTAATTTTACCGTTACGAGTACCATGAAGCCTTTCGACTTACTCATGTGAATGTCACATGCCCTTCAGTATTTTATGAGATCAAGTATGTGTCAAAAGCTGTCTCAGTGAAACAGAAATACGTTTTTTATTATTTCCATAGGCACTGGAAGGCACATTAAAATCTTTATTCTTGACTGAAAAGAAACTTTCCTCTTTATTACCGTAGAATAGAGATAGTGAATAGGCTGAAAAGAGAATGCTGCACACCTACTGCATCATGATCTCATTCTCAACATGATTGCTTCGGTGCTTGCCAGTTCCAATGTTCATGAGTCACACTCCAGTATGTGATTTGCTTAAAAGCAATAAATGTCAGCGCTTTTATTTACAATCCACCTTTGAAGATTTGGAAGTCATAACTTCAACACATTTTTTCTGCGACCGTGAAGGCTAGGAACTAGATTTACCTTTTTCTTTTAAAGGAAAGATGACAGCTTTGACTGATGTATTGCTAGGTCTGACCTAGCTGCAGCGGGTGAAGATGTGTAACTCCCCAAACCCACTCCTTCCTCCACGGTGCCAGAAATTACCCACCTGGTAGGTGGGGCGGCAGAAACGGCTCTTCTGACTCTTGCTCGAAATTAGCTGAAGTTGTTAGGGCTGGTCGATTCGTGTCACGTCAGACCGCAATGCCCGCGACACGGTGGGAGCCCAGTGCTGGCGTCTCACCTGTCTGCTGGGGAGCTGGCAGCCTTTGGCAGGGGGCCGGGGGCCTTGGAGACGCGGTGAGCTCCGCGCCGGCCGGTGTGAGCCCTGCGGACTGCCGTCGTCACCTGGCTGCAAGAGCTGGGATGCGCAAAGCAAACGCACTCCGGCTGAAGTTTGGCGAAGGGGTCACGTGTGATCTGTGGGGGAGGGAGGGGAGTGGAGAGAGCGAAAGACCAGACAAATAATCCATATGGTGAGTCAGTGGGAAAGAACTGAATGTAATTCCAGCCTAATAATGACTCACCGTCCCATTGTTTATAGTACTTGAGAGAGCGTCTGATCACGTGGGCTGTAACGTACGCATTTATATGCTGTCCTTGAGGAAAAACGAGGGAATTTACAGGGGAAAAAAAACCAACGAGCTTATAATTTTAGCTTACCTCTTTCTTGTGTATATTTGAAAGTTTCCACTTACTCTAAATCTCATTGCCCCAGGCTCCTGTGCTAATAAGCCTGGCAAGTTTTGCTTGTGAGCCAAGCGTCTTTGCTAGAAACCTTACAAGCATTGTACAACTGCTTTTAAGACACCTACAGGAACGTGGGGCACCGCTCTGCAGTGTTCGTGTTACCGGCTCGTTAGGTAGCACCGCAGTGGTACTTTGGGAAACTGACTTTGCACATTCGCAATTCAGTGGATAATCCTATCCTTCATCTTCATGGTCCTTGAGTTTGGTATGTGTTCGACTGCCTCCGCTGTTGCTATATATTGCTCAAGTCCAAGATAAATGGCAGTGCTGATTTGCTGGAATTAGGTTCTCGAGTGATTGTTTGCTCTGCAGCCTGCTTCCCAGATGTAGCTGCAGGCAGTGTGGATCCGGCCCGGGCTGCAGATAATGTAAGGTCAGCGGCCAGGGGAGCTGCAGTGATGTAGAAGGCAGTTATTCTCTCGGTGGTGGGGGGTGTAATATAAACCGCAAAAAGGCCGTTTTGGCTGATGATTTCTAAAGAAAGAACCCTTTTCAGTGGAAATTATTCAAGGAGAGGTAATTGTGCTTGGTTGGCTGTTCCCGTGGTGGGTCTGCACGCTGCCTTACCTTCTCCAGAACGGTCAGGTTACTTGAAAAGTTGAACAGTTCAGTTAGTTACACGCTGCATGTACGTAGAGGCACATCCATGCAAATTTACAAGAACCTAAATTATTGCTATGAAAGAAGAGATTGGAGTGGCGTAAAATGTGTGAGAAGCTTCTGCAAATACTTTGGTATGGTTAAATAATTATTATCGGATAATATTTATGCAAAGAGCGGTGGACACAACCGAAGGCAGGAAAGCACCCTGTGTCCTTCTCCCTGGAAACGTGGGGAGCATTCTTATACTTTGGCTTTTTATCGGAAGTTCTGCCCCTTGGAGAAATGGCAATGAGAGGAGGGAACTGAAGGAACCGGAGGGTGGAAAGTAAAACGAAAGTCTTAAGTCAGGGGATGTTAAATCTCATTACAAAATGTTCAAGCCATGAACAAATGTCCTTTTCTAAACTAACTGTGACATAGGTGTCATCAGTTTGAGTTGAAATTAATTTGGTTGGGTTTTAGCAGAAGTTGAAGAGACTGATCTACAGGTAGAGAAAATACTTTCAGAGAGGCTTGTCACCTCTTTTACTAGTGCCCTGCATCCAGCTGAGAATACCTCTCCAATATTAACTCTCTCCAGTCACCTCCACGCCCGAGCCTGAGACCCCTTCCCTAGGCTCTCCTGATGGTTGATGAAGAGAAACAGACCCTTCATGGGAAAACCCTCAAACGGTTGTCTGTGTCCTAGGCTGGAAGGGATGCACTCTAGCATAAGCACTCACATAAGAGAGTGAGAGCTTGCTCAGGTATCACTGACTCCATCCAGTCAGGTGAGTCTCACCCTCTCCTTCTGAATGGTCCTGCGTGTGATTATTTAATGTGCTTTAACTTGCAGTATATTGATTAGATACCTGTAACTATTATATTAACTCCTAATGCTCCAAATGAAGAATAGCTTACTCTGCTCACGTGTTCATTTTGAAATCCATTGGAATTGCAGAACCTTAGAGGAAATCATTAGCAATATGCTTCCTGAATTTTGGGAACATGTGCTTGAGTAGTTGGAACAGCGGAAATTTATTTCTGAGAAGTAGCAGGGTTTGGCTCGTCCCGTGGCAGCTTCCCGTGCTCTGTGCCTGTGGGCACACACGCCTTTCCCCAGGGAATTTTGTACTATGTGCTCATTTATACGTATTATTTTCTTGATGTAAAGAAGAAATAAGTATTTATTTCAGTCCTCATCTCATGCTTCTCTCAGTTTTGAAAAGTAAGTTCCCAAACACAAGAGGACGAATTCTGCTGTTTAGTGTCAAAGTAAAATGGCTTATCTGAAATCATTGGATTTACTTTGGATTGACATCAATGTAATTGCTAATGAAGTTAAGATCACTAAGTATAAAACTGGACATTTTAAGTGCAGCTTCCTTGAGAAAAGAGTGCTCTAACAGGGCCTAAACACGCTTGTGTTTTTTTGTATTAGCTACGCTGAATTTACACATAAAACACACTGAAGTGGTTTGGTTTTGTTCCAGCTGCTGGGCAGCAGCTCCCTGTTGTGTGGGGCATCTGGCTGGACTCCGGCTCTTGGGCCATGGCTGTTGGGGTTGGGGCTTTGCCAGATGGATGATACCCCCGGCTCGGTTGTGCGCCGGTTTTAGACAGGAGTATCAAGCCGGCAATGAACAGCTTGAGGAATCACAGGGTAGGACCAGGTCCCTCTGCTTCTTTCAGGTGGTGTTGCGGGCCCAGAGGAATAGAAAAGCATTGTCCCGTAGTGGCTACCGAAGTGCAAGGGATGTACTGTCACTGCATCCCAGGAAGCGCCTGGTGAAGGGAGCCTCTGCTAGTTTAACATGATCGTTTTTCTGAGTCAAACCCCGCTGGGCGAGAGATGCTGCCTGTGGCACTCTGCAGTCTTGCAAAGCCTGCGCGCACCATTTGAGTATTTTTCCCAGTACTACTGCTGGCTTCCTGGGAGATCTTAAGGAACTAACATGACATTAGTTTTATGTAGTAGCTAGAGGTCACATACCTGTTTACTTTTTGTAACCCACTGGTGAAGCTGTCAACAGTGAACCACAAGGAGCCAGAATAAGATTAAAACCGATTTTTCTTGCACAGTTCCAGATTATTGCTATCTTTGTCTTCTCAGACATCCATTTTTGCACAAAAGGGGTATCCTGCTGCCAAGCTTTGGGGCTCAAATCCCGAAGGGCAGCTGGGGAGCCGGGCCAACTCTAACATCGTTGTTATGAAATAGTGAACTCAGTTTTGGAAGCAACAGGGCCTGCCCACACGTTCCCTTACTTTAGAAGACTGCTAACACTCTCCTAAAAAGCTTGCTTTGTTTCTGCTCCATGAAGTCGGGAGGATGGTCGTATTGACTCGGCATCTTGTGAAACAGGGCTGTCTCACGGCACGGAAGATGCTTACTCATGAGAGGGAAGGGCAGCCAGGGTCACTAAAGGAGCAGAGAGCAACAGATAGACTCTTAGACGTGTCCCTGTTGTAGGTGGTGTACTGAACTCCACCTTATCTTTCCTTTAATGTGATGTACATCAGGCTGCCTCCTACTCCTCTTTATCTGTCCAGCTAAAATTTCTAAGATCGGTGATGGTGAAAAGGACCAGGCAGTGGGCTTATCCTCACAGCAGCACACAAGCCCATCGACTTTTGTTGTTTCTCCTAAGTTTTTCACTTGTGTTTCCCATAAATGGCAGAAGGGCGTGTGTTTGTTTTTATCTTGAGCTGTGCATTTTATTGCACAATGGTATTTAAACATCACCTTTCGGTTGAATGTTTGGATATTCAGCGACTGCACAAACCCCCACAATATCATACTTTTGGCATGATGATCCATTAATATGGTCATGGTGTGAATTTATCCCACTTGTAAATTAACACACTTAGAAATAAATAATTGTGGGTTATTTTGTTTTGTTTTTCAAAGTAAGTTGCTATTTAGTCTTGGCTTGCTGTCTATACTTGTGAATGCTAATGGGTCATTTTAGTTAAATCCACGAAAATCTTTCTCAGTTGACTAATGTCATTCACATTACGTAGAATAGATTATTGTTACCTTGGATTAGAGGGAAAGATGCTGTTGATTGCTGCAAATGAATTTCCTCTGTGTGTCTGGCAATATAGGAGTGAGTTGTGGTTTAATTTTTTTAGATTGAGTCTGCTCCTGCTCCCAACAAAGAGCATTCCCAGGCTCTACTTGATTTCAGAGAGAAGAGGATTTGTCCCTTGGTGCTCTAACATACAGAGCTTTCATTCGTTTGGATATTTTTTCCAGTCATAATAGCTTTGTTAAGAACTATGTAATGTATCATAGAACACAATAAATGGGGTAGAACTGGCTGTTCTCACAAAGAACGTCAATGGAGACTCATCACTGAATGGAAATGTTTCCAGTCAAGTTCTGCAGGGACCAGCACTGTAAAAGTGCTGTTAAAGATTTTCATTAGTGTTTTGAAAATTCATATAAAAATCTCTGCTCTTAAAAGGCCTATATGCCACAGTTTGGAGGAGCATAAACCAAGGACAATAAAGTGCTGATACTGAGTGATCTATATTGCTTTATAAGGAGTCCATTTATGTTATATTTGACCTTACTGGAACATATTCAAAGTCATTCATTCACTTAGGAGTAAGAAATACAGGTCCTGTGTCTCTGCAATGGGAAACTATGTCCAGTGGCTGGAATGAATTTGCAGCTCGGCAGACGAGGAAGAGTAGCAGCTAACACCACAATGTTAGGGCAGAAAGTGAGACCCTTATGTGTGTAACATTCGGGGGAAGGAAAGGTGTGATTTTACTTTGAAATGTGGCACGACGGATGCTAGGAAAGTGCTTATCGTGTTGGTGTCAATGTTGGTGTAAGGACTTCAGAAACCGGGGAGAGGGCAGAGCAGTGCCACCAAGAATGACAGCAGGGTTGAAAGGGTTCCAGGCAGTTGGACCTTAGCTTTCTATCCTGGTTAGCATATGAAAAGGACAGGACTGAGAAGCCGCTTAACAGCCTGAAAGAACCTTCCCAGCATCAAATAGTGGGTGACCAAGGATCCTACAGCCTTATGGAGAGGGAGATAATGAGAAGTTTGGGAAATGCCTGAATCCAGGGATTTTTTGGAAGTAGATTACACATTTTTCACAAAGACGGTTTGATCACGGTTTCAGCGGCCCACCATAAGGAACCAAGGGCCCCATTTCCTGATGTCTGCAAATCAAGACCACGTGACTTTCTGGAAGGTTTATTTAAGTTAAACAAAAGTTAGTGAGTTTGTTGTTTGTTAGAAAAACTGGATGAAATGTGGAGGCCTGTGATACATGAGAAACAATAGAACAGTTAATAAAATACTAGATCATTAGCCCTTTTTTTTTGTCCTTAAACTCTGAGTTTACAAGTATTTAAGCTTCTGTATTTTGGGCTTTTTCTCAATTTTCCCTGCATTCCGGGAGCAGTAACTGGCCATACCATGCTGTCTTGGTAGTCATTCTTTGTAAATGGGTCTAAGGTTCATTAAAGGTGTGCAGATTTTTTGTACCTTCTTCTGAAGCTGTGCTTTATGCAGCCGTCCTGACAAAAAAAACCCACCCAAAACTGTAACATTTTATGAGTGTTTAGGGATCAGCCTTTTCTTAGAGAGGAAGAACCCTCCTTCCATTAGCATCAATGATGCATACACATTTAGAGACGCTGCCTTTGTTTTCAAGGATCACTAAGTTGTTTTCAGCTATGATTCTTTAAAAAGGTTGCACGATTAAACAATCTATATATACCTCTAAACTATGCCTTTCAAAATACTTGGTGTTACTCTGCTTTTCTGAGCGTAGTCAACCCCCCTGTTACTATGGAAGGGAAGGAATGTAAGAAAACTTCTGCTCTGAGCAGACGTAAGGTAGCACACAGATAGTACTGTGAAAATGAAGACTTGTGCGTTCACCTGAACTGGCCCAGGAAGCCTGGAGGAAGGGGAGAGGTGCTCAAGGAATCTGAAAGGCAAAGGTGCTTTTTCTGCTTGTTTGGTACTGTTGAAATTGTTACCTTTCAAAAAAAACCACCACATTTTCACTGCTTTGATGCCTGGTTTTTGCTCAGGTTATGTTACCATTTTGAGCTTACAGTTCAGTGAATAGAGGATAAGGTAAATACAAAAGGGAAACAAAAACTTGCCCAGAGTTTTTATAGGAAAAGTGACTCAACACCTACAAGGGACAGTTGTTTCACTGTGTGTTTAAATATGTATTAAGAGTCCCAAATACATCTCACAAGTGCAGAGCATCCGTTGCCACTTCATAGTGGCGTATTAGTTACCTGCATCAGGTTCCTCGTGGCTTTTGGCCCTCTCTGCATTAAGTACGAGATTTCAGAATGGACCACAGCACTGAAAGACAGAAGCTTGACTGATCTTGTCTTTTATTTTTGTAAGTACATTAGTGACTATAAATGAAAACAGAGATTGGGCTCTAGCTTCTAGGAGGAGAGAGTCCCCCAAGTAAGGAATGTATAAACTCAACAGATGCGATTGAAAAGCAGTAGCATTTTGCATATGTTGACTAAAACACGGTAGTATGGTTTGCTGTAGGGGACAGGAGAGGAACACAGGTTATCCACCTGTCTCAGCTGTGGTGTGTATTTCTTATTTCTGCAGCTACAGAACTCGTACTTGATTTCTTTTTGCTTAAACATAAATTCAGAGAAGAAGCCTAAGTGAACGAGAAGCTTGTCTTCTACCTGGACCGGCCACATTTTCGCAATTTGTGAATCACTATTGAACAAATCCAGGTTCTTGTAACCTGGGCATTTTTGTGATCCAGTCAGATCCATGGAGGTGATTCCTGTGTTCAGTCCTGCAGATGTTGCATGAATAAGCATATGATGGTTCTCCCTACATTTTATTGTCATGTTTAGGAAGCAGTTAATTTTGGAAGCTTACAGCTGCGGTTGGGTTTAATGTCAACATTTTGTTTAGGCCTTTTGGTGTCTCAGAAATCACCTTTTACTAGGAATATTATTGTTGCTATTTTTCTTAAATAAAAGGTCCGTAGAGATTTCCATCAGTTTTTGTGAAAGAGGCTGTATGATATAGTTCCTGCCACGCAGGGAGGGGAAGGGGACTGAGGTAAAGGCCCCGGACACCCTTTGCTGTCCATGCTCCTTGACGCAAAATAGTAATCTTTGCACATGTTGCTGCGTGTCTTTGTCCTCCAGCTGTAATGGTGGAAGTAGCCATTTAAAAATCGGCTTAAACTGCAATACTGAAAAAGTTTGGCGTGCTTGACTAGAGGGACTTCAGGGACCTGAAAGCTTGTGCACCGCCATCTTGGTGGTGCAAGAAGCAGCTTTGTCTTCTTAGAAGCCACAATCCCGTGCCTTTTTGTGGCTCTTCGGGCAGAAATGTGCCTTGGGAGCAGCCCTGGGGAGCAACGCCACAACTGTTACACCAGGTTTGCATCATCAGAGAGCCCAGGCTTATTAGAAAGCTCCTATGGACAGCTTTTTAGTTTCGCACCGCTTTTGAGTGGCGGTGAGGAACCGCCGAGAGAGGTGTGAATGACAGAGAGAGCAACCATCTCTGTGCATTCTTCTCCTGCGTTAGGTTCACAGTAAACATGAATTTGCTGGTTTCTCAGGGTTACCCAAGTGTTATGGCATAATAAATAATCTCAAGAATCAATGTTACGGAAATTATACATTTAGGGGTCAAACCACACAGTGGAAAAAAGTGTTCAAATTGCCCCAAAGCAAAATCCGCTAAAATTCCTGCTGCTTATAAAAAGCTTTAGCGGCTTTCTGAATGAAAACATCCTAAAATCAGAAACCTACATGGTTTGACTAGCAAATGTGGAAAGCAAAGGTTTCTATGTTTCTGATTTTTTTTCTTATTTCAGCCTGTCAAATTCATTCACTCAATTTAATCCAAATTTGCAAAGCTTTTGGTATCTCCGGAAGAGGATTTGAAATGGTTTGGTTTTTTGTTTTGCAAACAAAGCGGGGGAAAAAAATCTCAACAACAAAACTTCAGTTGGAGTTTCACCTGTGTTCTCATGATTTTCTCCAAATCCCTAAAGAAAATAAAAAGCTACTTCCTCATGTGCTTCACGGTTCTTACAACCTGAAGATCAGTTTGGTAAAGCTTATCATAATTTCATTGCTGGCTTTCAGAGAGACCGTATTTTCACTCCACAGAGCTTAGTGTTAAAAGCTAATGGGAAATTTCACTTATTGGTAAGTGGTTTGTTTCTGTCAGTACTAAAACAGCAATCTTAAGGTTACTATGCTTGCAGGCCTTATATGACGGTAAATAAAGGAGTGGCCTGTTATCTTGTATTCGAGTATGTTGTCACAAATATTAAGCCAAGGTCAAAACCTTAGTTTCAAGCTTTAACACGCTTCCATTTGCCTTGTTCAAACACTATATGTAGGCTTATATGCTGCAAATGGTGGTATGAGGCTCATCCAAGGGTCAGGCCGGATAAGTGAGTTAGGACTCGGGCCCACAGGCAGCATAACCCTTGCTCAAACTGGCACAGGAGGAAAGAGCAGAAATCTGGAGTCCTGGCAAAGTTTTCCTCCTTTGCTTCATGTCCGTTGCTGATATCGGGCGGCCAGGGCACCGCCGATCAACTGTTCCCAATTGGCAATAGGAAAAAGGAAAATGACACGCTGGGCAGGGCAGGCTCTGGGGACTGCCAGGCTTTCTGGTGTGAGCTTAAACCCCTTGCAAACACAACCGCGCTGACCGAGGTGTGACACAGTGCGGGCTGCGGGAGGGTGTCTTAAAGGGAATAGTGCTGATTCTTTGGTAATATTTTAAATTCCTGGGGATATAATTAATCTGTAGGTACTGCCACTTCACATAGGTTAAGTTTTTTGTTTAATGCTAGTGCAAACAAATGGATAGTCTGAAAAATATGTTGGCAATAAAGCACACTACATGTAGTGGTAGGTAGAGATAATCTCTTGACAAGGCTCGGGGTTTGTAGCAATACGTAAAAGATACGAGAAGCAAAAAATGCACTGTGTAGGAATAGTTATGTTCCCTCAGAAGAGGGTGTATCTGTGTGTGCAGCAGCCAGATAGCTATCCTGCAAAACACACTGCAAAGGGCAGTGCTGCTATCTAACTGCCAGATCAGCAGCTCTGCTTCCTCCTAAGGCTGCATCATCCCCTAGTCTACTACCCAACAGGGGCTTATGGCTGGTTTTTGTGTGTTTTGTTGGTTATTTGGGTTTTTCTTTTGGGGGGGGGAGGATTTTGTTGACCCCTTATTCCCGTGCAATGAATAGGTCAAGATCATCTGGCAAAAACACTTGGAAGAGTATTTGAAAAATATCACCTCAGAAATTCAGTTCTCCTGACACTGGAGCTGTGGGCCACACGCACACCAGGTATAAATACACCAGAACAGTTAATAGGCTGGTGATGAGGCATGCAAAGGGAGGCCGAAGGCTTCAGCTGAAGCCCTTGTTCCATTGACCTCACGCCACTAGTCTGTCTTCTAGGGCTGTGTGAAAACTGCTTGAGTATGAAATATGAATTGGGAAATACACTGTACATGGCATTTCAAACTACGAAGCTATTTTAGGGACCTCTCTCATTCATTTTGAATCAAAATTTTATTCTGGACCAGAGAAACCCTTTCTTTCTGAACATTTTATCAAAAGTAAGCCATTCCCATGAAAGTTTCCATTTCTATAAATTAACATTTTTTCCAGCATGGAATAAACTTCCATTTTGCACTGCTTTGTAGAATTATGCAGCTCTTTGCCATAGAGAGGTCTTTGTCAGCTGGTGTCCCAGTCTGGTGTTGAGGGAGAAGACACATTCTTGTAGATATAATACTTGGACTCAGAAAGTTTTGGTCTAGAAAGCATTTGGTTCACTTTCATGTTGCTGAGCGGCTGGGGCTAGTTCACTTCCCTTGTCCTGATACCCCGATTTCCATTTGAAAATGCGAATACCGGTACTGCTCTCGTTCCTGCCATGCTTCAGAATCTACAGATGGAAATGTTACAGGCCTATTTTATCTATATGACATGCATATTTTAAGGCAACATTTTTTTATCAACAAGATTCAAAGATTGGGCTTTTCTAAACATTTAATTTTATTGGCGCTCTTGAATAATTGAACCGTGCAGAAGAGGTACATTATGTTGTCTTCCTGCTGAAAAAAAGAACTTGATCCGTAGGACTGCATCCTGTGTGGGTCCTTTGCTTTTTGCTTGGAAAATGGCATAGTTTATCCCCAAACCAGTCCTGTGTTACTGAGTAGGCATCTGATTTGAGACATCTCTGTTGTCTGTGGCCTGCCCTCTAGATTCATAGAAGAGTTGTAGGTCTGGTCCGTGAATATGGTCAGATTACTCTGATTTCATTCATAGTTTTGTAGTCGTCTTTGTCTGCTGCCGTGAAGTGCAGCTTTGGCTGCTGTGAAGGCGGGGGGTAAGGGGGTGGGCAGGGAGCGTCCTGTCAGTTTACATCAACTGATGATTCTGCCTAATGATTTCCCTCTCCCTGTTCTTGTCTCTTGGGGTGACACCTTATGGGTGGTGTTGGCTCTAGAGCGGTACCCCCATGTTAACGCATGAGGCTTTATGCAGGCATTGGGCACTGAAGTATGCTATCGCTGAACACTCTTCTTTCAATGTACAGTGATGTTTTACCTATTTATGTCTCTTCCTGAAATAGTGAGCGTGTCCATCTGTCTGATAAAAAAAACCAAAAAGGTGGCTCTTTCCTAACCCGACAAAAAGCTTTTCGATTAATCTATGTTAAAGTAATATAATTTAGTTTAGTGTAAACATGTACAAAACCATTGTTTTGTTTTGTTTTTTTTCATGTTGGCATCTAAATCAATGTTTTGTCTCTCATTATAATTTTTGTTTACGTGTGTGTTCTCTCTAGACACAAGTACTGTAGTTTTTAAGGAATCGATTAATCTCTCTTTCTCCCTTACAAAAAAATCATGTTAATATGATATCCTGCAGCTCTCTGTTGTTTACATAGTATTAGCACAGGGAAATACTACTTTCAGTTTGATACATAAAGCCCTCCTTGTCTCTTGTGCCTTTTGTCTGTAGGCTATTATGCATGTGACTAAAACCATGCATGACTTGAGCAAATGTTTGAATAGGGTTCTTGTGCAGTAGGACTGTATAAGCCATTAGGCATACTCTCTTTAACTTGGTGATGAAAACATTGTGGTACATTTGGTGGCACAAAGTAGAGTAAAATTGCTTTTGTGGCAGCAGAATAAATAGCATTCTAATTTGGCTTTGTTATTGTGCACGTGTGTGTGCTGCATACTTCTGGCAAAATTATCAAGGACTAAGCATGAAAAGTGTTAAGATTATTTGAGTTCTGGGCTGAAAGCTGGGCTGAAAAGAGAAAAAAAAAGTATTCCTCTTTTCATTCTGAAATTTGGAATCAATATTATTCTGTCATTTTTGTGATCAGAGCCCTGGATTCCATTAATTGACATGTGAGGCTGTTGCTAACCATCTTTTCTAAGCATAAAGCCTTTTGTAAGAAGAGCATCGTTTTTCTTTCCTCTCTCTATGTGATGAATACAACGATAGGGACCTGAATTTTCGCTGTGGGAATGTGAAAAACATGGGAAGCTGCTCTCTGCCAAGTTACTTCCTTAAGGATCCGCTTTACACACTGCCAAATCAATGACCTGTCAGGTGCAGTTACGTGCCATAGCAATGATGTGAGGTCAGTCAGATGAAACCAAGGTATGTATTCCCAGCAGATCCCAGCTATCTATTTAACATTGTCAAATGAAATTTTCTTTGGTACAGAGCATCCTCCTTCAGTTCCATTTGTTTCCACATTTGGTTAACTCTGAATTTGCATCTATTTTGTGAAATCCTAACAATGGAAAAAAATTATTTCATTTATTTTGCTTTATCTTGAAATACTACCCTGTATGTTTGCTATTTTGTCTTTCAGCACAAACCCGTGCTTGTTATATCTATTTGCAACTCTCCCTGGTCTAGAGAAAGTGCCTATTTCATGTAATAAAATAAACAAATATGTTCTTTGCTGTAATGGCGAGGTGGTATTTAATTAATCTATCCTACAGTAACATAAATTTAGTGTCTCCTAAGCACATAAGTATTTCCTTAGAAAATGCCAACTTATAGCATATTTGTTTTGTCTTGCAAGTCCATACTTGTGAAGCAAAAGATATACAAATTGGGTCTGTAAATCAGTATTTTTACATGGAGTAATTTCTCATTGTGTCCTGGAAAACTTGCATTTTACCAATGCTTCAAACCTTTTGACACCAGAGGAGAAATTATTTTCTTAAAATGGATTCAGGATTTTCCTTTTTGTCCTAAATAAAATAAAATTGAAAGAAAGTTCTATTTGCCTAATGACTGAGAACTGCTAGGCATTAAAAAGAAACACAGTTTTCGTATACTATGTACTGCATACAGTATACCAGTGCAACAGCATTTTTAGCTATTGCATGTATCTTATTGAAAGCAGAAAACACAAATGATAATGCGGAAACTAAACATCTGGATTTCAAAAATGCATTTCATAAGTAAAAAGTTACAAAAAATGAAAGAGGAAAGTGGTCCTTTTTTTTAGGGGAAAAAAGAGACAATGAAGTAACAGGAAGCTAAACCCAGAACTTTTAAAAATATATTCTAAAAATATCTGATTCAGAAATGCAGACGTCCTGACTGAAAGCTGCTGCAAGATCTTGTACGAAAAATCTGTTTTGTTTTCAAGATGTTGCAGTTCATCCTTAATTTGTTGTCTTGCTAGGGATAGTCTACGTGCTATCGTTTGAGCGTAAGTCACTGTAAGGCTGCATTGTGATTTCTTTTTTTTCAGATATTTTGAAGTCATCTGTTGATTTTCTGAGCTGCGAGACCACTGCTGAATCATTTCAACAACGGTACTTCATGTTTCAAAAACATGTAAAAAAATTACAGTTCTTCAAAGAGAAGAAGCAGAGATCTGGTTCCACAATGGAGCGCTGGAAAAAGAACACAAAGGTGGGACGTAAGATGATACCCTCATCCTTTCATGGGGGATAATTCGTAGCTAACTTATGAAGCTGATACACAATTTGAGGAAACGAGCATCCCACCCATTTTTCTTTGTGTGCTCCATAGAATTCACATCCTTCCATTTTTGTTTTTTTGTTTCCTTGAATTGTGCCTCATAACTTATTGTCATTACTCGTTAGCTGTTGATGTGTTCGGAAGGCTGTCCAGACAGTGACACGGCGTGGAAATAGCTGAGTAGTTCAGAAGAGAGATTCATAATTCACGGTGACCTTTAATGAAATGCAAAGTTGAAGAAAGCCGTTTTTAGTTTACCACATCTGAAACAAGTGAGAACACTTCTTATCTCTAGTCTTTGCTGCCATGATATTTAAAGATACTCTAGTGCAGAGGAAACGTATCTTCACATGGGAGCCTACATTTATCAGTGTTTTGGTGAACGGGATGTGTCATTTGAACTCTCTTTTACCTCTGACCATCAGATTTAGGACCTGGCTGACCAGCTCTCGGCCAGGGCTGCTACGTGGTTTGACAGGCAATCCTGAGAGCCACAGCATGTTTCCACCTTCCCCCTTTCTCCTGGAGGGGAAGAGCTACGCGTGACTCTGAATGCAGCGCTGTTTGCATTTTCTCTTTCCAGTTCCTCCCTTTTTTCCTGATAACAGCAAGGAAATACCGGACCCAGCCTCCTCGCTCCTTCCTACCACGCCAGAGCCACGCCGCAGTGGCAGTTTCGGTTGCTCCAAACCAGCTGGCAAAGAGAAGCGTCCATATGACAGCCACGCAGGATGGCAAGGGGGCGGGGGGGGCTGGAGAGGACCACGCTCTCCGGGGTAGCTGCGTTGGGGCAAGCGGCAATCTGGCCCTCGGTGTGCACCTGCCCGCGGCGAGGGTCTGACAGCGTGGCTGCCGGGGGGAGAGCCCGCAGGAGGGCAGAAAGGGCTGGGGGGCACGTCCTCAGCTGCTCCCCCGCTCCAGCGGGACAATGAAAGCCGGTCCTGCTTTCATCAGGTGAGGGATCCAAGCCTGAAGGCTAACTCAGTGAATTGTTCCCTAATGCAGTTTCTCAGAGGGTGGCCTGCGGCTGGGGGGGGGGGGGGGGGGGGGG
>JAVKLA010000062.1:12166963-12179101 GCA_034782735.1 Sagittarius serpentarius | reverse complement strand
ATTACCCCCGCCCCCCCCCCCCCCCCCCCCCGGATAAATGTACTGCCAAGACTGAGCGCTCGCCCCTCCAGAGCACAAGCCCCTCCCGGAGCCTTTTCCTTTGCTCCCCCGGCTGCAGCTTCGCACTACTCAGCTGAGTCTTCCTCCTCCAACCGCCCCCCCCGCCCCGAGAGGGGTCGTGCTGGCTGCCCACCTCCCTGCAGAAGACAGTGCACACTGTCTCCCTGGGAGGGGGGGGTGTCCAGGTGCTGTAGCCCAAACGACAGCTTGTGGGCCCACTGGGCTAAAACACTGCCAGTCCAGCCTATCCAGGGACCCTGCTTTACACGTTTGGTCCTGAATGGGGAACAAATGCTCATCGAAATGACAAAAGAGGTGCTACCCTATTGCCTTATGCAGATGGGAAACCTACTCGCATTGGCCATATTGCTTTTGAGCAATTCCCCTAGTTCATCCGCATAAAAATATCTGTCCCATGAGCCCTCGATCTCCTGTGGGCAGCTCATTTGGGCCACTTCACAAATCCGTCTGGCGGAGACTTACTGGGTACATCTGGCTTGCTCGTATTTCTAGAACTGAGCAAAGGACGTCTTTATTTGTGACTGTTCCCTCCATTTGGATCACACGGGGCTGGTTACCCAAGAAGGGATGTCTGCCGTGCTCTAAAATGGGGAAGATTATCTGGGTGCAGCTTGAAAACGAAGCTGTGTCGCAGCACCTGTTCAATCCCCTTACAAAGCAAGCCAGGATGGCAGGGGTAGAGACAGAGCAGAGTGCATAAGATGCAGTCTTATTTTAAGTGAAATTTAAAACCTGCTACTAGAAATAAATGCTTTCTTCACGATGCGGTAGTAAGGAAGGGAGAACACATTTTCCAAGCAAATTGCGAAAGTTCAGGAAATTCTTGGCTCACTATTTGTTCCAAGTGATATAAAGGAGAAGGAAGAGACTATCCAGCGTAAATCATATTTTTAAGAATTTCCCAATATTGCTTCCTGTCTTTGTGCTTGGGCAGCAGATTGTATACAGAAATGAAACAAATTTGCTTTATCTTTTCAGAAGAAAGTATCTACCATATCATTTACCGGCTCTCGTTCGTTTGTTCGTTCAAAAACAGCAGGAAAAGGGCTTTTGTATTAAGAACAGTCAAGGTCAGGGATTTTTGTTTTTGATGTGGGCTGCCAGTAGCTTGACTTCTCTGACTACTATTTCCAAGTCAATCTCAGATAGCAATCTAATTGCTAGCTTGCAGGGAGAGATTTCACAGCTACAGGTTAGCTGCAGTGAGCACAGAACAGAAAGAGATTTCAGGACAAAAATGAGAGTCTTGTACTGTCTCAACCCCTGTTGATGCCAACCTCAAATTAAGTTAATCAAGCCTACTAAAGGGCTAGCAAATTTGACCCTGATGCTGCGGACTCTTTTTCATGCACACTTACCTTTGGAATCTGTATGAGCAAAAGCTTTACCTACATGACTTGGTTTACAGAATCAAGGCCTCATAGAGCAGGATTCACCATACCAAATACTTATTTTCATAGCAAGCAATCAAAAAATGCAGAACAATGTTGTGATTTTGTGAAAAAGAGAACCAGTGTTCTGCAAGTGATGACCTGCACGCCCGGGGCGTTCTTCCGGCCCTGCTGCCTCGACGTGGCACAGTCAGTTGCCCTGTCGCGTTCACAGTCAAACTACCATACTTTTAAAGCCTCAAGTTAATGGCTGAATGAAAGTAAAATAAATCGTTAGCCAAAATATCTATGCCATAAAATGTCAGTATGGAAGTATGAGCGCTTTTTGTTGAGTTTATTTTTCTGGCAGCAGGGCCTTTTGGTGGCAGGCAGGCACAGCAGAGGTAGAAATGTGTTGTCTATTCCCTGGTCTGTAAAACTGAGCCACCGTATAAGAGCGCAACTTAATCGTGCATCCACTGACAACTCCTCTTTAAGCCACTCATTAGCTGTCTGTGACACACAGAGAGATTTTGCTTTTTTTCACCTTTTAATGTAATTCTCAAGATTTTATGCATGTATCAATTAGAGATTTCCGGTAATGGAAAGCAGGTTTCAAACTCTGGAGAAGTACAATAAATCACTAACCATATGGGCTTTTGTCATTAAAAGAAAGCCGTAATAAGACAAAAGCTGAAGTAAGTTAAAACAGCTGAACAGTGATCTAAGGCGGTCTTATGCAAAACCCACTACCTTGGCTTGTTCACAGGCAGCTTCTTTAGAAGGCTGAAAGAAAACCTTTTTCAACTCTTTATTTCTTGGCTACGTCGGAAAGAAAGCAAAGAAAGAGCCAGCTCAGTGCCACTTTTCATGCTCCGCTTACTTTGTTTTCACATGAGATCCTGTGTGCTACCTTTGTTTTTCCCCCCTAGCCTTTTAGAGGGCTCCTTGTGCAAAACAATAGGGAGTCCCGATAACAACAGGCAGTTGCTCCAAGGCCTAGTTGTTTAGCAGGATTCGCTCCAAGAAACCGAGAGGGGTGTGTTCGGTCTTTTTTTTTTTTTTCCATCACCGGCCCTTACAGTTAGCAGGCCAGATGGCACGAGATGGGCGCAAAAAAAATAACGACAATAAATAATACTGTGACTTGCAACGTGGACCGAGCTCGGTTACTTCCACTTCATCACACTGTTTGGAAGTGCCTTTGATGTACAAAAGCACCCCCTAAGATAATGAAATGCGGTGGCAGCTGGCTAATGGCTGGGAAAGTGCAAACCCTGCATTGAACTCTTCCCACCAGGCTATTCAGCACCCAGGCAATGTCAGTCTCAAGGAGACAAGGAGACGGGGAAGAAACGGAGGCTTGTTGCTGTGCAGCCTTTGGGCTTGTGGGCAGGCTGCTGTAGGTGGGGTTTTATTTGCCTTGCTGAATAGGAGTGATGTGCCCGAGGCACAGGGAAAGTTTTTACTGTCTTAACACATTAACCTTGCAGACTCTGTCCGAGAAACGTTAAATGAAGCCACAGGGTCACGCTGCTCGAAGAGACGCTGCTCTTGGGTAAACTTTAAAACGAGCTATAATTTTTTTTTACTACGATCCTGTCAGTCATGCAATCAGGGTTAGTTTCCTTTCGGGGAGGACTATCTGGTGGCTCGGCTCCATGGGAAATAAAAAAATAAACACATCCAGTCCCTTCTTTCAGCTGCTCCAGGCCTAAATATGGGGCAGGGTGAATGACAAAGATCCAGAATAGACAGCGGACACACACAAATATGAAAACCCTATTTGTTCAGGAGCTTTGAAACAGTAGGGGATTTATTCCTTGAAAACAAAGAAAACTTTCTGGTCTCTCCATTAAATGATCCTGCATTAATAATATTATAAAGGGGTCTGACCCTGCAAATACTTGATTAGACGTGCACTTATCTTTATGCACGTCGTTAGTTCTGTTAACCTCAGTGCCGTGGTTTGTCACCAGACCGTTCAGAATATGCACAGACTTTGCAGGTTTGGGGCTTGCCACTGCCGAAGGTGGCAACAGCCTGCCTCAGCAGAGAAGGTGCAACGCGAGGTTTGAAATGAGGCCTCACCATAAAAAGAGTAAATGGTCAAAGCTGAACTTACCAGAATAAATACTTTGGAAAAATAGAATCAGCTCTGTCTTTTATTATTTGGCAGAAAATGATTATTTTTTGATGGTTAAATTCTGGAATATTCATGCACAATTCTAAAATTCAACTTGCCAACTGCCTAGATTCAAGGGGCGGCTTATTCTGAAATATTACTCTCCTGGGTGTTATGATCTTGCAGGCAAGGGCAGGGTCACGTATGACCAAATGGTCATGTTGTGACGCTTTTATCCCCAGAACAGAAGACCACGAATGCCTGAGAGCTGCGGTAGCCTCCCAGTCTCATCAATTCAGGAGGGGGCAGAAGATTAAAAAAGGGACATTGTGCATACTTCGTCTCAAATAAGTACCCAGATCCATACTCTGGGCAACGCTCCGGAATCTCAGCGTGTATTTTCGTTGTCTGTGTGCCAAAGGTGTATTGATTTTTGTCGCCTAGGATAATGCGTACTGTATGCCACAGTACAGCTCTAATGTATTTCCTAAGAGTAAGCGTAAGTCAGCGTCACCAAAACTTTCAGTGCCAAGTGGGAATAGCTCTACTGAATACTGAGATTAGGGCAGCAAACTTCTGATCTGTTCCTTACGATCCCTTATTCTGGCAGCGTGTTGTTGCTTTTTAGGAAAAGTCTTTTTGTTTCATTAGATTGACATTCACTAAGAAATCCCAGCCCGGGTGGATATATTGGCTCTATCAGTCTGCCTTTGACCATTCCTTCCACAGAGCTTGTTTTCTAAATCTGGTTTTGAGAGCTGTTTGTTTGACAGACTGTTTCGCAGACTTACGATTGTTTGTTTCTGACTCTTTTTGATTGCTCTGCTAATCTCTAGACTTTGGCCTTGAGGCTTTTATTTATATTGCACTTTTATTGGTGTTTGTTATTTGAAACTTTGTTTTCAGTAGATTTGCGGCCCCTTTCTAAACTGCTTTTCTGATTAAATTTTGTCGAAGAGGTTGGGTGGATTGCTTTAGCTTTTTTTTTCCTGTTTGTCGTCCTCCTAATCATTCAGTTGAGAACTCACCTGCTTTTTGTTTGTGCCTGCCTTTGTGATTTGTTCTCAGATTAGAAGGGGCAGCTGCACAGCTTTTACTTTTATTAGTTCTTTGCAATGAGTCAGGCAAAATATTAACCACCCGTGTACTGCTCTCCCAAAACCTCAAGTGAATTACAGTAGGACTCTTTCCTCCACAGTTCAGGAAAAAATACTTTAATTCTTGAACTGTCACCTCACGCAGGTTTGTGTGTGTGTGTGTATTTGTGCGTCTAGATGTATCTGCTACAAGGATAGAATAAGCTTAAGTATCAGAACATACGAAACAAGCCCGACCTTTCTGACAATTTGTCTAAACTTATTTTTTACAAGAGTCAGAGTGTGAAATTCAAATCCAAATTTAGGCCTCAGCCCTGCAATGCCAGGAGCTCAGTGGGATAAATGCAGGCATGCGGTATTTCCCGAGCATGCAGCTTTCCAAGGCATTGTGGTCCTTAGCTCTTTGATTCTTTGAGTTCTATCTACCACAAAATGTAGCTTGGTCCTTTTTAGATCTGCTAATATGTCCTTATTTGGGTGATTTACAACATTTTACTATTTCTCAGTTATTGAGCATTCTGCCTGTTTACATTTACTGCTGACTGCTTGGTCAATGCCTTATCCTTAATGGGGAGCCAGCTCTCCTACAATTTACTTAAAATAATATCTGATGTGGGACTTTCTTCCTACTAACACTTTTCAAAAATGTGTTTTGTTTTTCTTTTGGCCTCAGTGGTAGGTGGGGAGGAGCAAGAAGGGGTGGAATATGCCATAGATTAAGCTAAGCTCCCCAAAGACCAATTATTCATACCAAATTTCAGTTCTTTTACAAATTTTAGGTTACTACGTTTCAATTTCTCAAACTTAAGGCTCCAAGACCTTGGCTGAGCAAGAAGCTGAATGGCCACAATGACAGCTGAAGCCAACAGTCTCTGCAAGCGCTTCAGTTTTTCAGGAATTGGGCAGGATGTTCAGAACAGGAGCTTCAATCGGGAGAGAGGGAAGTGCACAACACTGCTGATGGTAAACGCTTAAGTGCCTAATGTTTGGGATTCCAAATTAACTGATGCACAATGAGGGGGTTATTTTGAAAATGTAGTTCTTGGCAAAGAATGGTAACAGTGTAATATGCTAGCCAATCCTGAATTTGTCCATGCCCAAGCCTGTGTGTCTACATAATGTGTGCCGAGGGCTGATAAAGAAGATAGTTAAACTGGTTTTCTTGTTAACATTACCCTGGTTATTGAATATTTTTTTTATAAGTATGACATGTTTTATAACGGACAGTATATGTCTGTGGTGATTGAGATGTGTTCATCTCCTGGGCGATCCCTCTCCTGATGTGCTAAACCATGTTACAGTTTCTCTCACTTCTTCACATTTCAGCTACCAGCCGTGGATTTGCTTTGCTCCTTCTTTTTAGGATGAACACTTAGGTTATTCCCTCAGCTCTATGCTGGCTCTTTTAACCTCATTTCTGCCCAGTTCTGTATAAGTATTTGCCTCACATGTTTCAAAGGCACATTAGCATTCATCATTCTCCTGACTCACGCTTTCTAACCTCCTGGCTGAATGGTTTTCTGGGTTCGTTTCCATTGCTCATACTTTGCGAATTTTTGGCCGTTTCAATTTGCATTTTTATCAGTCCTCTCAACCATCCGTCTTTAGCTTTTATAATGTGTTAAGCGATTCTTTTGACATCTGGGGTTGCTGAAGCGACACACAGGATGGATCCCACTCTCTTTTCAGGCTGGCGTGGTGATGGTCTCTTGAGGTCTTTTTAATGAAACCTCCGCTTTCTGGACTGCAGCCTGAGCTCATTCCAAGCTCCATTTCGTTCCGCTGCAGGTTCCACTAGCGCAGTGTTCCTTTGAACCACTGAAGCTGTTATATTAATAATTGGATTATAAGCATAGTAAGTTGTTTGATCCTTCGTGCGCTTTTGATGCTAATTCTGCTTTAGCATTTTGTTTTGTTTTAATACAAATACCTTAAATAAAGTTAGTTTCCTAAGATATGCACAGATTTGCTTCAGTGGATCAGGCCCCATTCTTTACAGGCATTTTGAGTTTTGTCTCCCAGCCAGTCTGTCAGACGTACGTGGCATTTTATAGACATTTTCTGTCTCTCAGGAGTGAGATTCAACATCTGCTGTAGGACTGACTTCAAAGGGTTTCTCCCAGTGCCACCTCTGTGGAAATTTAGCCTGCCTACACCAGCAAATCTATGAATGACTATATTACAGCGTCTTATCTGCTGGAGTCCGCAAAGCATTTGATAGTCTTCTTCAAAACCAATGCATTTGGGTGGTTCATTTCCAAAGAAAAATGTCAGAAAAGCATAATTTCTAGAGTCCAGTAAAAAAAACCACAACAAAACAACAGCATGTTTTGTGGATTTTCTTTTTTTTTTTTTCTTTAAATCATCCTGAATGCCTTTTCTCAGCAGTGTGGTAGTGTATCTTTGTGCTACCAGGTCAGAGTTTCCCCTGGAAATATGCGGTAATTGCCTTTGAGCTGTAAGCGCTCCAGAGCAGACCTGCCCTCTCCAGGAGAAGTCTTCAAGGGTATTTCCATTGCTGTGATCTACTCAAAGTGGGTTGCTGGAGATCTCTGGACTTGCTGCCAGAAGAAATGGGATTGTTTGGAAGATCCTCTGTGCTGCAAGAAACTCCAAGAAGAATTCCTTGAGAGAGGACTTATTACCAGTAAAATGTAGGCACTCTCAAAGTGAGAACAAAGTAAAACTACCTGCTGTCAGCTACAAGAAGGAGGAAAAAGAAATTAAAAAACCTTTGTGTATAGTTGATAATTAATCTGTAAGGTGTTGCAGACTGCACTTAGCCTTTGTGGTATCTAGAGAGAAAAAGAGGACATCCACGATCACACATATTCCTCTGCACTTCCATCAGAAGGTTTTTTAGGCCTTACCTCCTCAAAGATTTGAAGCATGTAAGTCAATCTTTGCAGGAACAAGAAGTGCACTTTTTTCCCCAAAGTGCATGTCAGCCAAACTAAACTGCAACAAAAAATCAGGGAGTGTTTCCCAGCCGGTGTTGTGTAGACTTGCTTGGAGGGGTTCCTGAATTGCATGTCTCTCAGATTTCACTGATACTCCCGAGTATCAGGAGTGTGATGGATACACGTGATTTTATTTGAGTTATCTCAAGTGCTCTACAGTAAGCCAAATTTCTGTTTTCCAGTAACTGAGTTTTCAAGAGGAAAAAAATAGTCTTACTCACTTGTGACAGAACACAGAAAACACACTCATTTTGGAGAAAAAAAATGAAATCTTATAAAAATCTGCTTTGATTAAGAAACCAAAGCATTTCATTAGGAGGCAAGGTGGAAGCGGGATGACTATTTGGGGGGAATAGCTCAGCTTTTGTGGGCCCACAAGGATCTTTCTTGAGGAAATATGTCCATATGAAATTTTCCAGAATGGTTATCTGCCTTGGATGGAATATTTCTGGAAAACAAGCTTTAAAGGCCAAATAGTTAAGTCTTTCCTGAAAGCCACTTTTGAGAGAAAAGGTGTTTTTCTTAATAAAAAGGTAAAACCCCTCAACCCTTCAGTGGATTCACTGGGGAACACTTGCACCTCTACAGGTCTGAAATGACATTCTGAAACCTGGCAACGTTTTTTTATTTTTAAGGAATTTTCTTTTTGCTGCCTTCTCCTTTGGACAAATTGCCTGGTGTTGGCCAACCTGAACATTTAAAAAAAAATCTCTTTGTATGTGGTCTGCTGAGACTTGTTACATTTTGGCAGTTAAATTCTCAGAAAATGGGAAAAAGAGACAAAGGAAAAGGGGAAAAAATAAAAAAGGAGATTAAGGGGAAAAATAAGATAAAGGAGGAAAAAGAGAAAAAGAAGATAAAGGAAAAAAGAAAAAGAAGAAAAAGACATCTGTCATTCGCAGACATACGCTAGCTCCAGGGTGCCTTGCTGGAATCAGGACTTTGGTGCTGCTTTTCCTGGTTGAAGGGTGCTACCTGGGTGCCAGGAGCCCTTGTAGAAGGTAAGGAGACGGGTCGTGGCTGCTCAGGTGGTCTGGAAGAGGAGTTAATTTGCCTTGTACGAGGAGTGGTCAAGAGCTCAGGTTCAAGCCTGGTGGTAGTAGAGGGTAATTTACTAAGATAAGGATCATGAAGGATGAGCTGGAAATGCTTAGTGGTGGAAAGGGAGTAGAAACATGAGGGTCTTTGAGAGTGAGACCAAAAGAGAGGCTGTGGGGAAACCTGGGAAATTAATAGGGAAAACTGGATTGGGAATGGAGGGTATTTGCATGAAAAACGTTGGGAAGATTGCGACTGCAAATAGTGCAGGAGGGAACGTTTGGGCCTTGGCTAAGGAGGCTGAAGTGGGAAGGCTGGGACTGGGAGAAAAAAGTAGAAGGCATAGGGAAGGGACAGACAGGAGCGGGAGAGTTTGCTCAGGGCAGGTAGTTCAGGACAAGAGCTTATGGTCTTCTCCTGTGCATAACCCTGTCCGCAGCCTGGAAGGAAATGCCAGTTTCTTCACTGGCAGCAAATGGCTGTGATATTCACTGCCAGATTATGTGCCCATTATTCTTCAGTTTAATCAGCCTTCAAAAAGAAAGTATGAAATAGAATTTGAAATGGCTGCTTGTTGAGTCTGCTGTACACACTGAGGCGGGGTGGAGGAGGGCAGGGAAGAAATGTGTGGTTGTAAAATTAAGACTGTATCTGAGTGCATTCGCAAAAGAGGGCTGGATCGATGTTGCCCAAGCAGCTTTCATTCTGGCATTTTCAGCCTTTTGAATGCTAACTCTGCAACTGTAGTGCAGTTTTAATGCACTTTAACTATATATGAAGAGAAAACAGTAGAGATGTGGCAAAAGGCCATATGGCTGGTCAGAATTAATTATCTACAGATGTAGCTCTTGATTGGGGAAGCTCCGCAGTACATCTTTTCCTTTCAACTCTTGTTATTTCATATATTCATTTAATTTAACAATAAGAAACTGAGATCATTACAATGTGGAGAGAGGAAAGACAGCTTTTTAATACCGTTTGATTGTTTGCCAAAGTTTTTGCAAGTGTTCCTGTTAGGACATATTGCTACGTACTATATACAGCATATTTATATTCTTAAACATGTTTAAACTTCTCAGTTATATATTTCTTGTATGTCTAGAATTGCCTGGGAAAGCAAACCTGCACAACCTGCCCTTGTCCTTCTTCCTTGGCAAGGTCGATGCACCTTTTGTCGGGTTGGTGGGATCTTGAAGACAAGGTCAGGACTCCACAGCAGACTGCAAATGGGTGTGTTTACAGGGGAACGGGAGAAACTGAGAGCGGAAAGCTGAATGATTTATGTGAGATGAAAAGATAGAAAAGTGATAGTAAGAGATCAAAGTATGTTGATTCAGTTGTATAATTTGGCCTCAAGACTACTAAACACAGGTTACAGTTCACCAGGGGAATTTTTTCTGCTAGCTTGTTCTCCTCCCAGCCGGAGAGGAGGGAGTGGGGATGGGAAAGGAAGCAATTCTCAGATCTACCCCGTTGTTTACATTTCTACCAAGCTAAAGCAGAGCTCAGGTGGGGAGTAGTTGGAGCATAGCTGTCTTCTCTTTAATTCTTTTTCCTTCTCCTTTGGAAGAGGTTGTAGTAAACTCTATTAAATAGGAATGTTTACTACACAATACTTTTGGATTTTTTCATCAAATATAAGGCAAATTCTTCAAGAGGCTTTTCTTGGTGAAAAAGGACAAAAAGTGTAAATGGGAATACTTATATTATCCTTTAAGTTTTAGTGCTGGAAGTATGTGAACAGTGAAATTGCAGAAGTTCAGAAATGCCAATAGAAATGCACTTCATTGTTTCTTTGTCAACAAGTTCCTACATGCACCTATTACCGCAGAATGGAGATTTCCTCCTTGTGTCCTTGCCCAGGACTAAAAAAAAAAAAAAAAGAAAGCAAAAAAACCTCCCTACATTAAGTTCAAGACAAAAGGAAATAAATTGTCCATAGGGAGGCTGGTGCATGCTTTCTTAAATTCCTGTTCCTTCTGAAGTCTCTGGGAACTTTTTGATGATTTAAAGCATGGCCAGGATTTCTCCACTGATGATGAAAACTTGGCCTTAAACTTCTTTGGAAAGTTAGTTTTATTCTTCGCTTTCTCTCAACAAGGGCCTTCTGGAACAACTTTGCACTGCAACACCATGCAACACTTATTTATGGTGTGGATCCATAGGGCCTGATGGTGTATTGTCCTGTAGCTATTTTCAGCAGTTGCAAATGGTTAAGGAATATTGCCTTAAAAGAGTGAAGGTATGCTACAGGCGTTGACCCTGCATGAACTGTTTACAACGAGCACAAAAGCAACAGGGAATTCAACAGTGTTGTTCTCATAAGGAGCTCTTCTTCCCTTGCCAAGATATTGCCTGTCCTCTCGGAGCATCACTACATTGCAGATTCACCCTATGTCATTGTTCAAACAACACGCGTAAATAATAGATGTTTTTGTTCATTGGCCCAAATCTGAAAGGCTAGAGGGGAGTGCAAGGAGAGAAGAGTCTGAGTCAAGCAGAAAAGAAACTATTCAAATTTTAAGCTAAATTCAAACCCTTTTATTAAATTTGTGGGATCTTACAACATCTTTTTCCTTGTCAGCTGGATTGTTTTATATCAAAAAAATGCTATTTTGAGAGGAAAGGTAAAAATTTCGTTTAGAAAAAATATTGAAATAAACTTTTCACCTCTTCCAAATAAGCCTTTCAATTTTAAAACTGTCAAAATAGAAATGTCACTAGTCACTATTTAAATGTTTTCCTATTACTTTTTAGTCTCTCCCCCCATTAGATAGGTAAAGCCTGAATTATTTTTTTCCCATAAATTCCCTGGGAGTTGTGGAGAGACAGAAACATATTCATCACAAATATTTGGTCCAGCTATAAAACTAAATAATCACTGAAACATCCTCTGCTTGGGTATTGCAAAGCATGAGGTATATTATTTGCATTTCAGCCTCTGTATATCACAGGCTGGTGCTGCTTGCATATAATTCAACATCCTCTTGCTGAGAGCGGAAAACCTTGACAGAAGTTTGGGTGACCGACTTGCTGCTTCCTTCCATTCTCACTGCATTCTTCCCCGTGGATGCCCATTGTGGTGTAATTTGGGCTTTAGAATAGTTTGGGTTGGAAGGGACCTTTAAAAGTCATCTAGTCCACCCGCTCTGCAATGAGCAGGGACACCTTCAATTAGACCAGGTTGCTCAGATCTCCGTCCAACCTGACCTTGAGTGTTCCCAGGGATGGGGCATCTACCACCTCCTTGGGCAACTTGGGCCAGTGTTTCACCACCCTCATTGTAAAAAATTTCTTCCTTATATCTAGTCTGAATCTACCCTCTTTTAGTTTAATGCCATTACTCGTGTCCTATTGCAAGGACATCTACTAAGATGTCTGTCCCCATCCTTCTTACAAGCCCCCTTTAGGTACTGAAAGGCCGCAGTAAGGTCTCCCCGGAGCCTTCTCTTCGCCAGGCTGAACAG
>JAVKLA010000062.1:12115362-12166863 GCA_034782735.1 Sagittarius serpentarius | reverse complement strand
CTCTCTCAGCCTTTCCTCACAGGAGAGGTGTTCCTTCTCCCTGACAATTTTCGAGGCCCTCCTCTGGACCCGCTCCATCAGCTCCATGTCTTTCCTGGGCTGAGGACCCCAGAGCTGGACGCAGCACTGAAGGGGAGGGGGTCTCACCAGAGCGGAGTAGAGGGGAAGAATCACCTCCCTCGACCTGCTGGCCACGCTCCTTTTGATGCAGCTCAGGACACGGTTGGCTTTCTGGGCTGCAAGTGCACAGTGCTGGCTCATGTCTCGCTTTTCATCCACCAGTACCCCCAAGTCCTTCTCTGCAGGGCTGCTCTCAACCCCTTCGTCCCCCAGCCGGTATTGATACCGGGGGTTGCTCTGACCCAGGTGCAGGACCTTGCACTTGGCCGTGTTGAACCTTATGAAGTTCACACAGGCCCACTTCTCGAGCTTGTCCAGGTCCCTCTGGATGGCATCCCATCCCTCAGGTGCATCAACTGCACCACTCAGCTTGGTGTCACCTGCAAACTTGCTGAGGGTGCACTCGATCCCACTGTCTTTGTCATTGATGAAGATATTAAACGGTACTGGTCCCAGTACAGACTCCTGAGGCACACCACTTGTCACTGATCTCCACCTGGACATTGAGCTGTTGACCACTACCCTCTATTTAGGATATTAGTCTTATAAAGGCTAGAAACAATGATCTTTTAAAAAAGCTCTATTTATATAAGATGGGCCCATTAATGTATCTTTTTGCCTATTGATTCGCATCCTTCCTGGGTAATCTGTAAAAACAGCTGTTTTCTTCCCACCAGAAATTCCTGTTCTGTGAGATGTACTCTTCTCCAATCTCCTTTATCCAAAATACTAATACCTTTATCCAAAAATGCTAATTTAAGTTCTAGGTATCTTACTTCCTGCAATAACAGAGAGCCCCTCAAGTGTCTTACCACGCCTGCTCCTGTTTGCTGTATCAGTTCCACACTCTAATATGATTTCCTGTAAGAGGAGATGAATATATGAGTTCTGTAGTGAAATCAGAAGGAAAAAAAAAAAAAAGCCTGACCAGTGCTTTTAAAGAGGGTAATCTCAATGGAAAATATTAAGTTGGTTCCACAGTACGAGTGTTAGATGTAAAATCTTGCTCTGGCACAGGCTCCTGACTTTCTCTTTGGCTAGCGACGGATGTTGCTTCTGCCACCTGTTTGAAGACAATTGTGCAACTGGGACCACGGAATGATGTCCACTTGCCTTTTTTAGACTATGAATAGGGCTTTTGAATTTGGCTGTGCTGAGCATTTTGGGGCTGAATCACTCTGTAGACTTGCCAGAGAAAGCGTTTAGCCTGTGGACATGAGCCAAAGCCCACTGAATCTCACAGCAAGGCTCTTTTTGGCTTCGGTGGGCTCCAGCTCAAGCTCTATATGAATGACAATTTCTTCTCTGAAATTATCAAAAATTCCTCATTTTTAGTTTCTGTTTTTCTTTCCCCAAAGAGTTTCACCTGTATTTTTCAGTTTGAACCACCGCCACCTGGCTCTGCTCTTCCCTCCTCTGAATGGGATGTTAGGGCTGACGGTAACGTGGATGTTCCGTCATGAAAAAGTCAGGGGCAAGGAGCCATCTCAAAGGTCAGCTGCCTGAACTGCTCTGTACTCACTGTCCACTTCTACTTGCTTTTCATTTCTGAATGTGTGCTATTTTGAAACGCCTCAAATACTGTTGGATTCCAAGCTATTTTGGACATGAACGTGTCATTTCCCTTCCCTCTGCTGCAATCACAGTTGGATCCTGCAGGCATTTCCCATAACAGGCCTCAGTTATCAACGGCAGGAGTTTTAGTGTATTTCCCTTCGCAAAGACTTTTGTTGCCAGATGGGAGTTGTTAGTTGTTTATATCAGGCTATGAGTAATGCCCTTTTGCTCGCACTGTACACAATGTTTGGGGTTTTTTTTTGACATTTATTCCTTCTGTTGTTATACAACGTTAGCTTTGCAAGTTATAAAGAACAACCTTTTTCCCTCAGGTGTCCTTTTGTGTGCTTTTTGCTCATTTTTTGAGATTCTTTTCTAATTTCAACGGTAAAAAGAATATATAAAAATAGAAAAATGAACAACAAGCTTAGAGACCTTTCCCAGTCTGCTACTCAGTGCTGTGAATAGATGCTAAACATAGATTTGTGGGTTCACTTTCAGGTTTCTCAAATTCTATTTCTTTTTGAGTCTCCTTTATGTCTGTTACAGGGCCCCACTTACATGCTGTTTTCCTTGGCTCTGTGGGGCACAATCTAAATTTTACCAGCTCCCAGCACTTCCATTAAATAGTGGGATGAGCCCTTTCTCTGCAGACCTCATTCATACAATGAGACCTTATCCTGCAGGCCGTTGAGCACGTTCTGTGAGAAGAGCCCTCAAGCCATGCTGATTCTGAGTATTGACTCTCAGTATTTGGTCCACCAGCCTGTAGCCGTATCTTGATAATGAAAACTGTCCGTGATAAGTTTAGCAGCTCTTTCATTTCACAGATAGATGAATTTTTTTATCCTTCCATCTGTTTGCTTCCCAACTTTTTTCTGCCTTTTTATTCCAACAAAGTTGGCTTTAGCGTGACTGTATAGACTGTCTGTAAGGCACTATACATTGCTGTAATGGTGTCAAAACTGTGTAGACACCTTCAGAGCCAAATTATCATACTTGTGCTACAGTTCTGCGTAGAAGATGGAGAGCTATGCCAATCCCAAGCCCCCCAGAAGGCTTTGGACAGCCCATGCCTACTACATGTTCTTCTTGCACATAGATGTACAAAAATCTGCTCCAAGAGCCCATTGTCAGGAAACGTCCCAATTTCACATGGTTCCTCAGGGACCTATGGATCAGGCTCCCTGTAGATCTGCTAAGAAGATGTATCTCTTTAACCTTCCGCACTTGCTAAAGAAGTGTCACCTTTTTGAAGTTTATGAACCTATACACCTTTCCCACCAGAAGCACATTCCCCATTGCGGTGAACTAGAACCTCCCCAGCTTGCTCTTGCTCACTTCAGTTATCTTTCACATACCTCTTAGAAATAGTCTTTAACAGCCATAAAAGCACTTACCCCTAAATATATGGGTAACATCTGCACTGTGCACTCTACAACGACAGTTATTTTAGGAGGAACTTCGGAGAACTTCTGATCGGGTCCTAATTATATGGTTGCCCTTTTGCCTTTAGCCACAGCTTTGGAGTCTCCCCGTACTTGGGGCTGCGAAAGGGTTTGTGAGAACACACAAAAAAATGGATGACTGTTGTTAAGACTCCACCTTCTCTCTAGCACTAGCTCAGCCATGGAGAAAAACAAAGGAAAAATATGCCCTCAGGTATGCTTTCCTTGATGCATATAAATTCAGGTCCCTTGAAAATATTTATCTGTAAATAAGCAGCTTGGTTTAGTATTGTTTCTCAAGGTTATCTGGTTGCAGGGTATAGCTTCCACTTGGTAATAAGTGAAAAACAAGTTTGATCACTGGAATTCTGTTATTTTCATCTGCAATATTATGCAAGATCAAGGTAACAAATTTTGTTGCCAGCTGGAGCTGCAGGGTAGCAGGCTGCTGCTGGTTTTCCCTGTAGACAACAGTAAAGAACACATTTTATGTCAAAGTAATTGCACTAACAGGTGCCGTTGAGCAACTGTGTTTTGGTTACGACACTGTTGTGGCTCAGTGCTTACCACAAATGTTTATATATAAAAAAAATTCAGTTCTGCTTTTAAATTCCTATTCAACTGACAAGAAAGAATAGGGTAAACAAGGGTGAAGCAATAACTACAGTTTAAAAGCTGGAAAGCCTCCTTCCCACTTCTGGTGGGTGAATACCACTGTCCTAGCACAAGTCTTTCCTTGGGCGTTTATCACAGCAACTGTAAGCCGGCATCCAGTGCTGACAACATTAAGACCTGTAAGAAATGGAAGAGATTCTTGCAGCGGGATACACGCTGAAGTGATGATGTCACATATTTAGGGAATAATGTAATTTCACGCACCAAAAGCTGGACCCTGACTGCTGCACGTGCAGTGGGCACTCTTCCTCCCCGCCTTCCTCCTCCGCTCGAGCACAGGGCTGGGCTGCTCCTGCTGCGGGAAGGGCAGTCGGTGCGAGGTGCAGCACAGCCCCTGGGAACCTGTAGTATTTAGGGAGGACAGAAACAGTGGTGAGCTTGGAGAAGGTTCCTCCTAGTCTTGTGAACGCATGTAAGCTAATCTGCTGGAACCGTCACCTGCTTGGTGCCAGGCTTATGACAATGTTTAATCTGAGCTTTTCAGAGCTGTGGACAGCTGGGGAGAAGGGCACTTCAAATAAGAGTATGAGCTGAAATTCTCCATGCCCGAGCTGAAAAACCTCATGTGAGTTGCCCCAAGGGTGTGTTTACAGGGTTGTAGGTATATACAGTGATGTAATGGGACTGATATAAGATCTCCTAAAGATGGGTTCTCCAAATCAAAATGTAACCATCTAAAAATGGGACGAGTGGCTTAAGCTATCATCTCCTTAGTGTCCCCATAAAACCAATGCACACCTTATACTGTCTAACCTAGATGTCTATTCCAAAATTCAGTGTATCTCTTTTTGGAAGCCAAACATGCATGCCTGCAACCTGCCAAATGCATCCAATCTAAAAGACATCAGCTCCTCCTAACAAACACACTGAGAACGGTCTGGGGACAGTACAGGAATCCAACAGTGTCTTCCTTCCTTTGTCTAGCACCTCCACCTCTCTGTCTTGCTACATCTTCTGCCTACAGTCTCCATGCCTTGTTGGTCTGCCTTAGCTTCTTCCTCAAAGCTTCGTTCTTGCTTTTAACACAGGTAGATGACTTCTGCCAGGACTGCAATATTCGACAAGACCTCTTTCCCATACTTTCCTCAGCATCCATCTTCTCTGTCTTTTCCTTCTAAGAGGACACTGTGTTTGCTCATTTGTGGGGCTTCCTCCCAATCCTCCAATTGCTCCCTTTCCTCCATGCATACCCACTAGCCTTATTTTCCTGAGCCTTTCAGTCTTACTGATTTCTTTTCACTCTAAAGCCCATGACTCTCAATCCAATTATTGTATCTTAATTTACTGTTCATCATCGCTGCGCTAAACGTACACATGCATGTTCTGAGCCATAGCCGAGGCAAGTGTACATACTGTTGCCTAAACTTCAGTAAACGTGGATTAAGATAATTCACGTTACTTCACGTTTTCTAGGGTTAAAGAGTGCTCACAGTAATGAAAGAAGTCTGAACCCTAAATTCGACTCGCTCTATATTTTGGCCCCCTAAGACTTCCCCCTTCTTATTCCCTTCACCTTTAATTCCTTCTCTCTGTGACTAGTAATTTTCTTTTCTTTTGGACTGATGTGATATCCACAGTGCTATGCAGGTATCTTTCTGAATGGATTATTTTAGCTCAGTTTTGAAGACGGAGCTAAATTAATCCATGACTTTTCCATGTTATTCTGTCACACTTTGTACCCCCAGAAGAGCGGATGACTATTCTGTCTGAACCAAACATCAGAGTAATCTTGCAGAGGCTTCCAGGGGGATTCATCCCGGCTCCATCACAGGGTGCTCTGAAGCCTCTCCATGTCCTTGGCTGTAAACTCCCACTCCCAGCCCCTTTGCTTCCATGCTTGTGAGAATGAAAAACATTTTCATGGTACGGAGTGATGCTTTCAGTTTGGGTGCTCTTTTTAATTTGTTTTCCCAAGGAAATACCCCTGCACTTTTGCTGTGTATATGCATGGGTGTGGAGGAGTCCCCTTGCTCTTGTCTGCTCAGTGTCCTTGCTGCCCTTAGAGCACTCTTGTATGATGTTATAGACAGATTGCCATTGCTTGGCACTCCTCAGAACATAGTTTTTTACACTCTCTTCATAAAATCCCTTTCTTACACAATGCCCATGCTGCAGGCATCAATAACATTCACATTTTTATCTCTTCACCTTCCTTTTTTTTGTAAACAGCTCAATGAAACCACCAAAGCTGGCACGTGTTTCAACTGAACAGCCACAGTATTGCAGTGCTGTGCAATACTTTCCCCATCCTCTCTCTGTACCCCAGATGTCACGTTCCCTTACAGTGACACATCCAAAATGTGGTTGGATACTCCTGGCAGAGACTGAGTTGGGCTATAGATGGGAAACAGTTGAGAACAACTTTCTGCCAGGACAAAACTGCTGTATCCAACGGGGTACTGAGGGCATTACTTACCTGCTCATGTTGGTGTTTCTGGCAGGGGAAGTCATGGTTGATTAGTGAACTATGGTGCCCTCAAAAGGGCTTTCCTCATTTGGGGGTCTCTGAAAGACTTTGGGCAACTTCAGGCTAAGAAGACCTCTGCTGCATGATATAGTTTGACTTGGTCGTTTTTGGGGCACTTGATTGGTCTTAATAAGATTTCTATTTTTGCGTGTAATAAGGCTAATGTGGACACAGCATTTTTCTAGTTCTTACAACTACTACTTGCTTTCAGTTTTGGAGGGGAAATCTAATGCTTCAGACTGGGCTATTCTGTTGAACTTCTAATAGTTGCCCTCTCCTGCTGTCAGCCAGCAGGCTCCTGGGACCTGCCCTTGGATGTCATTCCCAGGGCTGCAAAGTTGCCCTGGGCTCAGCACTGAGGATATCCCAGCTCGCAGCATGCACAGCACCCCTCGTCAAACTGAAAACTAAGCAAGTTCGCTAGAAATAAAAAAAAATCTATATTTACGGAAAAGCTTGCAAGAAGTTTGGGTAAAACTGGGGCCATGGAGAGATTAATGGAACCAGACGAGGAGAAAGTGGATAAATTTGGTCATTTAATGCCAAATTTCATTTAAAGAGTCTGAGAGATTATGCGAATGTGAAGCTCAAGCTTAAACTTGTGAGATGCGAGACTATATGAAATTAAAACCAAAGAAAAGGGATTGTACACTTGGGATAGAATAAGTTGTTTCAGCCCGTTCTTGCATTTCCCCATGCCGAGAGGGCTTGCTCTCTGCGGCAGTGGCGCGGCAGCTGCCATCTCACTGCAGAGCACCACAGAGGGTGAAGAGAAGAGAAGAACTCCGATCTTCTTTTCACGAGTTTCTGGGCTTTCTTCTCTCTGCCATTCACATGGCAAGGGAGATGAAACAGCCCGATGAAAGGGGAGCATTTTTATCTGTCATTTTGTTAAGCAAAATACCCACAGATTGTAACTCATCTGTTTTGTTGAAAATGCAGGTGAAGGACAAGAGGTGTTTTACTTTGGTGAAGTCGAAGGGGAACTGTTACTTCCTGCAGCAGGAAACCACCTTCTGCAGAAAGAAGGTTGCAGGGTAACATCTAGGCTGGAGCTGGGACTACTGAGGGTCAGAAGGAGCGTTAAAGCGGGGGAAGGGGGGGGGGGAGGGAGCGAGGCCGAGCTGGGTCTGGCACGAACTGCTGCTTTTGGGGAGGTATCAGCTCCGGGTTTCTTTCTCAGGGCAGGGTGGGACATGGGTCACCTGTGGGAGAGGCCCAGAGGCTGGCTTGCTTCAGATGCCAGACCTGCTTCCGATGACACCTTGGAGAGCGTGGCACACCAGTGCTCCCAGTCCCGCTTCGGGCCCTGGCCAGAGGGCTGCTGCCTGCCTGCTCTCACACGCCCGCTGCCTTCGCTGAGGCTTTCTGTCACAACTGAAAACTACCAGAGAGGGGAAAAAATGCTCTTTTCTCTTTCGTAAAAAAAACTCTAGGCAAGCAGTATCGTATTTATTCCCTCAAATAATAATTAAAAAATAGTAATCCCAGTGGAAAACAGCTTCTCTTGCCAGGAGTTTGCCACCTGAGTTGAAATCCATCCGAAGACTATTTTCTTTGAGAGGAGAGATCCTCTCACGTGTTCTTGAGTGCTGCTCACATTTATGATCAGACTGCCTAGAAAAAAAAGAGGTGCCTTCACTGCCTCTGACTTGGCTCTGCCGGCCCCGGGGCAGCATGTGCCTGTGTGCTGTGTCTCTCCCCATTTCGGGGGGGTGGGGGTGTGTGTGAGCAGCGTTGCTGGTAGCGGGGCAGCTGGGCTCTGCGAGGATGAATGCTCTTTCTCTCCCCCGTGAAAGCTGTTGTTGCTGAGGGGCTGCTGTTTGCTTTAAAATCATGTGGTGAGGCCGGTGGTGGTGGTAGAAGGGAAGAGAAGGAGGGGAGGGATGGTTTGCCCAAAAGAAGATACTGTTTAACTACACAGATTCATCTGCCACACACCTTCGCATAAGTAGTTCGCAATCTTCCTGCAAATGCTGTTTCTGGGGAGGGAGAGTCTGCTTAAACCATCAGCCTGTTTCTCTCCTTCTGGCTGCAGAATGAGCATTTGCTATTCCCTCACTGGAAGTGCTCCTTACCTGCCCCCGAGGAGAAATGTCTGCCCCTGCCCTGCACCCAGCACATGTGGCAGTACTTTGCAGCCCCTTCCAAAATTTCCTTGGATGGAGCCGGACTTGGCCCTTACTCAGGAGGAGTGGCTCAGCACTTTTTAGACCTGTTGTGCTTTAACTGAAAGACTTTTTTTCCTGTCAGAAGGTAAAGGTGTTGTTACATGGCCAACCTTTCTGCCTGCAGACTGGAATTATAAGTGGATGGCTCTAACGCTTTGCTCATGTCCGCCCACAAAGACTGTTAAAAATTAGCTCCCAGTCAGGAACTATTCAGATATTTATCTTAATGTTTAAACAGCTGTTTTCCTATCGGTGTCCTTCCCCATGGTGTATTCCCACAAACTGCCTGCTTTCATTGCTTGTGCAGGGTAGAAACACAAGCTGACTGTCAGCAGCCTGCCGGTAAAACATCAACTGGAGCAGTAACAACCAGGTATCCTGGCATGATGCAATCCATAGAAATTACTCTGGGATGTTAACTTGGGGCTGGGCAGGGAGGGGAATAGCAGATGCACCTTCGTGATACTTAAAATATAGATGATATTTAAGACTTTTAACTCTTTTCTTAAAACTTGATCAGCTTTTCTCTTTTCTAAATCTTAAATTCCAGCCAAAGATACCCCTGAGCTAAGAAAAAACAAAGAATTTTTCCACCAAAGTCTTGGAGAGATGAAAATTTCAGGGTTCTTTATTCATACAGCTACAACCTCAGCAGAGCTCCCCGCACTCCCCTCCATCCTCCTCTCCTCCTGCCAAGTGTGCAGTTACAGAGAGCGATGCCAGGCTGATACGGTAGGTTTGACTCTGCTCTCACGGGCAGTGATGATGTGTTAGGAGGAATGCTGTGAGGGCCTGAAAGTCTGTATTGCTCTGGAAATTAAAAGTCAGGGGCTATAACTGTAGCTGGATTATAGCTCTTCCTGAAAACCGAGAATGTGGAAAGCAATGAACAGATGCTAATTTCCTGGGGAAAAGGGAGGAGGTTTACATTTCTGTACCTATATATGTGGGAAGAAAGTTCATTTGAAGTATATGAACATCGAACCAAACGTTTTTCCCTTCACTCATGAAAGTTCTCCTGCAAAGACTGGGGGAACTATTTGTCCCAGGTACTAAGTGGGAAGGAATTGCACCTATAGTGTCGTTTCAGAGCACTCGTGTGCTCAGATTTGCTCACAGCAGGATCGGTGCGGGTGATGCTGTTATGAAAGCAGCAGTGAGGAGTGCCGCAGTCCAGCATAGCTCTGAGGCTGGCTGCCCCTCGTCAGGTGATGGTACAGAAATCAGGAAAGATTTACATTTTCTCCTCCACTCACATGAGAGAGAATGGCAATGATGTTTGGTTCTTTGCCCTTCTTTTAGCACTAATTTGCTTAACTCTTCGACTTTACTCAGCTTTTTGATAGCTAGTTCATTTTTGATGAATAAAACATCATTTTTATCTCAGTCAAGTCAATTTTCTATACTGATTGCTGGGCTCCAAATGCTACAGGTCTCTGCATGAATCACAAAGAGACAAAAGACATCTCAGATTTCATGGCTGTTTACGGTAGGGCTAATGTCAAGTCCTTTAGCCAGCAAAAAACATTAGCTCAAAACACAGAGGACTAGAAAAAATTACTTTGCCTGATTAGCTTTAAGCTGGCATGTCTGAAAACATCAAACAAGCACCAGCCTTCTTTTGAAATTTGTTTCCAGTTATAGAAAATGACCTTCTTGATTCCCAGCAGCATCACATCCTAACTTAAAAGAGCTGCACTTTCCTCTCACACCCACGAAGGTGCCCCCACAGACTCTGATGTGTTGGATAACGCTGCTGGAGACCCTTGCTGAAATCCTCCCATCCATGTTAAGAGGGATAGGGAATCAGAACGATCTCCTTGCCGCCCTCAGATCCAGCCCTTTCTGCAGCAGGCTCTCCTGATAGAGACAAGTTGTCCGTGAGGTGAAGAATATTCCTTCCGCAGGCAATATTCTGGCATTGGAATGGTCCGTGTTGTCCCAAAGCACAGGATTTTTCAAATGGATTTGCAGATGAGTACATCCCAGGACATTCTGATGGAGTCTCTCTTCGTCTTTACATGACACAAGCCAAAATGTGTAACTGTTAGCACAGCAGAGAGGTAATGGGTGGCCTCATCTGAGCCCCAGGTAGAGGCAGAGCACAGACCTGCTGGCCCAGGCAGGTTTGTCAGCCATCTCCCAGTATGTTCCTTCTCTCCCTGCTGTCCTGCTGTGAGAAGAGAGAGTCCTCTAGGACAAGAAACAGCAGAACATCTCTGCCAGACAGAGGTTACTGAGTACTGAAATGACAAGGGTCCAAGGTCCCAGCGCAGAAGATGCAGAGGCAGGAGGCTTTCCCTGCAAGCCTTCACTTACACACCTTGGGCTTGCGCGGGCTCTCACTAGGACAGGTAGGAGGCTAGTTGTTGTTACTTGCAGGGGGAGGTGGGAAATTATTCAAGACTAAGGAAACACAAAATTAAAACGATTAAGTGTTTCCTTTGGGGGCTATCAAACCCAACAGTGCTGCTTTAAACTGGGTAATCCTCTTTCCAGCCTGTGCAGCAGTTTCAAACAGGTGACTGTAGCTCATGTAGATTTCAGCAGACTGAATTCATATAAAGAGGCAAGGACCAAGAATATTCCAGCAGTTTACACAGTGTAGAACAAGCGGCCAGTGGTTTTTTACAGTGGCTATTCTGTGTATTTATTTTTCATTCCCTTTGGCAAAAGTATCAATGAACAGGATTTTAGAACCAAGGTATGAATACACTTCTCTCAGACTCTTTACAACCGATATTCTGATATTTACCCAGTCAGGATAACCAGGTCAATTTTTTTTGGCACAAATCCATAAGCATCAGTTCCTCTGTCTGGTAAATGCTGGTTTTGTAGCAATCGACGGGGCTGCTGTCTAGTCCACTTCCAAAACATCTTGGTAGAAAACAAGGAGCAGATTTAGCAAAACAGCCAAGTTCACTTAGAGCAAAGGCAATCATCTGAGGCAGGTCATTTCCATACACACATGTAAGAGTCCAGTGAATTGGTAAAAATATCTGCAAAAGCAATAAATAGCTCCAGTTTACAATAGCTGAAATTCCCTGCAATGCCATAGTTTAAAAGTGGGACCCACAGTATGTAGTTCGACAGCAACCTTCAGCACACAGGCAAATTTCATCCTATGACCTTTGGCCTTATCCTTAAAATTTATCTGTCAAACTTAGCTATAACATCCAATATTTAATTTGATTGAATGTAACTGCTTTATATGTTGTTTGTGGTGACAGTTCTGATGAGTTACCAGAAGTGCAATGCCTAATGCAATCAATTCTCAATGAATTAGTAATGCTAAATTTAGAATGAATTTATAATCATCATATAGATATTAATACAAAACTAAGACTAAGAGCTTGCCAAGCTTAGAATGATGTCGGCTTTAAATTTTAGACCTGAAAAGTGAGCAGACCTCTTTTGATAGTAACCTGCTGTACTTCAAATGTCCAAGCAAATGCTTACAAAATTGTTTTTCTAAGACACTTTGTGTATTTTTTTCCTTGAAAACAGTTATCAGATTTTAGGCTATAAGAGTTGTCAAAGGATGAAATAAATCCATGTTCCAAGGACTGTAAAAAGGGCTGCTTTGCATTTTAATTTTAGGTATAGTATCAAAATATGCTTGAGTTCTGTATTTGCATTAGTAATCTAATAATCTAAATCATGCTTACATGATGCTTGAACTTGAAATTGGCCATTACAGCTCCAGGAAAGAGATCTTAGAGTTGGTGTTGCCAAAATCAACTCAGTGTGCAGCAAGGCCAAAGAAGCCCTTCAAATGCTGGGCATCACCAGGAAGGATATTGAGAACAGGACAGGGGGTACAATTTTCTGCTGCTCTCAACCTGATGTGCCCCCATCTTGAGTACCATGTGCAATCCTGGTCTCTGCATCTCAAGAAGGATTTAGTGAAGATGCAGAAGGTACAGAAAAGGGCAGCTACAGTGATCAAGAGGATGGAGCAGCTGCCTTAAGAGAAGAGACTAAAAAATCTGGGGCTGTTTAGTTTGGAAAAGAGAAGGTTGAGGTTTGTGATAAAATGAAGGTGGCGGGTACACTGAGTGTGGAACTGTGGGCCTGTGCTACGTGATGAAATTAGTAGAGGACCAGCTTAAGGTTAGTAAAAGGAAAGATTTCTTTTTTGATTGGGCCACAAACCTCTGGAACCTGCTGCAGATGTTATCAGCAGATTTAGAAAGGGGTAAGGCACATTTGTGAACACTAGAGGCAATAGGCAAGGAGGTGCCCTCTAGCACTCCCAACAAGGGGAAAGGAGAGAAGAACGTGTCCTCACTCCCATGCGCTTCCCAAATAGCGTCTGTTTTTCCGGTGCTGAAAAAGAACACCGTGCAACATGGACCAGTGGTCTGACTCAGTAGGCACTTGTTAGGGTTTTATGCCGTACGGTTGCTGCCTGTGCTGAAGAGGATTTTAGTGCTAGTTGTATGACCCTTTTCTAAAGGAGAGATGAACAAGCTGACAGCGCGATAGGATGGGTTACTGAAATAGTAGCTGGAACTTTTCCCTCCAGGAAAGGCGAACATTCCTGGAAACGCTGAGAAATTTTTGCTAACAACAGGTTTTCCTCCATTTTCTCACCATTGTTTTGAAACAATAAGGAGTGATACATAAACCATCCAAATGTAAGGAGAGAGATGTCACAACACTTTATGTCTCCGTAAAATCCAGATAAAAGTGTAACCAGTGTGAGCAGACAAGTCCTTGTGGAGTATTTTCCTTCCTGTTCACTCTTCACATTTTGCGTATCTGTCCCCATTTTGGTAGGTTAATAACGCTCCACCTGCAAGTCCTTTACTTTCATTTGCCATATCCTGTAAAAGCCATCCAGCCTCATCCCCCTGAATCTCAAAGCAGCTTGGTGAAAGGTTGTTGCCTATCCTTCGCATAACATGAAGAGTGCAACCTGTTAAAATCTTCGTTGCTCAAATATGTCTCGTGGTAGCATTTCCAGACCTTTAGCCTTGCACTTCACGCTTGTCAGAATTGAAGAGACAATAACTCACTGTTTCTGGACAAATAAATTCACACTATCCTGTTGTGTGAATCCTATAGGCAGCATGAGAGCTACTAGAGTGTGAATTGTTTGCTTGTAGGCTTTTTTCATACAAGAGGTGCACGTGGCCTTTTCCTTTTTTTTCCCTCCTGCACGCTGTACCACTTACTAAATAGAGGTCGCTCATCCTAGAATTTTCTCTCAGCTGCCCCATAAATAATAAATAATAAACAAAGCTGTGTGAAGCTATGCATGAAGGATATTGGTGGTTTGCCATTAATCTTTCAAGCAGCAGCTAGGTATCTCCTGCCGGTTGTTGTGCAGTTTGCTAGGTAAATTTTATGGTTCTCTTACTGGATACTGGGTACGTGTTCGTACGTGTGTGGGGACTGCTAAAGCTCATTTCAGGTGAGATGCTTGTGGGTTTGCTGCCAGAGATCAGCTGAAGGCAACACAGTGAGCTACCAGTGCCGCTGACCTGAATTCTTAACATTTGCTATGTTTTTTCAGACTTTTGCCAAAGACCCTCGAATTTGCAGCTTCCTATTTCCAGCCTGGTGCCAAGTACTATTCAACTCTCTCTCTCTCTCTCTCAGGAGAAACCCGGAGCTATGAATCTGCATGCCATTATTCCCAATTGCAAATACCCTTACACAGTCTATGGTTCACTGATGCAGAAGTCGTAGTCTATGGTCTATGTCTACACGGTAAAGAAATATCTGAGAAATTAAGTTCAAAAGAGAACAGTTCACTGTTCTGAGCCAAAGGTGTCTCAAAAATAAAAATCATATTCATAAAGGCTGGACCTTCATATATGAAATTTCTCATAGTATTCACACCTCTAGTGGAAAATAGCAGGTGACTTGCAAATTGAAATTAAGTTACAAACCACTACAGTGTTCTTCCTGTTTGGCTGGGGTTTTTGTTTTGTTTGGGCTTGGGGTTTTGGTTTTTTTGTCATTGTTTTCGTTGTTGCTAACCAAGCCATTAGATTATTCTGCTTTTTGTGTAATCTATTAGATGTTGACAAATTAGTAGAAACAGTTACACTATCAGCAGTGGGGGTGTGGGGGTGTGTGTGGAACCCTACTAGAAGCCCTAGGCAAACCCCAGTGCCCCTGACATGACTGACACTGTCTTTCAGGCTTCCTGAGGCAGCTTTTGCCACAGCTGAGAAGGAGAATAGTAACAGGATCCTAAGGTATGTCCGTGGCAGAGCAGCTGTCGAAGTGTCATACTACGTGTTGTGTAGGTAGGTCTGCCAAGAGCTGGCACGCTGAGGAGATAAATCTTCCCGGAGCAATGCAACACAGTGGCCTCGGAGGAAAGATCTCTGGGTTGAAGCGGGGCAGCTGCTGCAGCCCGCTGCTTTCCAGGCACAGGATGCTTTTCATAGGGATGTTTGTGTGACCCCGAGGCAGTTAAGAATGCGATACGGCCTCTGCCAGCGGATAAACTGAACTCTTGTTCGCTGTTTGGCCAACTCCTACCTTGGGATATGTCTTTGGACATGCTATCTTAAACTGCAGTACATCCAATGAATGCAGAAACTGGCCATCTGGACACTGCAGGTGAGATTTATCCTTGAGCCAAAGCTAACATAAATCTCAGACTTGTGCCTTTCTTTGGGATTTCAGTGGGGCTTTGCAGAGCCAGCTCAAGGCTTCTTGGCAATGCCGTCCAAAATATAATAATAATTAAAAAATTGCTTCCTGCCAGAAAGCAGAGCTAGAGGCAGGACGGACAGGGGACGGAGGCATGTGGGGAGCGCTGAGGCGGGCCAGCTTGCTGCTCTCACTGCCGCCAGGAGGGCAGGGGCTGGCCGTGCCGCCTTCTGACAGACGTCCGCCCTGGCCCCCTCCCTTGCTTTGCAAAGGGAGCAGGCACAGCTGGCTCCGGCACAGCTAAAGCTGCCAAGGATTTTTTGTCGCTGCCCACAGTTATCGCGGGACTTTGTTCAAAGCGAGAGCTTGGCTGGGGTGCTCCGGCTTGGAGACAGCTGTTCTCACAAGGCTGGATTTCATCCTGGCCGCGCACAGGTGCTCATTGCGCATCGTCTGTGGAAGGATTTTACAGCGCTGAGGTTTTGTTTGCCTTTTTGAGCTTAGGTTTTGCCATTTATGAGAAGTGTCCTTTCCTCTTTAGTGTTGTCGTTCTGCAGAACGACGCATGACCACTGTCTGTGTGGGCGCAGGCACTGGACCACGACTTGCAAGATCTGAGCTCATTTCCTGCGTCAAGCCACAGATTTTATGCGTAACCCTAGGAAGTTTCTTCAGCTCATCCAGGCATCACTTCCCCACTTGCACGTAGCTTTCCGCTCCAGTGGAGGTTGCTACAGTAGCTCAGCTTAGATGGGAATGTCTAACAGCAGAAGTCATGATGAAGAAACTATGGTTTCTCAAATTATTATTTGCAAAAAATGTGCGCAGTAATGACTGCATAAAATTTCAAGCAGCTAAACAGCAAAAGTCAGCGGGCAGCTTGGAGCAGCACAGCAGGCTTTGTGCAAGCACTGCTTGTTTCACTGGGAACTGTTACAGCTCCAGAAGGCTTTTCCCCCAGCTTCTTCCCAGTTAAACCCCAGAAGTTTGAACCAGTCACGGCAATGCGAGCTGCTGACAGTTTAGCAATAGCGTCTGTCCCTCCTTGCCAAGACCAATTAGATTCAAATGTTGCAAACTTTTCCAAGAGAATTAATGCATCATCACTAAGCAGCGGTTCAGAGGAACTGCACAAAGGCAGCTGGGGCTTTATTACTTCCAATGGAAAAGCAGACAAGTGGCAGTGCCGTGGAAGAAGGCAGGCATTTGGGGCCGTATGACATCGGGAGCAACTGGAAGAAATGTCTGGGTCAAGGGGCCCAACTGGTGGTGTTATGACCCTGGGAGCCTGTTAGATAAGACGTCTGCAGTTTCCCGAGATACCCTGTCTCCCTCTCACTTTGTTTGCTTTCCTTTCCTCTCTGCTGGCTGGATCTGACCCTCCCTCCCTCTTCCCTTCCCCAGCAGCAAAGTCCATCTTCTTCGCATGCGCTGCCCGTGAATCGGAGAGGGCCTGTCCCCGATGCAGCTGGTGACAGGGGGATTGCTGGCCCTCAGCAACGCCATCCCAAGCGCATCCTCCTCTTAGCGTCTGCAGCAAAGTGCACATCGCGTGAGCGGAGCAATCGGGTGTACGTGGCCAGGGAAGAGATGAGGAGCCATTACAGGCAGGGGCTTCGAGTGGAAGCCATCTCCCTGGCTCAGAAAGCCCTGCTCGTTCCTCCACCTTTGGATGCTGGTGCTGTTTGTGCGGATGCAGGGCAAAATCCTGCCCAAATACACCACTGGCAGGTCAGTCTCTGGCCTTGCTGGGCAGAAGATGAGGCCCGTCTTGCTCAAGTCATTGTGTAGAAAACTTGGAGGTTTTGAACCACGGTGATTTTTCTGAGCTGTATGTATGCGAAGGGCCAGAGGGGGCTTGTGTCAGGGCAAACATACAGTCCTCAAGGTATAAAGGAACATCTTGCTTGCTGAAGTAAATATTTTTGGTGGAGGTAAGGAGTGAGGATTCATAGCTAACAAACTATTTTTAACAACCTCTCCGTTTTGAGGCACACTTTTCTTTAATGCATTTTCAAACCACTCCGCAAAGGAGGCTGTGAAAATTTGTATGTAGGGAGATTTGCCCTAGCTCTGCGAACAAGGTGGGACAAGAACAGAGCTCTTCTGAAACCCACTGCGTGTGCCACCCCACCGGCCCGTTGGTGGGAAAAGGTCACTATTGAAGCATTCAGCATTGAAAAGCCTCCCTAGAAAGAGTAAGAATTTTGCTCATATTTTCAAGAATGCCTAGTTATTTGGGATATCACAATTCTGGCTAAATCCAATGTAAGCAACGTTTAAGAGGCCTGACTTTCTGAAAGTCCTTACAGTCATTCTCAGAAAAATTTTGTTCTGTTGTCAGATATGCAAAAGAGGAGGTACTTGGATTTAGGAACTGCATGTGAAAATTTGGGCCAAGTCAGACGTTTAGAAAATTAAAATGAAGGAGAAGTTCACGGTTAAAAAATGTGGAAACAGTCCTTTTTGACTAGTGCTTTGAAAGAGTCCTCAGACTGGACAAGACTTTGCTGGCAAAATACGATCTGTAAAACAGCAAGAGCAAGTCAGATAATATTCTATTACTCTTTTTACGAGAGGAGTGCTGAGTAACTAGAAGCAAAATAAACCGCAGAATTATGCCTTTATGGCGTGAGAAATGTTGCCCCAAGGAAATGAAAAACTGCGCACAATTGCAAACGTTAATCCCCGCCTCAGGTGCTGTGAAAAGACCCTTGCGTTCCCCCCTGGCAGAGCGTGGGTTTCCAGAGGAGTTTTTGTGTGTGTGCGCAGCAGTGCCCTGCGAGACCCGCCTGGGTCTGTGCCCTGCCTGTACCCGCCCGGCTGGAATGTAAACAAGGCAGAGACACTGTTGCTTTTAGCTATTTGATCTCTTCAAATCAGCCACGGAGAAATGATAACAGTGTTTCTTCTGTCTCTGCCCTGTGTGTGCAAGTTTTGTGGCAGAGGAAGGAAATCGTGCTTTTTGCAGGTGAGCTCAAGAACAGAGACTAAACTCCTCGTGACTCAGAGCAATGAGAAGTAACATAAAGCAAAGGTTAAATCTGCAAAAGTGCCATTCATTCACTGTTCAGCAAATGAAGCTCTGGCAATCCCTGAGCAAAAGCATCCAAGACAGATAACGTGACTGCAGTCACGTCTGTTGGCTTTTATTTGTCTTGCCCGGTTAAGGCTCTCATGCTATCCGTGTTGCCCAAGAATTGATATGGAGAGGTCAGATACATTGCTTAGGTGAGAGGTGAGCACCGCCGGGGCGTTTCAGCGTGTTGCGAATGCCTATGAGACCAAAAACTGCAGAGCATTCGCGGGGAGCGCATCTCCCCAAGCCCATTAACGTTTGCTCAGGGCTGCTACGCTTGCTGTTGTTTCTTGTTTGAACTGCGTCCTAATCTTCAAAGGAAGGCTGTGAGTGAGGACATCTGTGGCCCATTTCTAGTTTTGGTTACTGCCTACTTTTGAAAAACTTCAGTTTTTCTTGTGTCTGACCCCAGTTTCTCGGTAATTACAGAGGTGTCACTGTGTATGTGAATACATGTATGTGTGTGGCCATAACGACTTTTGTTACTCTTTGCAAAGCACCTTTATCTTTCTGAAAGAGCTAGAAAAGCGTCAGGTGTTTTACCTCTTTGACAGGAGTAGTGCAGGAAATACAGCTGCCAGCTGCTGTTTCCCAGCTGTGGATTTCTCCACCATGCCAGTGCTACGGTCGTAATTAAAATGACAGATAAACAGCACCCGTGTCTGTTTTCTAAGCCCAGCAATGAGCAAACTCTATATTGACCATGTTAGAACCGCATGAACTGTGTTGACCCTTGCCTGCACCACCATACCTGCCTCTTGGGAATGTGATGTACTTAATCATTCTTGTTGTTTGGAACAGAGGGTTTGATTAATGCATGATTAGTGAGAAATATCACATGTACTTTTGTGGGCATAGAACCATATTCCTGTTCCTGCAAAGGCACGAGAACTTTGCTTCCTCCCAGTGGGAATCCTGCCATTTACTCGATTAGAGGCAGGATTAAACCCTGCAATGGGTCAAACTGGGAAGTTCGGGAGTAAAACTCAGCACACATTTAAGCATTTGCAGGTGTGGGGTCCAAGTTCCCTGCGCGCTACAGCAATAGTTTGTTTTTGAGGGGGCTGGGGAGGAGAAAGCACGTGCGGCTTTGTGTCTTCGGTGCTGCCACATGGCAAGAAGCGGTTTGTTCACCCTGTCAGGTGGAGAACAGTTGGTGTAAGTTATACAGCAGAACAGCTGATTCCATGAAATGTATCTCAGAATTAGTTAACCCAAGGGGGAGCACAGCCTGTGGTTTCATGACAACTGACTGAAGGTTCACATTGTACTAACAACATCCTGTATCTCTGCGGTGGTGATGTGGTGTATGCACACGTACTCCTTTGCAGCCAGTAACTTCTCACCAGATTTTCACACTGGCTTATTTGGCTGTTATTGAACAAGTGTGTTTTCCTCTTCCTGCCATGGGCTTATTTTTGTTGCTGTTGTGGCAGTAGTAAAATCATCTCTGATATTCTGAGAAATTCTTCCTAGCGCTGCTAATGTTTTGCTTGATGTTTTGCTGAAATAGGTTGTGCTGGGATTTTTTAAATGTCACTTCTGTTCTCAAAGTGCATTTACTTAATTGGTGTACAGTGCTGGATTGGATTCAGTACCTACGCACGTATTAGCTAGGTACAAAGCTGCATGGGTTGTCAGAACATACTTGAAAAAGAAATGTTAGTTCAGCTTCCTATAGCAGAAAGGGGACAAGCTCTGATGGTGTGGGAGGTAGCACAGCAGGTGATACCCAGGGCAAATCAAAGACACAGGCCCTGCTGGGTGGTGCAAAACACAAGCAGAAGCCAAGGAAGACTTCTTTTCTGTGCAAAAAGTCCTAATTTTGGAGACCTTTCAACCTGAATAAGAACAAAATGAATAATAGACATCTCCTTTAACACGTCTGATCTCATGCCCATTGGATTCCTTAGGCATAGGTAAACACTTTCTTATACTATTTGTTTTATATATAACATACAAAGAATGAAACCCAGCTTTTCCACAGAGCCTTTTATCATAGCTATCAATGTGCTTGATCAGTGAGATCATGTATCATTCCCATTTCATGGGCTGGGGAATGGAGAAACAGAAATCAAATGGCTTGTCATATAGGCCAGAAGTGCAGCAGCAAAACCCTGAACAGAATTTAAATTTCATTTGCTGTAGCCCAGTGGTCTTTTGCTAGGAATTGTTGCCTCCATATTTTGCAGTATGAAAATATAAAAATATGGAGAAATGGTATTAAAATACCAGAAATGACTCAAAGAAGAACAATAGACAAATGTAAAAACCCCCAAATAAATTAGGAAATAAAATGTTTTGTGAAGGGAAGCACAAGCGATCTATTCAACTGTGACTGTCACATTCCACTCTGCTTGTTTTTCCTAAAACAATCTCTGGTTTACATTCCTGTATGTACTGCCAGTATTGACAGATCTGTATTTTTCCAATGGAAACAAAACGCAAAAACCTGAAATTTTTTGACCACCTGCATTTGCTCTAGAGGAGGGAAAGCAAAGTGTGCAGATCCAGTAGGACCCCTGAAAGGCCAATTATTGGTCTTTTTCCTTTTCATTTTTTCTTTCATTTAGTGCACTTTATGAATGTGTTGTAGGCTCAGTTTATAGTAAGAACACATCTTATCTGACAAATGCTAACTGATGCAATATGATTTAAAAGTCTCCCCCATCATGCAGAAATTAAAATCCTCTCCCCAGGGACATCCCCCAAAACATAAAGCAGAACCTTCCTTCTCATTAAAACATTTTGTTGTGTGGAAAATGACAATGAGCCATAAAATCTGGATGGAAATGATTACTGAACACTAACATATGCTCAACAATTTCAATACCAGAACGCGTGGAGGCTGTCAATTGCACTTCAAGCCAGGGAAATGAGTTTCTTGATCTTGTCTGGATGGAGGGCAATTTAAAGAGGTGTTGCTAACAGAGTAGTTAGGCCCTGAAAGCCTGTTTTCAAAATAGCAGTGGGAGATCCAGCAGCCAACAATATGAAGGTGCCAGTTTGTTTTGTTTGCAGAAGGGTGTCTTACTGTCCCTTCACTACCCCGGCATGCTCTTCTTAAAACTGATGAGAATAATTGTCTCCAACATTATTATTATTATGTACAAAAATGGCATGAAAAGAAGATAAAGGTTGCCTACTCAGGCACTCAGAAGTTAGAAAATAGTGGGATTACTGTTGCCTTGACAATATTTCTCTCTCCTTCCCCTGCCCCTAGTTTCATTCTTGGAAATGGCTAAACCACTTTGCTGAAACTCTATCAAATAATAAAATGAAGGATACAGCCATGATGAGACACCTGGCATGGAAAACTTCCTCCTGCCCTCCCCCAGAGTCTGACAAAATTATAAGCAGCTGAAAAACAGGATTTTATGATGACAAGAATCCACTAACGCCACGTACCTTGATGGTACTAGTAGCGCCATCTGCACTTTCTCTTTTGATTTAATTTATACTACATGCATCCCTGAGGGCCGCATTTGGTTTGAGCCCTTTTGTGCTGCAAAAGGTAAGACCACGTAAGCAGCAGCCGCCGCCGCAGCGCAGGGGGCTCAGTTTCTTTCAGCTACCCAGGGAGGATGGGCTTTCCACCCCGGGGGAGTGAAGGCTAGGGGGGATTGAAGCAGGCTGCAGTGATGCTGGAGGCAGAGCTTCGGCGTTTTTAGCACTATGCGTCACGCTGGGTGACCCACATTCAACCCAAACTGATGTGCCTGGCATATGGAAAGAGCTCTGCCTCTCTGGAGAGCATTGGAGGGTCTGCAGAGGTCCTGAGCTGGCAGACCCGGAGGGCAGGGGACAGTGCCCGATGACACCCAGTGCGTCATCCCTAGCTGAGCTCCAAATGAGGTCAGGCAAGAGACTGATAAATGGCCCTGCCTTGTCAACACTGCCATCATTAGCGCTGTTATCACCCGGCAAATGGGAAGGTGAAGGAATTTGTATCCCTGCCCTCGCCAAAGGCGGAGAGCAACTGGGAACAGGAGCCGTGGAGGTGACTGTGTTTACTCGTACCACTTACGTCCTCCTGCAAAGAAGCTCAGTGTTTGGTTTGTAACCAAAGGGACTTTGTAGCCGATTATAAAACATTACACCACGGTTCATTTTTCAGACTGATTGAATTTATGATGAGGTTTCTTTCAAAGAAGGGACAGAACATTTCAGCACACACTGGCATGGCTGAAACACTGATGCAAAGCCCAGAAATACTGTTATGCTCCTTTCCTCATGCAACCTGTCTGAGCTAACAGGGCACCCAAAAGTGTCAGGTAAAGTAGCATGCATAGGGGTTGGAAGTGGACCGACTGGAGCACTGGTTAATTCAAAAGCTGAGTACTCTGGGAGGAAAAAAAGGATCACTAAATTTGCATTTAATGACATGTATTTAAAACCAAAACAATTACAGCTGCATTAATTTTTCTTCCTTTCCTTTTGCTTGGAGCACAGTCAGCCCTTGCTTGTTGCTTAGGATTCCCACTAAAGGCCTTTCTGACTCAAATCAGAGCCCCCCCCGGCAGCCCCTCCATTTACCTCTGTGCACAACCAGCAGTGTCGGTGGCGTTTCATCAGCGCAGAGACTGGTTGATCAGGCCCATCAAGTCCTGCTCTGCAATCTGTACTCAGCGAAGGGGTACCAATAAATAGCCCCACAGGTCCTAACTGGTGTGTTGGCGAAAATTATCTAAAGTCACAAGCAAAGTCACCCCTGACTGACTCATATAAGGTGACTGTGTGGCTCATTCCTGCGTTGGGAGTGCTGGGTGATTTGGCTGTCCATGACCTCAGACAGAGGTCTATGGCCTTCTGGTTCAAAATCATCTACTTCAATGAGATATTTTGTTAATTTGTCAACCTCAGTGTTCTACAAGAGGTGTGTAATTTCAAGGGAGGAAACCTAAGGGCGTTTGGTATGTTTTGTTTCTGCAGCTCTGAACCAATCCCTTTTCGTCAGGTAACACCTGGTGCTTTTGTCAGTGCTAAGTAGTACTTCTAAGTTTTAAAGTCTAAAATCCTCGGATCGGTTATGTGTGGAGGCAAGACAGTAAAACACTGTATTTCCCATTGGTCACTATCTGCCCTCAGTCCCTGCCCTTCTCGTGCACTCGTGTCAAAAGAAGACAGTGTTCTGCTTTCCAAGCAAAGCATTAAAGTGTGTTCTTCTCTGTCTAAAATACCTTATTTATAAGTACAGATGTGTTAGGAAATGTGCAGTATGTTAAGGTCAGGCAGCAGCTTGTGTAATATAAGGGAGCAACCACAACAGAGCAGTCCAGACATACACCAGCTAAAGATCTGGCTTATAAATTGATGGTCAATATGGAAAGACAGGTATTTGTCTAGGAACACCAGGCTACTAACAGCTGCTATAAAGTGGAACTGGTTGTTCAGACTCCCCCAAATACACACACGTGCTGTCCTGCATTTTATCACAGAAAGATGGACGATTGCTCTATAGGTCCTGGTGGCCAAAACCCAATTCTTCCCACAAAGGAGAATGATCTGCAGCTGAATTATCTCTGACGTTGGTATTCCTTGTTCCTTTCAACACAGTGACAGTTTTGAAAGCATAATGCAGTTTGGTCTTGCATGACAACAATTTTTGCAGCAGAGTAACACACGTGAAAAATCTAAGCCATGCTGGAAATTTGAAAGGAAAATCCATTTGATTAGGACATATAGCCTGAGAAATGCTCTCTCAGTTGTATTTCATGTCAATAAAAGCTTCTCTTGATTTGATTTGCGTGTAGCGAAGCTTCACCGGAGAGATTACAGGAAGTCTTGCTGCAGAATTGAGGCTGAGACATAGACGGTAGATCTATAAGGGTGGGTAAGCATTTTCAACTAAAATATTACTGAAAAAATAGTTGGGTTTGCTAAAATTATTTTCCTCAGCCATGGCTTCTGTCAGGGAGGTTAACAGTGCAGCATTTAAGGGCACCCAGCAGCCCTGAATGCTGCCACCACAAAGCAAAACACTGTTTACACTGAAAGGGAAAACTAAATTAATGACCTGGTTAAAATCTGGGCAGGAAACTAGGTGGCACATCCTGCTCTTGTGAAGTAAAAATGATAAGAGCTTTGATGAGCAGACATAGTAAACAGGGCCTTGGCTTTATGTCTCATCCAGACGCCAACACCTCACGCCGTACAGCCAGTCATCCATCAGCCAGTCGTCCATCACGGTGCGGCGCAGCCCTTCCTTCGGTCCCGGCTCAGGGGGAGGCTGGGGCGCTCCGCGTCACCCCGCTCCTGCCTGCAGCGCTCCCGCCTCCCGGGGGGAACGGCCTGGCAGGAGGGAGACGTCCACCCTCCGACAAGCACCATTCTTACTTCTTCTGGACAGCTTTCTCTTCCACACCCTGCTCGTTTTGCTTTCTCTCTTCTTCTGCTTCTTTCCCATTTTGAGGTTTTGTGATCCCTTTTTCGTGGCTAGCCCACCCCTCCTTTCCCTGTGATTCTCCACCCAGGGCTCAGCACTCACTCAGGCAGAGGACCTGCCGGGGGGGCTGGGTCTGAGGTGGGGGATGCTGCTCCCCTGTAGAGCCGTTGCTCAGGGAGGTCCCTCTTCTGCCGCTTTTCTGTCTGAATCCATGCCTGAGGCTCCCTGCCTGGAAGAGCCCAAGTCTGGTTACTTTGCATGGGGCTAAAATCATTGAGGTGCACTTTTCAGTATTGTAGGGATTTGGGAACAATTACCCATCTGTTGTTAAGTCTAATGGCAATTCTGTTTCACAGTCTGTTATCATTTGTACCCCGGTTATTATCATAACTGAATAGGTGACTCTGGCTAGGCTTTGAACTCCCAGCTCTCTGTTACCATCTCCCAGCTAAGAGGCAGTTACCCGCCATATAATCACTCTTAAGGTGTCTGAAGAGCAAAGTCACACAAACTTAAATTGCTGCTGAAGGTTTGCTTGTTTGACTTTGTCCTCAAAGGGGCAAGGAGTGTTTGTACAGTCAGTCTTGCCTGTCAGCTGGGAGGAAGTAAACACCCTCTGGGAAACAGCTGGGAGCAGATTTTAAGCCTCTTTTCCAGTGCCCTGGCCATGTGGCTGCTCCATATCCGCATCGGTGCAAGGTCAGCAAGGCTAGATCAGATAACCACCGTCTGCTGCACTTTGCACCGAGAGCGGGGAGTGCTGTAGGCACCATCGCCCACAGCAGGGAGGTGGTTTGGGAGGCTGCTCCTTCCTGCATCCCTGACCTATGGCCGTGGGCACCTCACGGGGCTCCCATCACCATTTGGGCTGCGGGAGGTTGGGGCTCAGGTTGGCCCAGGAGTGCTGCCTGTGTGCTGCCCAGGGGTGGCTGAGTGGTCCCTGCTCACCCCCAAGGAAGTCAGGGGCTGTTGTGGAGCCAGCAGCCCCCTGGTTGGCAGAAGCTCCCTGTTGTAACGTTATCCCGAGCAGTGGGGCAAGGGAAGGTCTCTGCCCCAGCGCCGCTCCTCTCCTTGGTGTTGCGTTTCATGAGCTGGACAGGCTCTCCCCATCTCTTGCAGGCAAAGCTCCAAGTTGAGAAACATCCTGTCCTGGTGGTGGTTGGCAGTTTCCCTCCCCAGTCAGCCAGCCAGAGATACCCTTCCCTTGGAAAGGCAGCTAGGATCACCCAACAGGTAGGATCACCCAACAGGTATGGTCACACCCAACAGAGAGTAAATCCAAATATAAAAATCAAGTGTGCATTCAACACAGTTATCCGGGGTCCTAAGAAAGCTGGAATAGAGTGAGCCATTAATTCTGTTGTGAGGCTGAGCCTCCTGAAAGTTATTTCAAGGATTTCTTCTTGTACAGTTACAATAAAAACCTTCTTTCAATATGCACAGTCTGTTTTCGCTGCAGTGTGTCCTGCCTCCCTTTGTCTTTTACTGTCAGGAACCTTCAAGCACCTAATTCTACTCTGACATTCAATTTCTCAAAAAAAAGTGCACAACCTCACCTGCATCTGAGGAACAATCCTACCTCATCTGCCAACAAAAAGAAATTGCGATAACCTGCAAGAAAGTATAGACTACACCATTTGCTTTACTGAAATTTCAGTGCAAACTGAAATTCTCAGATAAATTTGAGCAGATTCTTACTTTTGTCACAGGAACCACAGATCTGAAGCCCGTGAAGGCCAATTAGGTGGTTATTGACTTCAGAGCACTTTGAATTGGCTCTACAAATAGCACCATTAGCCCAAGTGGCCCAAGCACCTCTTCTGTCTGCATGCCTTCAGCGATCTGTCTACATTCCTCTGAAGACCCAAGTTCAGCTTTGCGCTCATTTACTCCTGGGTGAAGGTGAGATCACAGTGTATTTATTTTTAGATGTACTATACCTACATTAATACAAAATGTACCTTTTGTTTCACACATGCATACAGAAGAGGAAGTGGAGCATTCTGCCAAACACACTGAAGTTTCTTGACATTTATAGCAATGTGAGAGAAGAAATAATCCATTTTATGTTTTATTGTGTTTGTTTGTCATCTAATTTGGTACTCATCTGTCATGGCTAATTACTTTAAAAGAATTCTAGTTCTAGGTCACAGAATCTATGAATAAAAGAGGTTCACGTACACCATCTAGCCCAGGAGTCACAACTCAGTGCAGATATCCACACAAGAAAATACTTCTGATTTTAACTACTGTGTGAATGGATATGCCGATTACATAAAGAATCAATAAAATGTTAATCAGATAAACCAAGACAGCAGGTGGCCAGAGATATCAACAAGGCATATGTCTGTACAACGCAAACGTCTCTCTGCAAACAGGTGGGGCACGCTCACGGTATCACTAGATGTACCATGTCACTGAAACAGCCCAAGTCACCAAAGTGTCACCATGCAAAGCTGTTTAATTTTTAAGCAAGAGTAGGTATATTTTCTATTTAACCCACTTAGGGGCTGACTGGTCCTGCTTCCCTTCTGGAAACACACTTTCCTGCTAGGTCAGTGGAGTTTTTATCTGCCTGAGGCGGGCAAGACTGAAGTCAATGAGGGCAATGTACTGAGACAAGACAAAACAAACCAAACAGAATTTATGCTCCTTCTCACTGCATTATAAGGCGTTAAAGAAGACTCACAGCTTCTTTTTCTGTGTTTGTTTCACTTTGGGCATATCAGAAATATCAAGAGAGTGCATGCTCTCGTGCTCCCTCCCAGCCCTTCTGGGCATGCTTGTTGTTTAACTGCTTCCGAAATCCATCTGTGATTACAGAAACGAATACCAAAACTGTACCTGGCCTAGCCGAATAAAATGTGTAGTTTCTTACTTCACAAGCAGACGCGGAGCAAGCAGTCTGAACCTCTTGGTTACCATAGGCATTTGGGTGACTGACAAGCCAAACGTATTCACCAGCACCCTGCAGCCCAGGACTGGGCTCTGCCCAGAGGCCAGGCTGCTGGGCACGAGGAGGACCTCTCGGTGCCCTCTTGGCAGCCCGGGTACAGACCTTCGTGCAGGCTGAGTTACCGGCCTGGAAATACCTCCCTGGCAGTGTTTTGAGGCTCGGGCCCTTTCCTGTGCTGTGTTTTGCAGAAGAGTGGGGTCCGGAGTGAGACAGGCTTTGTTCTTCTCATGTGAGCTGAGCTCTCCTCCCATTTCCCCTCGCAGATCCCTTTGCAGGATATGTTTTTATTGCACCCTCGCTCTCCTCGGTTCAAGCAGAGTTATTCATTTCCTGACTGTATGTGACCAGATGCGTGGCTGTTGTCAGTGGTGTAAATCCTCAGCCTTCAGCTGAACTAAAAATCAGCCTGTGGTGTTTGATGTGCCGTGTTAATGGGACATGACTGTTTTGAGATTTCTGACTTTCACGGAACCAAACACTTCATCTGCGCCTTTAGGAAATAACAATAACTCATTAAGACCACGACCCCATGTTTCTCTTTAAATACAGATGTTATTCAATGTGGACCTCTAGACTGGTCCTGACAATACATTTTTTGATCCTTCTCGGTACAAAATTGAATAATGTGTCTCCCTGAGTCTCCTTTTACTCAAGCAGCAAAGGTTGCTCTGATGCCAGCTGCAGGGGTGAGATGTAATGTGGATAGCTGTGAAATCCCCTTTGACAGTTACAACTGAAGTGAAAATATCCTTTCAATCCAAAAAAATCTTTCCTCACATGCAGGCTTCTACTGTTTAGTAATTGTAACTGCTAAACCTGAGCACTTCAAACAGATACTGGACTTTTGAGAGACACAAATTCTTCCCTGGAATCTTTTGAAATTCAGAATATAAAAGACATATCCCCATGAGAATGCAACCACGAGAGATGACAGAAACAGGGTTGTCCTACCAAAGGCCGATGAAATCCAAAGTAAGAGAGAGGCTGTGGGGGCAGATAGTCTGTGAGGGCCCCCTGTTTCCACCGGTGCCTGCAGGAGCTGCAGGGTGTGTTTGTGAGGAAGGGAAGGAGAGAACGGAGGAAGAACACCGTTCCCCGAGGAGAAGATCTCTGAGGGAACCTGGCAGGCACTGTGTTCCCATTAGTCCTCGTCCCTGTGATATATGACAAGAGAGGATACAGAAAGGAGAAGGGAACATGCTGATAATAAGGGGAGTTTTCAAAAACTGTTGGGAACAGTTACAGTGACTTGCTTTTTTGTGGCCTCAAATCTCGTTCTCTTTAAGGTTAGTGGCAAAGGGCAAGTGAGGCTAAGATCCAAGAGTCAGCCCCTTAGGAAGCGGCGGTCCCAGGAGCTGAATCCTGGCTATTTGAGGGACAACCCCAGGGGCTGGGGAGCAGCTGGGTGGGGGAGGTATCTCAGTGCATTGCAGGAATCTGGACAAGTAACATAGAACACATGCCTAACTTTTAAGTGACTACAGTTCACTGAGATGAATCTGACTCTTCCTGATACTCAGTGGCTGATATTTCAGCTTACTGAATTTGGGGCCCAAACACATTTTGCCTAGGGAGCCAAAGCTTCCCTTGAATTAAGTGAGACCATATGTGGCAAAGCCAAGAGGCTGGTGATCTTACCAAGCTTTTGGCTTAGAGTGCTGGGACACCTAGGTACTTAACTACATCTGTTTTGGCAGAAAGCCTTAGACGTTTTCATCCTGCTTGAGCAATCCCTACAGAATTAGCTTTTCTGGAACACGAAACCCTGTTGGACTGCACAAACAAGCCAAATTCAGCTGAATGCAAAGCCCAGCTACAGTTTCAATTTCTGTAAATTATGCAAGGATATAAATGATGAGTACATCAGTAAGCTAGACCAGAGGCTGATTCGTTCATGTATTGATTCATGCATGGTTTATCTTCATGCCTTGCAGAAAAAACCCAATTAAAATCATTACACTGAGCTATAGAACTTGAAAGCGGTGGTTGAGGGGGAAGAGTGATTCTCTGCTTGAAGAGTGGCAGATGAAGCTATAGTTTGTATATTAACCCTCTTCTGATTTGTATCACTGTAAGTGCTTCTTACCTGTGTGTGACCAAAGTTGAAAAAATAATTAGCTTGAAATATAGAGGAAATTCACTTGATATTTTATTACTTCAATGCCGTGTGTTTGTTCCATGCCCTTTTTTCTCACTGCCTCAAAAAAACCCAACAGAAAAATATGTTTATGTTTTTAAATCTGTGTGACAACATAAATAATAGCAAAAAATCATTCCCACAGTCTGGGAGCGTGAACAAGCACCTCTGGTAAAAATTCCCATTAGACGTTGTAGATGGACAAGTGGTAAAACCAAGGAAAGAGGGCTTTCAAGTTTCCTAAAAGCAAGAAACAAAAGAAAGGAGAAAGAAAATATATCCATCCCTTGCAGTCATCAGCCAATCAGGGTGCAGGAATGACATACAATTTTCTTCTGTGTGTGGGTGAGTAAACCGTAATTCTGCACTCCCATTGTCTTTGATGATAAAATGTAGCTACAGGAAGGGTAATTCTTTTTTTTATCTGGAGAAGCTTTCAAGAAACAAAATATTACATGAACAGACTGTTCATACAGGCAGTTTCTTGAATAACGAACTGTTTATCTGTAAGCCTGAACACAAATAAATCCAACCTACATAAAAGCAAACCACGTAATGGATCTGCTTCTGATTCTTTCAGCTTCTGTTTTAATTAGCTAATGCAGACACTGAGCAAATGGTATGTTGCTTGTTGTTAAGGTTGCTTTAGTCATCTTCCATTTTTGCACTTTTTTGATTGGCTACTGCTAAGGGAAAGAAAAGCTCTATAGTGGTTGTACAGAAGAAGAATAAATCCAACAAGGTGCTGGGAAAGCTATGCTTTTATCTAGCTTCATCTTCACCACCCCCATGTCATTAAGTTTAAGTTCTTTACTTTGGCTGAAAGTTTTAAGCACAGAATTAGTAATATCTACTTTCATGTACACAGTTTTCACTTCATAGGCTGACTCTCAGTGTAACTCTGTTTATTCCACCAGTATTACACCTGGGATTGTTTTAACCCAGCACGTCAAGGTATAGTGTTAAACAGTTGTTCAAATTGCATGCAAGCAATTTTGCAAAATTTGACTGCCAAAACTGAATCAAAGGTGAAATTTATTTTCAAAGGCAAAAGATAAGTAAAGCCAGATTTAAACCAGGAAAATCTCTTCCTCTGCTCCCCCCCCCCCTTTTTTTTTTTTAAAATCTGATTACAGCTGAGAAAATGGGGCTGAACTTGATTGAGAAGTGCACAGGGAACTCCAAGTCCTTGCTGCCCTCAGGAGCAAGGCACTCTCACAAGCGCTGTCCTTTGTTGATGTTTGAAATGCAGGTCTCTCATGCCAGTTGAAGTATAATTTTTTCTTTTCTGAAAAGCCCAGCACTGCTTTGCAAAATGCCAGCTGTCCACTCTGAATGCATGTACAAATTTTTGATAGACAAGGAATACAACATACCTTTTCATTTAACCTAGCAAGTGGTGTATAAGCAGACTATGTGCCTAGAGTTGGTTCAGTCTTATCAATCTCATGAATGGTAAAAGTGACAGAGTGGCAGCCTTTCCTTTCTCAGCAGTGTGGCTTCCAGCAGTAGGTGTTCTATAAACACTCTTGAAGACCATCACTCTGCATTTTCAATGACAAAATGCCATGTATCAGCCTCCCAAAACACCAGATAAGGTCAACTAAGAATACTCCCCTTCCCCAGTTAGCCTTTTTCCTCAACTTAGAGAGGAAAATCAATTCAATTCTGTAGTGAATGGTTTTGCAAATTTCCCATAATGAGGGAAAGAAAATAAAATGCCTGAAGAGCAGAAAATCGAAATGCTAAACCTTTGATCCTGGATTTGAAGCTAATCTATGTAATTAGCAGTGCTTTTTTGTCACAGAGGGAAGAGTCACAGGAAGAAAGGATGGCACACATCACAAAGAAGTGATCCAGGGACAGATTGAGAAAATGGTGCTTCAATCGTCTTCACGGTCACACAAATCCTTCCTCAAGAGTAAACAAAGCACACAAAAAAAAAGAGAGAAAAAGAAGGAGAACAGCATCAAACAAACAGACAAACACTTCTAAACAATTTCCTCCAGGTTATCTCGCTGGAGGCAAAATTCAACGCTATCTCATCAGGGAGGCTGTGTTCAAAGGAGGGGCTTCCCAGTGTGTAGGAGCCATTACAGGGATGCAAATATGACTTCAAGCTGTATTTTTTGTTTAGTAACGTCTTCCTGGCTTGAGAGGTTGCTTACAGCCCAGGAGAGCATTTGATGGCTATTTGTCAACGCACATTCCCATAGCCAAGAAGAACTTTCTAGGCCTTGCAGACCCGGTGCATGGACTAGATGCTGCCAGAGAAGGAGACAATTTAATACATCTTCTCTGGTGGAGCATAAACATCCTGGATGCCTATGTAAGGGTACTGCAAACCACAGTAAGCTTGAACTTGTGTGGAAGACAGAGACCTCCTCTCCCTCACCTTTTTTTTTTCTCTTAACAATGATACAGGAATAATTTTTAAAATATTTGGAAAAGCACTGCTGACGCGTGCCGCTGATGGCTCATCTCAGAGAGGTGGGATTCTCACAGGGAGGATGGCTGTGACTCCCTTTCAGTGAACATTTACGTGCAGCTTTTCTTTTTTCCCCCAAACTGGAGAATGGTAGTCAAGATGGTTTGCAGCTTAAACTGGAGCTAAAAGGTATCCCAGTTTGTGGGATCCCCAGCAGTGCGGTTGGTGGCTGTAATTCTTTTCTGCAGGGAGGCAGGAATGGAAGAGGGCAAAATTTTGCTGGGGCTTTTTTGGGTTCAGAATGTGCAGTGACTGAATCTTCTGAGAGGTTTCTGACCTCCATACCCACTTAGTCTTTCAGCAAGTGTGATTTATCTCTGGGATCTAGTACTGAAATCCATATAAAGAAAAAATATGAATGTTTTATTTAAAAATATATGCAAATAGAGTAGACACTTGAGCGTCTCTGTGTCCATTTTCTTTAGCAGAAAATGACCTGTCTCCATTCTCTCTTTCCATCTCATGGTTTTCCAGGTAAAAAAAAGAAGTAATCTCTTTATCTAGCTTGGTCACTAAAAAGGTATTGCTGCACATGAAGAGGTGTTGCTGTTTGAATCTATGCAAGGAGTCAGAACGCAGCTACAATGAAGGCTCAAAGGCTCATCATGCAATGGTGCTTCATTTATTGCTCACTATGGTGTCAGAGATGGCTAAGCTAAGCGAGGCTGCAGTTAGGTAAGATCGGTTACCTCCTTCAGAGAAAAATGGAACTACTATAGTGCTCCAAACATTCCCTGGGTTTTGCTATTAATTCTGTGATGACCTGTTTTATTAGAATACGCTTTTGAAAACAAAGATTTTGGACTAGCAAATGTCCTTGGGCAAGTCACGGTCCTCTGACACCTTGACCCTATCAAAGTTGCTTTGTTGATCACTCACACTAAGCCGACTGACGTTTCCTTGCCATTTACACAAAGGATGCAGTAAATGATTCACTGTGGCTCTTCAGTTGGGGATCGCCTTCCTGGAGAACTCCACCATGTTGTAGTAGCCTACTGCTACCAGTACTTACCACTACCTGCTAGCTACCAGTACCTGCTGTCAGCAGCAAGCCACAGCTCCACGGTACTTACTGACTGTGCTCAGGTGGCAGGGAGTGGACTGAAACATCCAGAAGTGCTCTTGTGGGGATACCTTGGCCCAAACGGTCCTGTCCAAAGTGTCCCCTGTGAGAAAAAGATGTGTCAGAGGTGGCACAGGGTGAGAGGCTGATACCAGCTTCTCATGACTCATGTTGGATAATGGGTAGACACAGCTATGTACTGAGGCTGCTTCTTGGCTGGTAGAGCTTCTTTCCTTAGCTGACAGCATAATTCAGCCCGTCACATTTCTGATGCCAACTTCTTTCTATATTGTACTTGTAATACTACGTAGCTTGCCAGCAAAGGCTCTGTGATCCCCTATCCAGTACTGTGAAACTAATGAATTCTGCAATTTTAAGATTTTATGACAGTTCTCTGCTACTACTAAAATGAGGACTGGCTTTTCTGGCATCAGGTTATGAGATGCATAGAGTAGGAGAGAATAGACTCCACGTTTCCAGAGGCAAATTAGGGTGCCCAGAGGTGAGAATCTGGAAATGAATCCAAACTGTTCAAAGCTCGTTTAGGTCTCCATGAACCACTCAGCTAAAGGACTGAAGTGTGTCTCCTGTGGCATTCCTTCAACGCTGGTGAAACCATAGAGGCTTGAGGTTAGCTGTCTTATTTATGCGTTCTGTACATTGAAAAATGGATGAAGCAGATGGTATTTGAAATTTCCCATATATTTAATCATAACTCTGAGCTTCCTGGCTTTTAAAAGTTATTTTGGAATAACTGGACCAATCTGAACTAGGCTTTCTGCCATCATGTTACTTATCTGGGCTATCTAATGCATTACAACTTAATGAAATTTGTTACCTACAATATAATCAGTCATTGTAGGATATAATAAATAGCGTGGGTTTTTTTTGGAAATGGGTTTTCTCAATGTACTTTTTGTTTGTTTTCTCCTATAATTTGTTTAATTGAAATTTCAGTTTTAACTCTACAGAAAATCAAAAGTGCATTTTCCAGATGCAATGATCTTTTCTTGACTTACCCATCAGGCCCATTGTATTGCTTCTCAACAAGGCAACCTGGAAGCTAGAGAAGAGATTTGATGATGGCTCTGTCAAACCATGGCAGGATCCTCAGCTTTCTGAAATGCAGTCAGTTTGAGCCATGGAATTGACTGAATTGGGCACAGATTTACCAGAGTTGTGAGCATATCTTGGCTGCAGCTGGAGAGTTGTACGCGATGGTTTCAAGCAGCAGGTCTTTGCTCTGCCACCAAGGAGCTATAGCAGAGCCACTCTGCTGCCCTGAATCTCATCCTAATTTCACTTACCGCCTCTGTTCCTTTGTCACCTCCCAGGAGGTAAAAGGAGCACAGGCTGCACTGGCTAATATGTGCTTGGTTATTGACCAAATGTACAGGGTTCGGCTTGCTGAATCTTGTGAACAGCTTAGGCTTTCTGCAGTTGGCTCAGACTGGTGGCATTGTCTGAAATAAGAAAGAAAACAATGTTTTCATTGCAAGCTGTGGTCATAGTCAGCATGATCCTTTGCATTGCTCTGAGGCACGTAATGCAGCCTGGGAATAACATGCTCTCTCCTTGGCTCTGCACCTACAGAGATTAATTTCTTCATTAGTTCTGAAGATTCATGACAGGGCAGTCAGCGACATCAGAACCAAGGCTGAAGAACTGTTTGTTTTCACCTTTTCTCCCTGCTTGTGTTTATGTAGCTGATAGCCAACAAATAGCAGACAGCAGCAGAGCACGGACAGAACAATTAGCAGGGAAAATGAAGAGCCGCCCGTCTACTTCCACTGCCTCTGGTACCAAAAACAGTGAGTGCGGAGACCAGCTGGGTATAAACTGAGATGCTATGTCATAGCAGAAGGATGTATTTTATGTATTGTTAATGTACATGGACTAGAAGGTACGAACAAAATCTTTTCATCTTTGAAGAAAAACTCACATAAAAAATGGGAACTGGTTAGTGAACAAGGCAGGGTGTCATCCCATTTCACATGTGAATATTTAGCATGATTTGGAAGGGCGTTCCACAAAGATGAACTTTAGCTACAGGCTAATCTCCAGTGGGTAAAAAAGCAGCTTGTCTAGGGACAGTCTGAAGAGGCTCGTAATTTGGGTGCTCTGAATCTTGCACTGGGGATGGTAGGCTCTCTCCCCGGCAAAGGCGAAAGCCCAGCGGGACTACTGCCCTGTGCCTGCAGCCAGCCTTTGGGAAGATTTCTCTTAGCCTGTAAGTCTGAGCTCATGCACATTCAGTGCAGTATTTGGTGTCTATGTCAAAGTCTGTACAGTTTGCTGTGCATTTCAGCAGCAATTGCATTTAAGGTATGTTAATCATGTGGTTAGAACAATGAACCAACAACACTTCCTAGAAATACAGTGGAGAACATGATTCTGGCATAGCCCTTTATTTTTAAGTTTTCAGAGTGAGAATTTTTTTTCTTTTCTATTTTAAAACAGCTTCCAAACAGTAAGTCATGCCAGGAAAAACAGAGCCGTTCTCTCAATGACAACAATGCTCATTGTGTTTTCAGTAACAGATGCCAGGATTTTATCACCAGGCCAGACATTAACCCCCTTGGTATCATTCTGAAAGGAAGCATCCGTGCACCCCACTGACTTATATTCCCTATGGTGCTTCATTACGCCTCCTACCTTTAAAGCTTCATGCGTACTTCCTTGCCCAATACATCAAGAAGATCTACAGAGCTGACCTTATTTTTTTCCTCTCCTTTTGAAAGGGGGAATTTGTGCTTGCTGGTTTCCCATCAAACATGTATAAGGAAAAAAACCCAGAACTATAGCTTGTTTTTTCTTCCCCTACACAAAAGGAAATAATTTGGATAACCAAGCTTTAAAAAGCTTTCTGTTTACAGGACAAGTATCACTGGAGCTTGTCCACAACAGGCACATTTTTTTCCGCAGAATTATCTGTTCAAATGATACCTCTTCCAGTCAACAGATTTCAACATGTGGAAATCTGAGACCAGCAATTACATATTTACAGCATGGAAAGGCTCACTGGAAGTGCTCCCGACATCTCGTCTATGTTTAAGATACTGCAGTCACAGAGTCTCACGCAGATGTGCAAGGAAAGCTTCTGCCGGTAATTCCCTGAGCACCACAGCGAAGAGAGGCTGATCCTCTAGCTGCCAACTGGTTTCAGTGAGAGGGCTGTGCTTCGCCGACTGCAGAGTTCTTTGTGCGCTTTGCAGTAGCGCTCGCATCCATACATAGGACCGATTCTGAAAATATAGCCATGAGCAGTTTAGGCAGCTGCTACTGCTCCTCTGAATGGGATTATCTGACGTGCAAAAGTGTCAGTCAGCACTGCTAAATCATGTACTCAAGAGAAACTTCTGGAATGCTATGGTCAGGTATAGTTATAAAGGGTCCATTATTGTCATTAGTTATTATTATTACTGTGTTCTCATATAGTGCTTTCCTTTAGGTTGCAAAGAGAGGGGTTAGACCTATCTGGGTTATTGGTGTTTTTGAAAGGAAAGATGGAATGGCGTGACTTTTGGATAGAACTAATTGTTTAATACACAAACTTTTTCCTTTGAGGAGTGGAGAGGTAAAAAAGGATGCCATAGAGGCATATAAAATGATTCATATTACAGAGACAGCCGAGGACAGCTAAAATCTCCTCCTCGCACTACCTGTGAAAAAAAAGAGAAAGACACTCAAGAGAAAATTAGATGAAACTGAAACATACTCATTTAGAACCACAAGAACAAAACCAAATGCAACACCAAGCTGGCCCTGGGAACTCACAGTCACAGGGTATTACTGAAAGAAAGTAATCAGTAGGATTCAGAGAAGAAGGCTCAGGAATAAAAATATTATTTGCAGTCACACTGGGTAGGTTAACAATTATCTGTCCTCATACTTCAATATATGAGCTGATTACCAGCTGGGGAAAGTTTTAAATTTCCCCTCGAGCAGTAGTATTACACAATTGTCAAGTACACTATAGGGAATTTAATGTTTTCCTCTGGAACATCTGCCATAGAGCACTGCCTGAGAAAGGATATGGAACCAGACAGATCACCAGGCTATTCCAGTGTTAATAAGTCTCAAAATAATTTTAGCAGGATTACGTATACTACCGCTTTGCAAACACTTGGGATGAGAAGGGCCAGATATGGATGTGTATGTGCAGCGTGGTGTGGATGTTTAAAAGGGCTAAAGAGGTTATTTTGAAGGACTATATTTGATTTCATTTCTCTTTTCCTTTTTTTTTTTTTTTTAATTAATCAGGAGAAATTTTGAGCTTGTTTCAGGCACACAGAAAAACATTAATCTGCCAGGTTAATATAAAAATACAGATCTGCTATTTTAGCTGCCCTTAGCAACTAAACCAGCATCAAAATAATACAGGGACTGATTTTCCATAAATCTATTGATATTGTTACTATTGGTCTTGTTATTTCTACTTAGACAGATTGATAGCAGCTTTTATCATCCTTCTAGGTGTCTTATCGAATTCTGTTGTGTGCAGCAGAGCTGATAAGAGATAAGAAATGCCACCCCTGGGATCTGCCTGGATTATATTTATGCATGGCTGTTCAATGACAGCCAGTCACAGAGAGCTGGAAAGTAGTTTTATTGTTCTGGCGGGGCAGCTGCTATTCTTCTTCCACCAGCAGAGTAGAAAAGGATGCACCTGCCATTGTGTGAGAGACTGAAATCTAATTTCTCGCAATTTTGGGACTGCACTGGTGTGCAAAGGGCCATCTTCAGGGGATCAGGAGGCCAATGAAAGGAGAGAAAAAGGAGGGAGTAGGCCTCTTGGCCTTGGAAGCTGATGCTGAAATAAGAAGTGGGGGCAGACAAAAGAGCATGCAGGAACTTTAGTGAATAAATATTTCTCTGACTGAGAGTAGTGGGGAAACACGAAATAGCTTGGGTTTTGCTAATTTTGTCTTGTCTCAAGGACCTTTCATAGAGCCTCATCCTGGGAGGTGGGAGCATCCTGCCTTCTGGTGAGACAGGCGTATGTCAAGAGCAACTCCCTGGCTTGGCAATAGTGCGGAGCAAGAGAGGCCTGCAACACTTTGTGTTCCCACCATCAATCTCTTCCAATATTTGGCCTTGCTTAAAATTCAGTGTCTCTTATCTCCTCAAGGAACAGAAAGCTATTATAATTTTTATTCTTCATGCTCCAGTCTGCACTATGGTCCCAGGTTGCCTTCTGTCATCAAGGTCTTTGCCATGAAGGGGGCTTACTTGGAGAACAGCTGGGACCATTGGTCGGTTGGAAACATCCATCAACATCCATCTTTTCACCTTACCTCTTCATTCTTCCCACTGCTCTTATTCATTTTTTTCTTCTTGCCTTTCTCTTGTAGAGTATTATTTTTGCCCAGACACAGTGCAAAAGGCATCAAAATGTGACTCTTATGTATCCTCATGGCTCAGCAACCACGAGGCAAACAAAAAGAACCTAAAGCATATTTGTTAGAAAACAAAATAACAAACCCAAATTCATGTAATGGTTTTTATGCACGTTTGCTGCATTGACAGCTTTGGTTCCACTTTACTACCATGCTTGCATTAACTTTATGGACAGTCATATATCTAAGCAGATTCATAAATGATCTGCAAAGCCATTTCAGGAAAGTAAATAAAGCAACTTGGTTTAAAACCAAGTTTATAATGTGTGTTAAGACATTTAGCAGAAAGGTACCACGTGTGTTATATTGAAGAACTTCACTTATTCATTTAGTTTGTTAAAAGAGGAGAAGCTGGACTATATATCTGTCTCTATTTACGTTTTAAATTTGGACGTGGTCACGTAAAATAGTGTGTTTGGCTTCTTTTGAATGTGATGAGCTAAAATTGTATTGCTCAGTGGTTAGTCTGGGTCTTCGCTTGATTTCATGTAAACAAGGCTGATCTCCATTTTCCTTTACAAAATAGATCTTCACCTCTCACTATTGTCTGGATTGTGATTATTTGTCAATAATTTTGTTTTCAGACATCAGCAGCTGTACATAATGGTATATCTTGTGTGGGTATGCCAGACAAATTTCATTACTCGGTAATTGTTTTTATGTACTGCCTGATGTAATGTAAGAACAGCAGCCTGAGCCTACACAGATTCTGAACAGTGACATATTACCCAGGTAAGTCTAAGAACAGGTGAAGTGCTGATCCTACATTTTAAGCACTGAATATGATTCAGAGCAGGGTCTGAAGAGCAGCATTTGAAGGTGAATATTCTTCCTCCTAGGAGAACTTCCTAACTCTTGGGATAGAGAGGCCTAAGGGGTTGAGTAATTCTACAAATATAAAACGTGAATTCATGGGAAGGTACTGGAGCGTCTCTCTTCCCAGAAAATTAAGCAACTCAGTGAGTGACAGATTATAAAGAGAATGGGAATACTGTGTTACTGCCCAATAGGTTTTAGGCCAGATTTTCCCTTGCCGCTTTAGATGTCTCCTTTCATTACTATGATGCTTGAGAAATAAGTGCCTGGCCCCACCAAGCTGATTGTGGCAGCCTAAATTAGACATCTTGCTGTCCTATATTGCCGTCAGAGATCTGTCCAGGGAGAAAGGTGCCTCCAAAGCCTGATTCAGAGTCCTGAGGTGAGCACTACTCACCTATTGTACTGGGAAACTAACTCCCTCTCTGTGCCTACACAAACCGAGCTGCCTACCAGCCCGTTGCACACTGCACGTGCAAAGATGCGTCTGAATGGGTGATTGACTGACAGGCCCATAATATTTGCCTCAGTCTATTCACGAAACAGAACATCGTAAAGGACCGATGTCAAAGGACCTTCTTTAGGGAAACAATACAGTGGCATGCGCCAGGACTGGAGATCTTGCAGGCTGGCCTTCATACCCAAGACTGCCAGTTTCTGGAGGCGGTTTTCTTCTAGTAGAGCCCCCTTAGTCATATGTATATCTCATCTCCATTACCATCCCTTAAACAGAGCATTCCCACAGGGCTTGTGTTGCCGTGCACAAATCCCATTGCCCCACTACTCAAAGATGTCATCTTTATTGGCACTTTCCCTACCTCCACCCATTGGAGAGTCCTCCAAAAGAGCAGATAAAGGCACTGAGAATATGAACGATAAATAACGCTCTTCAGTGATTCTGGAAACCAGCAAGGATGTCTCCAGCAAATGTTTATGATCTTCTACATGGAGTTGTGGAACTGAGGCTCAGGAACAGGCGACGAGTGACGAAAAACATGCCAACTGTTTTGCGATGCAGATTGTCTTCTCAGGTAAGATGAAGAATTAAATCCACTCTGTTTTTTTCCCCCTTCTTTTTAAGAATTATGAACAGCCTCAGGCTTTCCTATCTGGAAGGCCATCCCAGAATGCAGCACTTTAGAGTGTCACGAATACCTGCATCTCTTGCAAGTCTTTGCCATTACAGAGTCTTCTGGGGTAATGGCACTGTAAATAGATTATCTCACCCTGACAAAAGGCTGGAAATGAGAGCTCTTCTGAGAATGTGCTATTTCCAGATAGGTTTTTTTAAGGTGGATGAAAATTTCCTCGTTTTGTTCATGTTGCCCACGGTTGGGGGAAGGATGATCATCAAATCTTTCAGTTACAAATTTGTTTTTCATTTGTGTTTTGCAGTTCTGTGCTTTTTCTTTATGCTTAATTCCTGTGAATATGGAGTGGTCCCTTGAACACAAATAAGATATTTCTGATGTCTCCAAGATCAGCACGTATACATTAAAGCTTTCTTTCATGAATCAAAGCAAACTCCTGGAAGTAAGCTGCTATCTCATTCTACAGTTGTTGGCATTCTCCCATAATGGAGTTTTTCCCTTTGGCTTACATTAGATAATGCCATACAAACTTCAGCTGAGTGAAAGGAAGTTCATACAAGAAGTATGAGACACACAAACATGCAGATTTTTGCATTTGCCTTTATCAGAACAAGAACTTTTTAATACTACAGAAAAAATACTTCGGAAAATTACCTAAGCCAGATAAAATATTTTATCTGAACTCTGCTATAGAGTAGTACTTTAGGAAACAAAAGGTGGCAGCTGAAAGGAAAGGTAAAATGTACACTGATAGGTTTGTTGCATTTGGACAGCATATTTAAACCATGCCTTGAGTACAAACAGAATTCTGGCTTGTGGGAAGCTATGATTGGAAAACTTTGCTTGAAAAATGATAAAATTTACCAGTTTCTGAAAGCAAAGAAACTTTGCAGACTTTTATAAGCCCATTTCCATATCCTAGCTGAACAGCGGCTAAGAACTGCCGGAGGGCACAGCAGGGTGAAGCGGGGCTGTGCAACTGGGGTAGTGAGCTGTTGTCACTGGCCTCTGCATCTGCTTCTCTGCTCCAAAGAGGATCAGGTTAGTCGTTTTGGCCTGATGGCTGCGTAAAGGGGAAGGCTATAAACAGGAGAATTTGCAAGTCCGTATGGGAGGAAGGCGCAGGGCAGCTTCAAATCACTTCTGGGCCATTCTCAGTTGCCCTCACAGGTAGCGTGTGTTGCATACTGCTCTACTGAGCAGGCAGCACCGGCTCTCAGAAGCCGGTTTCTTTTTGGAAGATCATCAGCTTCAATGTCTTCTAGAGCAGGGAGAATCCAGAACATCCAGAAAGGTGCAGATACTGCTTTTTAAGAAATGTGGTAATGTTAAAGTAATAAACAGGAGAAGAATGGGTTCTGCATTCACTGGGTAGAATTTGTCTCTCCTTTATTTTAGGAGAATGCTTTTCTGACAAAATGGAAATGTTGTACAAAACGGTCAAAAGAAATAGGAAAATGGACTTCTGCAAATCGTTATGATTTTGCTATGAATATTCAAAACTCGAAATCAAAACATTATTTCTGTTAAAATCCAGCTATTTTCTGAATATAGTTTCAGAATTTTTTGGCAACACTCAGAATCCCTAAATTAATAACAACAAAGGAATTTAGTTGAATAGAAATGTTTGTAAAGGGAAGACATTATTTCCTCATCAACTGTAGCTACCATAAAGCTGCTCTCACTGCTATGACTCCTCTGTATCAATGCAGCTTTTCTGGAAATCCTGGGGAGACAATATATGCTCCCTCTGAGTAGTACTATTTTTTTTAAAGACTCGATCTTAGAAGAGAGACATTTGGATCATTTAGAGTTGCAGCCTCTACCTAAAATCTCAAATACTTTTCACTAGCTAGGAAGCAAGACGTATTTCAGTAGCTTAAGCTTTCTTCAACAGCAATGTTGCCACAATATCTGCGTTTCCCAGTCATTTTCCTGATGCATTCCGGCTCGGTGGAAGGGAACTTTATAAGCAGCCCTTGGGTATGGGCATTGAGGTTTATTTGATATGTATTACAAACCTTGTCTTTTGAACTGCTAATATGTGTTCTAGGATTAAATAAAATTTAGCATATTTCTGCACCATTTTAACATTATTCTTCCCAAATTATATGGATACTAAAAAATATACTTTAATGCTTTTCACAATTCTGTTTTCAGATAAATTTGTGTAAATGGTGGTTGGGGTTTAAACCCAGCCAGCAACTCAGCACCATGCAGCTCCTCGTTCACTCCCCCCCGCCCCCCCCAGTGGGATAGGGGAGAGAATTGAAAAAAAGTAAAACACATGGATTGAGAAAAAGACAGTTTAAGTGGATAGAAAGGAATATAATACTAATACTAATACTAATACTAATACTAATACTAATACTAAAAATAAAATAATAGATGAATCGGAATATACAAAACAAGTGATGCAAAGTGCAATTGCTCACCACTTGCCGACCGATGCCCAATTAGTTCCCAAGCAGCGATCTGTCCCCCTCTGGCTGTCTCCCCCAGTTTCTATACTGGGCATGACATCCCAGGGTATGGAATCCCCCTTTGCCCGCTTCGGGTCAGCGCCCCCGGCTGTCTCCCCTCCCCACTTGCTTGTGCCCCTCCAGCCTTCTCGCTGGCCGGGCACGAGGGGCTGAAAAGTCCTCAGCTTCGTCTCAACGCGACTTAGCAGCAACTGGAAACCTCAGGGCGTTACCAACATTCTTCTCCTGCTAACCCCAAAACACAGCCCTGTACCAGCTACCAGGAAGACAACTCTGTCCCAGCCGAAACCAGGACATGTCCATTGCAATGGCTGTCCATTAATGCTACCTGCACCTAGAGCAGGGCGAGAGGCAACCCTGGGGACGTTCCCAGAGCTGACCAGCAGCATTTTTTGTGGACCCAGCACACATGCTCCGTGAGTGGACGCTACCATACTTTGTAGTCCCCAGCTGCCGCATGTGTCCTTGCTGCCAGCGGTTGCCTGTGAGGCTTCTGAGATCCTTCTAAGGCAGTTTCTGGCACTGTCTTCTACAAAGGAGCATGTTATGTGCAGGCGAGCTAAGCTCAGAGTGAATGCTGACTGCTTGCAAGGTCAGTGTAAGCAGCCAAGCTGATTTTTGTCTGCCCAAATGTAGACATCAGTCATGTAAATGCACACATCTGAGCTGTTCATTCTAGGTTTCCATTATAACCAAAGGAGATAAATAGGCATATCCAGAGCACAGTTCATCTTATTTATCTCATGCTTGAGTACATGTCTAAAATAATCAGATTAATCCAGCCTATCTAACATCATTCCTCCCTGTTGACCATAAAGGAAACCTAGGTGACTAGTGCAATACACAATTTTTTTTGTTAGAAGCTGGAGATACGACTCACATCTAACTCCAAATCCGGACTGGTTTGTGGGGTTCTAGCAGCCCTGCTAATAATCTGACCAAGTACCATTTAGATACCCACTTGTTAAGATTCACTCTCTCCCAACCACCAGGCTCTGAACACTGGACAGAGAAAGGCTGGGGAAAAATCTCAGATTTTCAAGTTAGTCCAGTTACTTTTTGCACTGTGATTCAGACTCTAGAGGGCTTGTTTGCATCTGCTCCTCTTGCCCAGCCACTTCATCCCAAATAATGTTAGTTTAATTGAGACAGATCGGGGAAGATGGTGGATGATTCTTCTAACTTAATTCTGTCCTGAGACTGGGGTTAACGCTAAACCTGATCTGATCTGCTCATAGAGCACTACTTTGCAATGCATATGTTATGTTCAAGCACTTATCCTCTGCTATGGGCCTCATATTGTAAAATGGAGCCGTAAATATAGTGTAGGTTAAATCCCAGCCAGGAATGAGTAAACGGAGGGAATGTATACTGGTCAACATCCTTGACCAGCCCGAGCTCTACTACTCGCTCTGGACCTATACATATACTGCAAAGTGGATGGGGCACACTTCAGGAGGAAACCTACACTTTAACTGTTTATCTGAGGAAAGAAGAAGTGGGTTCAAAGCAGAGGCACAACATTGTTGTGAGAGGCTAATTCAGAGGGCTTGATCCAGCAAATGGGACAGAGCTGACTGGGAAAGGGACTACTTTGAAACTGGGTTCAGAACAGCAAGTTGGTAATGACTTGGTAAGACTGGTAAAATTGTCAGCCTTAAAAGAAAGAAACATCAGACATGTACTGAAGGCATGTACAAAAGATGTAGAAACTATCATAATATTTTGTATTTAAATTATCTTGTTGCAGAATCTCAGTGAATTCTATTTTAACTACAGACAATCTGGCTTTTCTTCTTTTTTTTTTCCCAAATTGATTCTTTATAGGATTTGGGTTTGGGTTGTTTTTTTCTTGTTTCCATGGTATTTATTATCCAGCCATTTTCTTTCTATTCTGGGTTGAGCACAGAATGAAAAGCTTGAGTGCTGGGGCTAGATTACTACATGCTGTAAATCAGGACAGTAGTATCCACTTCAGTGAAGTCACTGTTTATTTATATCATTGACCTTCGAAATTTTATGATGTAGAACATTATGAAGAAACCTTGGGAAGGAAGTCCATTGGTTTGTTAGGCATCTTTGTGTTTATTTGTATTGACTTTCAAAATAAATGGATAGTATAGGGCAAAGAATGTACTACCAGAATTCAGTCACTTAATGCATTACGAAGGAGAAGGGGAGATAAAGAGCTGGCTGGACAGCTCCAGGCTCACTGAACAAATGGTAAATGCAAGAACACCATGATGTTTTCGTTTTCACAGAATTTACAGGTATTTTCAATAGTTTTGTCCCTTTTTAATGGAAGGCAAAGATCCTACAGGCTAGGTGTTACCGCACTCAGCATAGGCAGTATGTGTCTTGCATCTGCACAGGTGCCCATACCCGTGAAAACCTCCATGCAGGGATTTGCACTATTGCAGACTACATCAATGGTTCTTTTTTTTTTAACCTCCCCCCCTCAAAAAATACAGTCTGAGAGATTTCTTCTTTGAGACATGCTCAAATGGACAACTTGCCCACCAGTGTGCTTATTTACCACTATGTGAAATGTTTCCCATTTGTGATGTTATAACATCCCTATGGCAACTGCAGCACTTGCTTACATGGGGAAGTCATTTTAGGAAAGTATTGAATTTATTTTTAGCTTCTTTTAGTGAAATCTAGCAGCTGGAAATGCAGTGAGCCAGCACCATGTTACTAGCCAGGGGTTTGTAGAAGAAAGAACTACTGGTTTCAATCATACCACTTTCATTATTACTTAATTATTTCTTTACTGTGCAGAATACTTGAGTCCTCTCTCTGCCCTTGTTCAGCCATTAAAATCAATGTAGATTTTCGCAAAGGGCCAATTAAAATTGAATTTGGAATTTAAGATGTCGTGAAACCATCATAATTATTTTTATTCTGATGTTTATTATTGACCTTAATTCCAAGATGCTTGATCATAACAAAAACTGAACATCGTAACTGAGATTGTGATAACAATGATTGTGAAAAAGTTATAAGAATAAGGAAAATTACTTGTCTTGTGAAAACAAATATAAACTTCTTCAGCTTGAGTCTGTCTCACAGATTTGTATGTTTAGGATTAGCAATAATGAAGAAACAAAAGCAGTTCAGAGGTCACTTTTCCTCTCCTTCTTGAAGGGTAAAAACATTTGAAGCTATATTCTCTCTTCAGTGTATATTGTGATAAAGGGAAAAGTAATGAAGTTAACTATAAACTTCACACCCCATCAAAAGCAGAAGGCGTTATACACAGAAGTTAATGCTTTACTAATGGCAGAAGAGGGATTCCCATTTAGCCTTGCTGTAATCTGAGAGAGTACCATTACTAAAATGGCCAGCTTGCAAATCACAATTTCTAGTTCTTTCTCTCTCCTGCCACCTGTATTAAGCCACCTATCACACATATATGTGATTTAGCTCTCTTCCCCAAGTGTTCTGAGCATATTTGCCGCATCCTATTTCACAGGGAAGCTTGAGAATGCTACGTAAACTAAGCTGCTTTCCTGGAAAAGAAACTAGTGTCCCTGCTTGTGTATCTTCATAGGCAAAAAGGCAGATACTGAACAAAAGCGGTCAGACACTGTGCCAGGCAGTGCTGTAATGCCTCAAAGTTAAGAGCACACTCCTGGTTGCTGAATTCATAATGTCAAGGCAAGAGCTGAAGATGCCGTGCAGCAATCAGAGGAAGGCTAGGCTCCTGCATCAGGTGTCACACGTGGTCTGAGCACTGAGACACTTTAGCCAGCCCACAAGAAGGAATAAGGAGGAGAACAAGTCTGAAATCCTTTTCCATAGATGAACATAAAAAAACTCCTCTGGCAGAAAGTTCCAAAAGTTCGATACCTGCTGTGTAAAGACGTACTTTCTTCTAGCTATTCTGAGCTCACCTCCTACTAGTGTCATTAAGTGCCCTCTGGTTCGAGTATTGTGGGATTTGATAAACAACAGTCTGCATTCACCTTACCCTCTGCCTTCATGAATTTTAAACCTCAGGCTGTCAACCCTCAGCCTTCTCTGCTCCGAAGCAGAGCCCCACACCTTTAGTCTCTTCTCAGAGGACGGCAGCTCCATCTCCCAGTCATGATGCCTTGTCACTGGCCTTTGGTTTCCAGTTCCCCTCCAGAATCCCTGAGTCTGGGGGGTTTTTGACCCCTCAATGGACTAACTTCAAGAGGAAATCTAAAAATTCATGATCCAGCCCCCAGAACCTGTTGGTTAGAGTGCAGTTTTGGAAATCACGGGCTAGGAAAGCTTCCTAAGGGCCTCCAGGTTCCTCATGGAGGTTCTCATTCGAGAGCCACATGGCAGCAGTGGTAACCCACTTCTCATCTTTTCCCAGACAGATCCAAGGATGCCTGCTCTGTGCATCTTGAATCATCTTCATCAGGAGCTGACTGAGTTGACTTGGCAATGACAGGAGTGTTATTAAGCCATGTCCAACAACATGGAAGTTTTTGTGTCATTTTGGACGTTTAGCTTGTCTCAAATGCTCAAGTTAAATATGGCTTTTTTGAGCCTTTTGCCTGAATTTAAGGACCAGCATGCTTCTTAAGCAACATGAATACTTTGTTGAATGCTTGCCAGCGTGCTCAGAGCCTTGCTTATTGTGCATAAAATAACCATAATGATACTTGAATCCTAAGAATAAATATACTTTTTTTTTCTTCTCTAAGCCCCCTCTATGTATAGATTTAGTGTGTTTCATAATGCTCTCAGCTTTTTTTTGGCAGCTGTGCTCCAGAACATTTTTGGCATGAACACTTACTTCTTGGCAGTAATACAAACTTTTATTAGACTATATATATTATTTCTTTTCAATTGTTCTGGCTTACTATATAAATGTGTGTGTCCCTCTCAGTTGTCTTTCACTGGATTATAGTCAAAATGCTTAACTTCTTGCATTAACAGACAAGGAATTTCCATGCACATGCTTTTCTTGCATTCAAAGTTCTGCACATTTATCTACTCCGAGTGCTTTTGCTCATAGAGTGTAAGACAGCCCTGAGAACAGTAATTTCTTCCTCAACTAAATTAGCCCAATAAACTTTCTCTCTCTGCTTTTGCCAACATACTCGATCCTTTCCTGGGAGTATACATGACTGGTGAAAAAAAGGTCTGATTTCCTCTTGCCTATTGATGGGCAATTTATTTAGATAATCAAAAAGATGCTCTATAGTGTCAGTTCTGCTGATAATATTGTGAATTAGATCAGTAAATATTAGGAAATGAACAAAACCATTAATTCACATACATAAGTACATTGTCAGTTTTAATGTGTTTTGTGTTAATATGCCATATTGTCCAATGGCAGATGTAGTTGTCTTCCGGGACACTATATGTTATATCTATGCAGTAACAGATTGCAGAAATTCAAAACTAGTTGTGCTTCTAATTAAAACAGTGAGGGTAAGATTTTTTGACGAATGCATATTGGTAGTTACTCATCTTCCTGTTAAATTCTATCAGCTTATACATTCCATTAGTTTATATATAGTTTGCTTAATTATTTGCTGCAGTATTTTCCATGAATTACAGTTTAGCTGGCTGTATAATTTTCCCAGCTCTTCCTTAAAAAGAAAAAGGTGGATCTCTTTGCCCTTTCCCCATCTTCTGGACCCTCGGTCATGCTCCACAGGATCTAAAAAATACACATCTTCAATACTGGGACTGCTCAACACATTTCCTAAAATATAGCTGGGAAATATACTTAATATTATTTCCTTAAGAAACCATCAGCTCTCCTTTACTTGTTTTTGCCTTGAACTTTCTCTGAGGGGGATATTAGTTACCAGTTCCCCAGGGTTTATTGAAATCTGTCTTCTTAAGTCTTCTGGGTTTATTACACTTTCTCCTTGTTTTTCGCCCTGCCTCAGTGGTTCAGGATCACCATCACCCAAGTTGCATTCAGCCTCTGTCTGTTAGTCTGTAGCGAGGAGAAGAAAACACTCTTCTGTTGTATCCTTTACATTATCAAATCCCCAGCTCATTCCATGAATCTACTGAATAGTTTCAAAATTCCTCTCCCAACGTATACCTATTTAATGTTCTTGTAAAACCACCCAGTCCCCTGAATCAGAGAATTTTGTTCCTTCTTTACAAAAAGTTACATTCACCTCGGCTCACTTGGCTCAATGATTCACCATAATCCTTAGTAAGATACACTTTTTGTCTTTTGCTGTTATGTACCAGCTGTCTTTGGATCCAACAACATTCTGGACTTCAGAGCAGATACGTGTCTTTGAACTAGATGGCAACACATCTTCCCTTTTCAGTTTCTGACCTTTTATAGTAACATAAATATAGATTGTATTGGTTTAAATTTTGTGTGGTTTAATATTTTATATTAAAATTAATTAATAAATATAGAATATCAATTAATACATGGTTTATTGTATTTTATTAGATTTGTTACCATTAATAGCATATGAATTGTGTATTATGAACTATATATGTGTATTGTATCATGAACTGTGTATTATGCCAAATAAGTCATACTGTTGATTAAATAGTAAGGCTTCCAGACCTAATTATTTATACCTCATATTTCTTGTCTGTAGACATCTAATATAATCAGCAAACTGAGTTTTCTGTCATTTAGGGTGGGGGCTGTCCTGTCTAGAACAGCTAGATTACCTTCTTTTTTTTTTTTTCCCTCAAGTCTAAACCACTGTAAATTTATACCAGCTACTAGTCATATTTGTTCAGCCTCTTCTCTTCATAGTGGAAGTTTTTCATTCCTGGTTAGCAACTGTATATTCAAAGTGGAATTAAACCCATCCTCACTATGGGACAGATATACTTTTCAACTGTCCTGATCATCAGCCCAATAACAACAGCGAGAAACTGAAGTTAATACAACAAAAAGGTGTTTTCAATAACGGTAAAATAAAAAAAGATAATCAATTATATTATCAGAAACATAATTTTACTCCTGAGAAATTAGTCATTAATTTCTTTAAAATTCTTAATTTAGAAATTGAAAATATTATTTTATACACAAATCTGTGGGATAAGTATGGGAGATCATAAGAGGAAAAGTCAGGGAATGAAATTACAATAGAATATATATTAGAAGGATTAATTTTAACCATTTAAAAATAATTGTGTAATCTAATCTGGCTGTGTAAACTCCTCTGATAGTCAATATAGGAAAGTAATCACCTCTACAGATGATGTCCTCCCATCCTGAGGTACGTAAGCATGGTGAATTAGTCTCTGAAACTGCCTAACTTACTTTCTTAACTTCAGAATTAAAAAAGTAGGATGAACAGCTCAGGCTGCATTCTGGCTTTTAGACAGCTAAAATTAGGTGGGATTAGTCTGGCCTAGTTAACAGCAGCTTGGAGCAAAGGAAAACAGAAGAGAAGATTCAGGTGTTCTGCAACAGGAGAAATAAGTAGGGAAAGAAATTGGGGGCTGTACGAAGAAAGCGTGTTAAACAATGCAGTATGACAAAAATACTGCTTTCCGTAAGGGAAAATAAGTGCAGATTCAGTGCCAGATGAGGAAATTCAAATGGAAATTCAAGAGCCGGGAAGTGGAGAGACCAAGACAGTTTGTATGTTCTTGAAATGCAGTGAGGACATAGCAAGAAAGGCTGAGTCATCAACATGAGTTGAAGCATGACAGCGGTAGTTTGGGGCAATAACAGAGTTTTCTGTGCTAAAGTGGGAAGCAAGGACAGGAGGACTGTGTGGATGGGGACAGGAGTCCATCTGTGAGGGGACCAGGACTTGGTTTGGTTTTAGAGAAGGGATAGGGAGGATGGGAGAAGAAGTAGGGAGGAATGACAGGAAAACACTAGTGAGGAACTACAGATGGAATAATTTTAAAAGCTTGAAAAAATGAAACCTAAATGAGAACCGAGGACAGAAAAGAGCAAGTTGAAATAGAGGAGGTGGCATGAAGTAGTTACAGGATTTGGACAGGTGGACAATACCAGGTGCATACAAAAGGACTGAAAAACACTGTGAGAACAGTCTGTGGCATAGAGAGGAGCCATTTTGACCTTGGGCAATGGAGGAACGTTGTCTTAGGGAAGAAAAGATATCCAGGTTTCAGTATCAAGAGGAGATTAGTAGTTGAAGCCATCAGATAAGAACTGCCTCCCTTTTCAGAAAATACAATTGCTTATTTTTCAGCTGAAAACCAAGATACTTTAGCAAAGATTTTTTTTTGTTAAATACTTTCTTTGTTCTCACAAAATGACTACAAATTGTATTATATTTTCATTATAAAATGCAATTCATAGTGATTTACTATTGGAAAACAACAGATTGACTTCTTATCTATTCCCATAATTTTACTTTTTATTCTTAGAGTACAATATTAATTAACTTAACATTAATTCCCTCCCCCTCCTCCTCTTCTAAAAAATGGTTAGAGAACCATGACATAACAGTCATGTTTTTGCCCTGATTTCTCTTGTATTAAATGTTTTAAGATGTGCTACTGCAATTATGGCAAAATTGCGGGAAGCTAAAAGACATGAACATCAGAGATAAAGGTATTATTTTTGTATGTAGAAAAGAGAAAATACGCA
>JAVKLA010000062.1:12084031-12107131 GCA_034782735.1 Sagittarius serpentarius | reverse complement strand
TCCTTCCTTCCTTCCTTCCTTCCTTCCTTCCTTCCTTCCTTCCTTCCTTCCTTCCTTCCTTCCTTCCTTCTTTCTTTTCTAATTCTCAGTTAGCTTGGATAGCATTGAAGTAGGTCAAAAGAGAAAAGAAATGTGTCAAACCACCCCTCTCTCCTCCAAGTACCTAAACTTGCAAGCAGTGCTTTATTTTAGAGGTAAGTTTGGATGCAAATGCCTGGGCCAGACTCAGGCATACAGCAGTCTTTCAGACTGAACCCGGGCCTAGTGCTTGGGTCCTCCAGCACAGCTTGATCCCTTATCGCATAATTTCCTGAATTGCTTTTCGATTCAGTTTTAGGACTGTGGCATCTTGCCCTCTCTCCAAGGGGGGATAACGAGCTGCTCTTGCACCTCGGAAGAATAACAAGCTCTCCCCTAGACAGCGAGGAAGCGCAGAGGCTGGCTGGGTGAAGCCCTTACGGGACTGGGCTCTTTGCACCTCAGAGCCTGCCGGGCTGAGGGATGCTGGGGATGAAGGGGGCAGAACGTGACCACGCTTCCTTTCTTACTCCCTTGGGCCATGGCACGCTCCTGGAAAAGGCGGCACGTTCCATGTAAGTCACTGTCAGCCTTTTGAACAAGTTCTCTTAAGTATGCGCACGTAACAATTCAGATGCAAAAATGTATCCTATCTATATTATTTCCACAATATTCCCCACAGAGCCCAGATGTTCTTTCTGAATGATGACGATGACGATGGTGATGATTGCTACAGCAGGGATTGCTGGTAGAGTTGTTGTTGCAAAGCAGAGAAGTTCACAATAACAAACCACACCCCTCTCTGACAGCATGCACCGAGTACATAGTACACCACAGGCTAAATTTATACTTTCCTCAAGTCGGTTTTTAGCTGTTTTTTTTTTCTTCCCCTGGCTTAAAGCCATTGTATGTCTTATTTGAGGTTTTGATCTGTTCTCACCAGAACTACCACATGATTATAGGAGTCTACGTGTTATTAAGATGGGCCACGCAAAGTTCAGGGCAGCACGTTAATGCCTGAGCATGGGTTATACGGAACGCCCAGGCTCTTTAACATGGCATTCACCGCCCCTCCCCGCCCTCCCCGTCACCCTCCAGATCAGGCTTAGCTCACATTTCTTTTTAGAAAGCAGAGCTTGAAGCCAGGTATTTTGCCACAAACATTTGCAGGCTTACAATCCAGGCAGTCGTAACTGAATGCTGTCTCTCACATGGAAAACAAATTCTGTACATGCTGTACATTCTTCAGTGCAAAATAAAATCCAGATGGCCTTTATTTTACAAAAAAAGTGGGGCAAACAGATGAAGAGACAGAAGTCCTTTCTTACTCACATCCATCTCGAAACCTTGCCAAAATAAAGTAACCAACAAAAAGCTCTTGTGCCTGGCCAAAGGCAGGCAGTTACTGAACTATGAGATAACAATACAAGGAGAAACATGTTCTTTTTAAAATTAAAAGGATATTAGCAGATAAAAATCAAATAAGTATAGGTGTTTATCATTTTGCATTCCAACAGAGTCAGTCTTTGAAACAGAGCTGGCCAGCCTGGGATGTGGAAAAGTCAGGTCTGGTGAAGAACAGAGGTTGCTGTTGGAGGACACGGAGGAAAAAAAAAAAGAAAATGGAACAAGGTCATTTTGAGTGGAAAATGCAGACACTGTGTTCTTCATGAAGGCTAAGACGGAACGCTCTGAGGCTATCAAGATCCTTTCTCAATTTGTTTCAAAACAAAATTTAAACAAGTTTCCACCTAGTTTTGTGTTGGAGAGAAAATCGGTAATTGATGATCAACTGATGGCCCTCTTCCAGTCACAGCATCCCAAACCCAAGAAAAAATACAAACTGTTTCCCAATAACAGCTTAAAATTCATGTAAGTTTTTCAGAAAATTCACTCATTCATTTGCATGAATAATGCAGATATTCCTTTTAATTTTTCATCAGTATTACACAGAGAACTTTTTGGAAACATTTTGAAATGTTTTTGTTTAACTTTATAGCTGTTGTTTACCCCTGAGTCTATCTCCCCCCCTTCTCTGCCTTCTCTTGTTTTGCTTTTGAAAAGGAGGAAAGTAGAGGAAAAACAAAGAAAAAAAAATTATACACTTTAGCCAAAAGAACATTTTTTGTCTTTTAAATTAATTTTAAAAAATAGAAAAATGACCAAGAGGTTTTGTTTTTTAAAAGTTCTTTTTTCAACAATACCCCCCATTATGCTGGGAAGATTTTGATCTAAATCTATTAACAGCTTTGAAGATGAGCCAAGCAGTCAGTCCTCAGAAATTAACTGTAATTAAGTAGAAGTAATAAAAATTTCATTTAGCTGGGATGGGAGGAGAAAGGAAGGCATCTGTATGTTCCAGTGTGGCAGGAGAATTACACAAATTAGGAAACTGCCATGGATACTGACTATTGTTATGCAGCTTGCCATATTCTTTCAGTCATTGTGAGTTTGCTTTAGATTAAACAGAGATACAAAGACAACAACAAAGAAGTAAAAATTAAAAAAAAAAAAGTAGTGTGAAGGTGAGAGTGTGTAATACTGCCCTTCCTTTACAATAAATCAATGTGCACTGAACACACAGTGCCAGCAAATAAGAATCTTCTGTACAGTTAGATATTTACATACTTGGTAATTTTCTGCGTAGCAGACTATAGCACCGTGGAGTCAAAGAGGGCTCATCACCACATTTAGAGTCTATAGAAATGACACACTAATACCTGAAGTATGAATGAATTGCTGGCATTAATGAGGAAGGGAGATAATGAGACAATACTGTATATTTATATCTAGCACAACCTTCTTGCTCAGGGTGACTCATTCCTGGAACACAGGTCAGAGCTCTAGTCATCAAAAATATGTTAAACAATTCAACTTAATTACTGTTCTAAACTCCGATAAATAATTGCTAGTAGTTCCCAGCTGACTTTAAGAAAGATACACAGAAAAATGAATAATGTAAAACATAATGAATGGTATTTGAAATACTATTAAGAGAAATATTAGACAAGATCTTCACCCTGGTTCTTCATGAAAGGTATATTTCTGCCTTTGCAGCTGTGTGTTTAAATACAATGCTTCAGCACACTGTGTTGTGTTCTGTCCTTTATTACAGATGTATGTACATTCTTCCATGAGTTGTATTTTTTTTTTTTTTTTGGAGAGCTGTTTCCTCTGTCTCTGCAGCAAAACCATTAGTGACCAAAATGGCTGGGTAAATACCTTAGGTCTTACAGCCAGCTGTAAAACATAAATAACAACTGTTTCGAAAAACAGTATTACAACAACAGGCGACTGAACGAACCGGTTTAATATCAGGCATTTTAAAGCCTCACGTCCATCACTAGTGACCATGGTATGTGCGTTCAGAGCTTTGGAAGAACACCAGTTCGGAAACCTGACAGCAAATAACCGTGACAGCGGATAAACACCAGGCAGTGCTCCAGCCCTGAGATGATACTTGTCTGGCCCTCAGACACCGCTGAAACAGTAACGTGAGGGGCAGTGGTGCTGGCAGCAGCTCGAAAGCTATCCGTTCTTTGGACCTCACACCTTACGGAGGTCCACCTCGTCCCCCGGGGCTCAGGCTTCAACAGGAACATCCAAATCCGCCCTTCGCCCAGCTCTGGCTGTTCGCCCTCCCTGCCTGAGGGAGAAGCCCCGTTCCCAGCTAGCCGAGCAGCACGCTGTGAACATTACGGGCTGTGCACCCCTGGGAGAGGGTGCCTTCCCTGCCCGCCGCTCCCAAAGCGCGCGAGGGTGCGGCAGGCACGCAAGGGAGAGCTGCCCTGCCTTTTCTTTGGTGAGATAACACTTTGTTTGGTCTGAAACACCGGAGTTTTATCCCTGTTTTTAAAATAAAATACAAGTTTAGAAGACTTCATTTCCCTCCAGGAATGCCTATGTGAAACACTGAATCACCACGCCCTGCAAAAACAACCCCAACCCAAACTAGCCCACCAAACCCATCGTGTCGTGGCGATTCTTAAACTCTCCTAACCCTCTTTTTGGTGATTTGTAAGAGGAGGTGACAAACACATCTTTTCTGTACAAACCCCATTTTTTAGCTTGCATACATATATGTGTGTGCCTAGCTATGCATATACAAACATACACATGTATATACACGTACAGATGTATGTACGTCTGAGAAACATCCGTGTTTCGGGAAATACATGTCAATCTTGGATTGCTCCATCCATCGGCCATCGGGATTCACAGCACAGCCTGTTGTGCCACGGTGCAGCCTCGGGCCGCGCTCCCACAGCTCAGCTCTCAGGGGGTGGCTGCCCCCCCCTCTCGGAAAGGCAAGACCCCCAGTGGAAGAGGTGTCCAGCAACAGCCCCGTGCAGCCTGGGGATGTTTCTGGCTTCTCCCACCAAACCTGCGCTGCTTTGTGCTCTGCGGGCGTCCTGCTGTCCCCACATCCGAGTCACCGCCCTTCTCCGTCGGCCGCCGGAGGAGGAAGCCTGGGATCCCACCGGTCGCTCGGGGCAGGTACGCAAGGGCTGGAGAGCTCAGGGGACAAGGACCGGTGTTTACTACAGAGCTGAGAGACTTCTTGCCTGAGGGAAACAGCACAAGACTGTAGCTAAATGCCATCAAACAGCTAGAAATAGTTGCTTTTATTTGGGTCAGAGGTTGCCTATTCCTAAACTGGCTGCTGCGAAGGAGAAAATGAAAACAAGAGCTGTGAGTCACAGGTTGCTGGGGGAAGGGACACTGTAGGGACTGTAATGAGTTCCTCCCTGCTGCCGACATCCTCCAAACTGCTCCTGGGCTGTAGTTTGATTAAGGCAATGAATGCTGGTATTTCCATGTCCGCGTACCTATGTAGCCAATGTTAGCAAGCAACAGAAGCTCAAACACACCATTGCGCTATTTTGTATGCTCAGACCTGAGAGACTATCAGAGCAAACAGCACTGAAATGATCTGATTTCATACTCCTTAATGAGCTTGCCAGCTACGTGCTCTCAGACACCTCTCACGTGCACTCGGCATTGTACAAGGAGTGAGTAAGTAAGCTTTCACCCAGGGCCAGATCTCCAAAAAAGAGCGGGACATCCCAACCTGTAAACTACGGACTATGCAGGCAATTCTGAAACATCCTGTTGAAGCTACGTTACTGATAAAAACTAGCACCCGTAACATTCAATGACATTTGCATGATTTTTGCTTCTTTCTGTTTATATAGTTTATTAAAATTCCTTTTCTTATAAGAAGTCTTACAAGAATTAGATGGCTAGACGATTTACAGAAAACAAATGTTACAGAAATGTGAGTACAGCTGGAGCACATTCCTGTTTTAGGCAAGCCAGAAAGCGATTCATATTTTCAGTAAGTGGTTGTGTGTTTGGGTTTGGTTTTGTTTTTGTTTTTATATCTTTGTGTTACCCATTCTATTCTCATGTACCCGAACTCTATGTTTTCAGTAACATTGCTTATTCATATTCCACACAAGTCCATCTATTTCTGCTGCAGCTTCTTTTGTTGAATGTAGTATTCCAGACAAGGACACACCATTGATTTATACATCATTATCATTCATTTGATAACATTTCTGCACCTTTGTAATAGCACTGAAAGTTGTTTGTTTTTGTTAATGGAGTTATGTCTTCAGCACACATATTTACTGGAGCATCCATTCTGACTGCTAAGATACCTTCTGTGGAGGAATAAAGTCATTTTGGATCTTTGAAGTTTGTATAAATACTTTTTGGCATTCCTTCTTCAATCTTCTATTTATCAATCCTGAAAATGTAGTTTGATGACACATTCAGCAACAGTGTTAGATTTCTCTAGCGTTCTACAAAGAAATTTGTATTTTCTGGCAAAGGTATTATTTGACATCACAGAGAGAAGCTGTTCCATGCAACTTTTTTTTTGAAAATTAGGTTACATTTCAGTGACTAATTATGTTTTAAGGAGCCAGGCAACAGCTTAGGAAGTTTGGTCCCCTAAGTTTTGGGATTAAGTTACAATAAGAAACGCAATGAATTTTTTGAAGCGTCACGGAGTCTCATCTAAAGGTCAGTGAAATAAATTCGAGGTTTTTTAAATTTTTTTTTTTAAATTTTCCTTCAGTAAGCATCAGATAAGGTCTTGAGACAACGAAGTTGTCATCTGAAGTGAAAATCTCTACTTTTATATTCAAATACTCTGTGAGAAAGCAGAAAGCTAGCAGGATTAATTAAATCTTTTTCTATCCTCTCCAATGTAACTGGAACTGCCCTTTTGGAAATAATTTTGGAAATTACTTTGAAAATCCCACCTAGCAATAGTAAAGGTTTAACAACATTGCAGTAAAATGAGCAAGTTATTATACTTCATTCAGTTCCACCTCTTACCCGGAAAGGAAAAAGTTATATTGAACACTGTGTAGAAATGTTTGTGAAAACTGACTATCCATCTTACTACCTAACTGTGCAGGCGACAAATTGAAGGACTCTTTTCACTGTTTCTTGGGTCTTACTGCATGACATTCTTTGATAAAACCTGGTGAAGGGGCAGAATGGGCCAAAAGATGATAGAATCACCTGGGAAAGCAATTGTACTACTCTAGGCAAATCACTTCTCATCTCTGTGTAATTATTTTCCTTCCTATCTGTGGTCTGCTTCATTTAAAGTGTAAGTTTTTTAGGCAATTAGGAGAGATTCACTTCACTGTACGTTAGCCTTCTAAAAGTGAGAAGTCTCATTTCAGTTAGTTATCCAGACTCCCTGTACATTTGAGAGAGAGAGAGAGAGAGACTCTCAGAGGATGATTCATCTTTCTTGTCTAAGACTGGAATAACATGAATTGCTCTCTGGTCATTCTTCTCACTCGCTATCTCTTCCTGTTGACACCACTTTAAATCAGATATTAAACCGTAGATAGTTAAAGTTAGGTGAGATGGCTCAAGTCCTTGTGTACACTGCCTGCCACCTTATTTCCAGATACGACATGAATAGAAATAAATAACAATATATTGGGCCAAATGGAGGCCTGATGTGGTTTTACATTTTTATGGTGAAAAGCTCATAGAGATGTTAGGACTTCAGGGCAGTCCTACAGCCTGCGTTAGGCAGAAGATCAAGCTGGATGGCTGCAACTGTTGTTTCCTCCCTTATTTATATGTCATGTGGAGTGAGGAGGTGATGACTATTGACAATACGGTCTTACTCTAACTCACTAAGGATGTTTTATGATGAAATACCTCAAGGGCCCCCGAATGAGACTCTAAAGAACTTGTGAGCTTTATAAACAACATGCCGTTTTAGGAGCAGCAAAGGGTCTCTGCTGACCTACCTCCTCAGCGGGTGCTAGCCCTGCCCGCCGCTTCTGAGATAGGCTCTGTCTCTGTGCTAATTGTCTCCGAGCCGAGTGACAGTGTGAGACAGCCCCTGCCTCCAAAAAGGCTTTCATTATTTCTGTTTGACTGGCTAAAATTGCTTTTATAAACCTCAGCCTACGGCTTCTGCTGCCCACCTTGGCGTTTAGGCCAGCTCCCTGGTCATCCCTCTTATGCCACGGGGCTTCAGAAGGAACCGAGGGACGGGTCTATTTCTACTCATGCTAACTCAAAGCCGAGTTTGTTATAAAAGTTCTTCATCTGAATCAGCTTTAATATAGTTTTGTAGCCCCTTAGCGTTATTCTGAAGCTGAAGAAAGCCTAGACCAAAATCTAGCTTGTAATTCCAGACGTATTTTATAACACTGCAACAAAATGGAGGGTGTTTATTCAACTCTTATGTTCTTTAACTTCTCTCTGTGTCTCACTAGAGCTTTCTAAGCTAAGGAGATGGATTTTCAGCTCGCATTTCCCGCACATCCCTAAAAGTTGACAGAGCACTCAGTCTTTTCTAGAATTACCACAAGAAATATATTTTAGAGAATTTGTAAGTGACAAAAGTGGGGTCGTAGCTGCCTAAGGCTGTTGAGTTCAAGGCACAGGGCTCTGCTGCGGTGCCTTCTGTATGGGCAGCACCTCCTCTTCACTGTGAAGGTGTTTTCCCCTGCAAATGATTTCACGCTAACCTCAGCTCTGCTGGACCACATGGAGCCATGAAGCAGCGAGTCGTGTCAAGGCACTGCAGGCGTTTCACCCATCCTTATCCACCCCCGCCCTGGACCGAGAGCTTCTGCACCTCACTGTACCAAAAGACATGTTCTGGGGAGGTTTCTAAGAGTCTTGGAGTGTGTCTTACTCCACCTGTGTACCTACACGTGGGTAAAGTATGCCACTATATAAGCCTTGGTACCTACATGTTGCAAATTGCCTTTTTAGTGAATCCAGGTTCACAACTGAAAAATGACACGTCTAACATTTCTGCATAGCAGTCTGAGCATCCCCGAACACTTCTGTCAGCAGTTATCAGATATCTGAGTTCAACTGTTGCAGGCTTTCGTTTTCACTTAGGGAAAAATCTGTCTTGTGAAATAATTGTCAAATGTTCTTGAAAAAACATGAAAAAGAAGAATTAAATATTCATGATTCATATGCTAAAATTCACATTTTTTGTATGGTCTGTGAATGTTGATTTCTGAAATGCACACGGCAGCAAATGGAAAGAGGAGCTTAGCTTCAGAGGAGGTGTTATAAAGGTAAAGAATCTGATGTAGCAGTTCTACCTTTGTTCCTCCTTCTGTCATTCTGCTAGGTGGGTTACTGCCTTTTGTGTCTCTCTGCCCTATAGTATTTAACCTCATTTTACAGGACAGCTGTCTTTCATCACTTACGGCATACTGGGAGCTCATTAGGTGAGAACCTCTTCCTCTTTGGAATGTTTTAAATCTGTTAATTACTTTCTAAAGGATCATGAGCACATTCTAATTCGTAGTTAAATACATAACTTTGAATATGCGTATTATGATTTATTCTTTCACTTGCCTACAACAGGATCCAAATAAGAAGTGAAATGCCTCATTAAAATGCGATTCAGTATGGCTTTTGAGTCCCAGAGAAACACAGTTTGCAAGACAGCAGCAATGAGTTGAAAGTGAGGATATTTCCCCAACATGTTGTCCTTCCTCAGGGGTAACTGCTATTTCCTAAAAGTGTATGTGGTCAAGTAGGAAATACACTAAACTTTTTATTTTCAGCTAGCTACCATAAAAGCAAATTCTGTTTTGTTTGCATCACAAAATCTCCAAATGAAGAAAACTCACAAGAAGTCTATCCCTCAGGTAGATCAACAGAAAAATAAGCTTCTATTTACAAAAGTTATATTTGTGTGCTTCTATCTCTGAAGGCTGCAGTGACTGTCATAGCTGGTCTCTAGGCACCATTATGACCTATTTATTCTTTGTATATCACAGCACATTTCTTTAAAGTGAGAAACAAACTTCACAAGGTATGAAAACTATCATTTTCAAATATATTCTGTGAATTCACATATATAGGGACAGATTTCTTCTTTCTCATTCATTCTCTATAACTTCTGCTAAACTCTGACATTCATATTTGCATACATTACATTAATAAATTAAGTATCTTTTGTGATTTAAATAATAGAGCAACATCTTTATGTAAAATTTTTCATGTAACTTTTAGATTCCAGTGTGTAGAGTACACAAAAATTACACAATTATTTTCAGGTAAACTGACTCAACTCTTTACCAAACCATGCATATTTAGGTATTATCAGGAAATGCTGCTTCTTATTCTAAACTAAGAGACCAAATTTCCATTTTGATTAAATTGATAAAGCTCCAGTAAGTCAGTAGAGCAATGCTAACTAATACCAGCAGGATCTAGCTCAGAGCACAAAGACTGTTTCCAGTGCCAAAAGAGCTCTTTATTATTTGATAGCCAGATTCTCGGAAAGATAAAAAATACCAAGACCAATCTCACTTCAGCTTTCATTAACTACGTATCTACTTGTCCTAATTTTGAAGACAGAGATTACAAAGGCTATCTGCTAGTCTTGTGAAAGTACAATGTGATGATTTCTTAATGATTAGGTGTCCAGCATTGATCCTTATGTTCTTCAGAAGTGGTGTTAGGGATTGAGTAGTTTTGGAGGGTTGAACCAAAGCCATATTGTAATTCCATGGAGTTGGGACTTCCTCTTGGCCATTTTTTGTTTCCTGTAGCAGTGCATTTCCTCAGCCGACTGTGGTGTTTGAATACTGGCCACCAAGAGGTGTAACTGCACTGCCTGAATGAGACCTGAACCCCAAAGCCCTCTGGACTCTTACCTGGACCCTGGCATGGACTTTGTGCTTTTTCATAAGTCCCATGTCTATTTTTTTTTTCACCCCATTGATATAGGAGGTGTTTTATTTATGTCGAGCCCTGCTCCTCTCAGGGAATTAGGCATTTATTCTGCCCCGTTGTTGCCTAAGAGTGGCCTTGATGCCTTGAGCCACTCAGCCCTTGAGCAGAATCCAGCTCATCCCTAGAAAAGCCCAGGTGTCGCAGGGAGGAATCCACAACACCAACACGACAGCCCGTGTCAGCAAGAAATTCTGAGGACGGGGACAAATCTTAAAATTATTTTGCATTTTTTGAAAGATGGCTACATCCTCTTGAGATTCCAATTTAGGAGTATGAATAGCCTGAGCCATTATTTGAGGATTAAGAGGAGGAAAGAGTATGTCTACCGACTTAGATGATTAAACGTCTGAGCTTTGTTGGGACTTGCATGAATATGTACAGACCCCCAAGTAATAGAAATATAGATACTTACAAAGCGTCTTAGTGGTGCAGACTTCAGAGACGTGGCTATTTCAGTGCTGTGAGCACTGGCAGCAACTTAATGAAGGCTTTGGGAACTTCGATTTTGATCCTAGACTGAAGTTCTTAAGTCTTTTGTGGCACTTTTCTTACATGACTGGTCACGAGAAAGGTGTGACCCTTTGTGTTTAACAAGTTATATTGCTCTTTTCTGTACAACTCTAAGTCTGAATCCAGAGGGACTGATGGCCACGAGGCATACACAGTGAGAGGGGTCTCAGAGGATTTACCATAATGAAAACAATACATATAGCAGCTTGTTCCATACATTAATGTATGGACTACTTGCACTTCTGCATGTTTGAGTGTATTATCCTCTGCACACTTTTTAGTTCTGCTTTTTGTTTTTTTTCCTGTTCCTGCTCAGAGTCTGATCTTTTAGCTTCTGGCCATTTTTTCGATCATTTTATTTTGAAGAACTTGGTAACAAACCCCAGAAACATGGTATAACTGAAGAGCACAGTTGCAGGCCTTCTGGCTCTGTGATTAGCACAGTAATGATCTGCTTTGTTGCTGTCACTCCAGAAGAATTACTCAATTCACAGTCATGCTGCAAACCCAGTGTGTGCATCTGTCTATACAGATACACATGTGCAATTCTGGCATATATGGAGTAGAACGCACTGCCCAGGAACAGAATGCTGCTTGTTTGTATGTTTTTTTCAAAGTGTCAATAATTCAGCAGTAACTTGTAGAACATTTTACCTTTTTCACTTAACAAAATGACTGCAATGATTCTGCATATTTTTATGAAACAAAAAAATTCTTGACAATGCTTGCCTTACCAGCAATTAAATTAGTTATGTTGCAAACCTCTTGATACAGCTATAGAATAGTCACTACCCTGTTTGTTGTTTATGATACTTTTTAGTTTTGTTTTAACAAATGACCATAGTTAACACTAATACATGAACAGACATTTCAGTTTTGCTATTTAGTCTGTCAAACTCCAATTAATCAAGAGCAACGAGTTATATTTAAAAACACTTATCTGATGCCCTTTTGCACCTTTGTCTATAGTTATCTTGCTATTAATTTTCTTGTTTTAAAAAAAGATGATAACAATTTTATATATGGAACATCATATCACATTTTATGATGTATGAGGAAAGGAAATCTCTCTATCCATCTCTAAAGGATAACACGATGACATGATATGAAACAAAACAATTGCCTAAAAGCCTGTATAACCAGGTAGGGTGGAGAATGAGAAATCTAGTGGAAAAGACAGGGGAAAAGTCAGAGTGTCACTGCCAGAGTGGGACCTAGGGCTGAAACAGCCGGAGCAGCACACTCTGCTCACAAGGGAACAGGCTGTATGTGCCAAGGGACACAACGAAACGCAAAAGGTTTATTTATTCCGCTCTAACTATGTATTCTTCCTTTCTTCATATTCAGATAGCAATAAAGGAATCATGTGGTATCATGTTATCCATTAAAGTTGCATGTTCTTATCACAGAGGTGCAATGATTTCACCCTAGCTCTCCCAGTCAGCATAACATGAGACCTCCTTCTGCAGATCACTGGTTGCAGGCTCTTAGCTCATGACCGGATTAGTGCCATGATGGGGACTGTGCACTCAGACCCGCACACTGAGCCAGCTACAAGCGGTTAAAAATATATGACATTTACCTGGATTCTGCGAGTGTGCTGAAACAACCATTAGAGCAAGAAGTTCTAGACTTAGCTATACATACACATCAGGAACTGGAAAATCCATTACACACTGTGGGTCAGGAGAGCATATCTAACCAAAAGAATGCTTAACAACAGCGAAAACCAACCCTGCACATCAGATGTCTTTTCATTTCACACACACAGAGAGCAATCATTTGTTATGCTGCCACGGTGGGTGCTTGCTATTAATGGAAGCTGTTTCCTCTCTACTGGTTTCAGTTTTGCAAAAGGCTCGGGGAGAGATCTTGGTATTTCCCTTCTATACTAACTACAGGCTCATGATGCACCCAGATAGGTAGAGCGATTAATAATTCAAAGCTATGTTAGCAAGTGACACAGTATCTGCCTCTACATGCACAGTTCTGCCCCAGGGTTCAGCAGAAGATGTACACTCTTTAGCTTGCTCAGCTCTATTGTGAACATTTTTCACTTCTCTCTTTTGGGTTGTATGCCAGCAAGGGCTGGGTGAGCCCTTTTTCATTTTCTTGTTGATTTCTGGTGGCGGGTTGTTTGTTTTGCTTTTAAAAAATTGTTTTAAGATACGGAGACAGCAGATATTTTTCTTCAAAGCCATTTCAACTAACAGGGCTGTATTCAAACTTTAGAAAAAGTCAACAAATTTTAACCTTCAGGCGGTAAGCAAACAGAAAATCTCAGCCCCCGAGGAGAGCCAGTTGACAGTTAGAGGGAAGCAGAAAGGGGACAAAACACGACATGATGGCCATTCTCAGCATTGTCGGCTGTGATTCTGTATTCCTTGCGTGCTGCTTTGCCACAGAGCATGAACTGGACAAAGAAGTCTTCAAGGTCAGAAGAGCTCCCTTACCAATATATTTAAGTATCCTTCAAGGTAATAAGTAGCTTCCAAATGAGGTTTTATGGACATGTATTAAAAATATACCTGTGCATAAGCGAAATATGAAGGAGGTAGGTGAGAAAGATGGTCTCTTTTGACATTTTGCTTTTATTTTTCACAATCTAGTCTTCTTCAAAGAAGAAAAAAACCCTCTGTTTGGACATCTCTTTCTGTTTAAATGACCTGAGTAGCTTCAGGAAGTCATCTCCTTTTGCAGATGAAGCACATGCTCACAATTTTATTTGTGGTGCCAGTTTTAGATTTTAAACAACTTGCAAACTGGGTACAAAATTAGCAGAAAGCCTTACCTTTATAGACTGAACCTTCCCACACTGGGTACTAGGGCTTTTGTGGTCTGGTTTTGCTCTGTATATTCAGGCTCAGTTAAGCTTAATTTTGCATAGGAAGTTAGTCTAACATTTTCATTTGTTCAAGAGAATTTTTTTCTTTGCTGAAATAAACAAAGAAGTTGCCAGACACACATATTTCTGAATTTGAAATACTTAGGGTAGATGAGTTTTTAATTTTCATAGTGTTTCAACTATCAACCAAATCTTAAAATGACTTTTTATAGCAATATCAAATTATATGATAAATGCTTCTTGCTATATGCATCATTTTAAGTTTACATGCATACTAGAAATTATTTTTTAGCTTTTTGTGTTACAGGTTTTGGGGAATGTGCCTAAAGCCCCCAAATATTTTTTGCATCTTTTTTTAAGTGCCTGAAAAAACACAGCCATGAGCTTCGAAATGGAAGATGCACATTCTTTTGATTTTTCATTTAAAACACTCTGAAGTGAAGCATTCCAGTCCTAGGATCATGTTCATGAGTTTCTTCATCAGGTTCTTTTTTTTAATACCTGGATATTGCTAGAATTCTCTTACCTGTATGTTAAAGCCATTTCACTATTTCTTCCCAGTCACAGGTACAACGTGCCCCTCCCCCTGCCCCCCAATATTGCTCTGTTTACCTATTCCAGAAAAAACATCTCATCTTAATCGGGTGGCATGGCATTTCCAGTGGAATCTCTTCCTCTTTCCCTGTCCCTTCACCATGATACAAAATGATTTTTATACCCCTCTGACTTTAGTATTAAGACATGACATCTTTATTTCCTGCTGCCATTGTTATCAAAATGAGTAAGCAGACAAGCCTGTCCTATAGCTTCCTCTCCTCCAAATCTCAACGGGAGCTCAGCGACGAGTCTCAGGTTATGCTAAATCTTTTTCTTCATCTATCTTGCTCAGCCTCCATAGCTACTGGCAAAAAGGCTCCAGCTACGTTCACATACCACTCCTATCCCAGTGCAGCTAGTCAGCTTTTGAGAGGTGATGAACAGATATTTTTGGGGTTACATTTTAAACAGTAGATCTTATTTATAGTAACTGCAGAAGACACTTAGATCTTAATGCATATTATGAGCAAATTCTATGAGATTTCACGTGTGTGTCTAAAATCAAATTTCTGAAATCCATATTTAAGCAATTTTATAAGGGTTTGATTTCAAAGAGACATCACCATCGTGGAAAACAGGCATAGATTCAGTAGCTGAAATAGGAGCCTACAGTGGCAGCTGATATCCTGCAAAATTGTAGCCTAGAAAATTAAATTCATATTTGCCCTGCAGGGATTGAACTTGTGAGATCATCTGTCATATGGTGAATATGTAAACAATTGTTTTCACTTCCATTTTCTTCTGCCAGTGGACAGTGCAGTTTTAAAATTCTTCAGAATTTTTCTGACACTCATAACTGAGCATCTCCAGCCTAAAAACTAGCATAGAGCCAAATTTCAGGCATTGAAAGAAGGCAGAGACGAATATTACGGGAATGACAGTATGCATGCTGACTCCTGGGAAAAAATTTGAATTTCTGTGGTTAGGAAAAATTTCAGCAGGATAATATGAGCACGGTCTTTCTTATGGCATAGTTGTCTGGAGTTGGCTTTTTGCCTCCTCAGTTGTCAAATGTTGACATCTCTCATGTATGTCTGATACTCTTAAAAACCAGTAACAAAAGAAAATTATAATCCTAGTAAAGATGAATATTTTACTTAGCTGTGCTATAGCTTTCAGCTTTCTATCACACAACAGAAAATGGCAATTTTCCACATGCTGGAAATACGTTACCTTATTACGGGATTGTGCTTATGTTCTGAGAACAACTTATTCATTAGTGATAAATGTGAATGAGTTCACTAAAACATAAGAATATCTGCTTTTGTTCACCAGGGTTAGACAATAAAAAGGCTGAATTCCCATCACTGTTTTATTTCTGAAACGAGACTTCTGTTTTGTTACAGTAACCATGAGGATTTCAGAGTATAAGCAAGACAAAGTTTATAAACAAAGCTAACTTACTGCTAGGTCAACTGATACAATTTTAAAGAAATAAAAGCAGACAAGCCAAATCGTGAAACATGTCTTTTTTCCAACAATATTGGCTGACCTACTAGAAGATGCTACTTGCAAACAAGGCGTAATGAAATATTTTATCTGTGAGGAGGACTGGTAGTCACAGGCTTTCTATCTTGTACTCTGTAAGAGCCTTTTAATAGAAAAGAAAAATCAGGAAACATACTGGAGGGAAATTAGCTCATCGCCTAATAGGCAATGATAATTTAATCTAAAACTTTGAAATTAATTTCAGTTTCCCATCTACTATATCAACCTTTTAAATCAGAAACCAGAAAATCCTGAGGTTTTCCACCTCCTATGTTATCATGCAAACCAATGATCTGTTATTGGAATCTATTTTATTAGTAGCGCAAACAAATTCAACTTGTACTTGAAGAACAAGTGCAACCTGTACTTGCTTTAAGGAATAAACAGTCAAACATTTATGAACTGTGTAAATTATCCTTAAATGACTGTGAAACTGTAGAACAGTTTTATATAGCATCCCATATTAACATTCTGTTAAGTGAGTACAAAGTTGGTTGGCTTAATGTGCTTTTATATATATTTAAGCAAGATACATATTGCATGAATTAAGGAACTTTGGGAATTTTCTTGTAAATAGATATGTCTTCACCCCTCTTTGTCAAAGCCCAAGTGTAAGTAATTTATATTATTATTTAATATGGGTTGACTAGCTGCTGCTACAGCCTGATCTTTTACCAAGCCAAAAAATGGCAACATGTTCAGAGAACACGGACAGAAGAAGCCGTCACTCCTGCAGCGCTTCCACTAGAAGCAAGGACCTTGCCGGTGAGGTGCTAGGCTGCAAATCCGCTCCTCTGCATCTCCTGTCCTCCTCCGCTCTTCGTCATCCCTCCTCTGGCGCTGCCCAGCTGCCCGCCCTGCCGCTGCAGGGTGTCCGTGGGCGTCCCTCACGCTTCCCAATGTGAAGGTCAGGCTCACTCCATTTGTGACCTGTCAGTGTTCAGGTGAGAGGGCTGTGCTGCAGTCACATGGACTTCTGAAGCTAAAAGGCAATGGAAGTTTGGTCCTATCACTAATAGCCTCGTTTATTGTTATTACCTAGAGTTCTTTATCTCTGAGTAGCTTTACAGCTTTCCCTGAAGGTTAAAAAATTCTGGTGCATTGGGCAGGAACAGGAGCAAATCTCACACGCTGGTCTAAGAAAACGCTTCGCCAGCAGCACCTCATCGCACAGAGTTGTGTATAACTCACCTGAGTCCAGTGTCAATGTTCATGATGATCTGTCAGGATATGAAGTTGGGGGCAAGGGGGAACTTTTAGGGAACTTAAAGCTAAACAAGGCAGAGCTTTAGACTTCTGCGTCATTCGTCATCCATGGCTGGAACCGAATTGGAAGGTTGCTTGGAACCTTGGTAGAATAGAGGTGGATGGTAAAGAGAAAACGGCTGGGGAAGGGTGAGAAAAGCATAATTCAGAGAAAAGAGCTTCACTTTGAGCCTTGCTGGTGTGAACTTTACAAGTCTGAGAAGTGAAGAGCTATCAGAAGGGATGTTAAAATAGGAAATATGCTCTCTGAGTGAAGAACGTGGTTTTCAAGTCCTCTGACTGATGCACGATCGTGCCACAGTTTTTACGGTTGGCCGAGAAAAAAACCCTGCCAAACTATTTGAACTTCCTCCTCTCCAGAGTTACACTTGGAAGCGTGTCCTCTTTCCTTCCACGCAGCTTCCTGACCCGGCTGTCCTCCCCGAATTGTCCCTGATTGTCCCAGCTGGCATCACCAGAACTACGATGGCTGACGTGAAAGAAGCGGAGGGAAGTCCAGGCTCCCCATGGCCCGGTGGGACTGGGTCTTCAGTGAAAACAAAAGCAGCTGGTTTGTGTTTGTATATCCTGAGAGACAGTGTCCACTTCAGCTTGCAGGGGTACCACTCCTCTCATCTCAGCCTAGTGGGATTGTCAAGCGAAGGAGGGTGGGACAGCATGTCCAGACTCACCCTCTTTCTCAGTAATTTCCCACTCTTCTGCTTAAAACAGAGTTTCCTCCAAATTACTGTCCAGCAAGTCAAGGACCAAATCTGCTCTTTCCTTCTCTTTTCTTCTCTCAAGAGGCTGGGCAGTATCTGCCTAATTCTGATAGCACGCACTTTGTTCTGAGTTCACGTGCCGTTGCACGTGTGGAAGCCAAAGTTAGTTCTTTTAGTTGTATTAAATTAGCCTGAAGTACAGGCAAGAGAGAGTTTTTAACATCAGCGCCTGGCTCTGGGTAGTATAACAGCAAAAGTAAGTGTGCAATTCAGGGAAAAATGAAAATGCAGTGGAAAACTGCGTATCTCACTGAAAACTGACACTGTGCTACCTAGAAAAAAAAGAATTATATACCTTTCTGGTTCACCTTCCATTATTTGGTCCTTTGAGGGATTTCATAGCCTGAAATTGCGTTTATTTCCGTGTTCTCTTTAGGCAAAGGGTTTCCTTCCCGTCTCAGGCATCTCAGCATGACTTAATGTAGTCATAGGCAAATAGCACAGTGTAGTGCAATGCAGCTCATTTATCTTGGGTTTGCCCCTCCCAGAGCCCTTCTATGAGGACTCTCGCTGTCTATCAGCTTTCTCGATAACACTCCGGCTGCATGCTGCCTAGAATGCAAACTCCAGGTTTTGCCTTGAAGGCAGACATGCACGTCTCTTTGGGGATCTTCACGGTGGAATTTGTCTGTCGTTGAGACATTAGATGTAGAAGATTTAAAACTTTCCCATCAGGTATTTGATGTGCCCATACAAATCACAAAGAAAAGAACAGCTTGGTTAGACATGGGCATACATACATAGAAATCAACTTTATGAGAAATAGTGATTCTGTTTAGAAACTTCATACCAATTTAATTTTGTTGGTGCTACACACACACCCCCCCCCCCAATAACGAAGTGAATTTAAACTGAGGCCAAACACCCAGTTTTGGGATGTTCTTTAGAAGAGCTGGTTCTCTGAGCCAGCATCAACCAGGGGAGCTTTTCCAGTGTCACTGGAGTTACTCTGTCTTACAGCAGCTGAGGATTTGACACTGTTATTTGAACAATCATACAAGAATGCTCAATGTTGAGGAATTAGGGGAAGCTAGACAGCCATGTGGTGTGACATAAGCCAATGATTTTGCCTCAATTTTGTCCGATTAAAGTATGTAAAGTAGTGGTCATGAAAACAGTAAGTGAAGACAAAGCAGTTTTGTCCCGCAATTGCTTAACGAAGGCAGGACTGACTGAACAGTAGCACTGGTTTTTAGTGACCTTTCATAAAGAAAAGGCAGTCTGTCTGTCATTATGCAAATTCAAGAACATCTGTTCCATGAAACCCTGTAATAATGCCTGAGGTTTGCATCGGATGAGAATAAAAACTGTTTTGACAAAGGCTACAGAGTATGCTTGTATTAGCCAGACAGCTCCTTTTTCTGGTCCAAGTCTACCTCAAGGGGTGGGGGTGGGGGGGCAGATCTTCAGCTGGAGTAAATTGTCATGGCTCAGTGGAACTGGTTTTTCAGAATGCTGTTTTATTCGGTGACTAACGTCGAAACCTAAGAGGTAAATTAGACTTACAACTGCATTATCAGAGCATTAGTATTTCATTAGTAACAACGGCAGCAACTGATGGGTGACACAATGTGAAGCGTTTATCGCAGCCTTCCTATGCAATCCACAAAAGAGGCAGTGAACATTGTTTTAATGAGAAGTCTGCCAGTGACTAACTCACATCTGCTTTAGTTTAATAAAAAAAAAAAAAAGAAGCAAGCAATATTGACAGCAGATATAAACAATAAGTGGATGTCTCAGTTCTGTTGGATACTTAAACCTCAGGAAATACCTATTAAAACCTATTGATTTTTTTGCAAGACTGTTACGACCTCTGAATTTAAATGATGGCGGGGCTGGTGTTCTGAGGGTCGTGCGTGCTGGGGACTTGTGCACTCCAGTGGTGGCTGACAGAAATATGATGAACGTGGAGATCAGACAGGAACACAACGCACAGCGGCTCACATCATCCCTTTAGGAAGAGCAACCACAGGCTCCTCTCATAGTCCTAACTAGAGCACGGAGGAATTAGAGCAGAATTTCATCTTGCCCACATACGCCACCGCTCCTTTTCAGCATCGGAAGCAGCAACCTCCTCTGTGTTTGCCGCCAAACAATAGCTCTGTCCTCGGCTGCAAGGGGAAAGAGGAGGCTGCTTGGCTTCTCTGCACTGGGGCAATCAGGTCTCATGTCAGTCCTTGCTAGAGGACCTGTTGGAGGATAACCAACAACCATTCAGAGCCCAGCTGAGCAGTGTAGGACTCAAAGAATTATTTCTGCCATCCTATTTTTAAAAGTACTTATTAACTTTTACATCACAGAATGATCCCTAGAAATTTTCACAAAACGTAATAGCCCAGAGAATAAAGAAGATGATACACAGATTTTTGCAAGGACTCACAATCAGCTGGGGGGTTTTGTTTGCTCTTATGCTGTTTTTTTTTTTTTGTTTTTAAATTCCAATCTGGATTTTAAGGGTGGGAAGTTAGCCAGCCTGTCTATTGGAATGCAAACATTAGCCATTAGGTCTAAGCTAAGAAGGATACCTTTGGCCTTTGGATATGCCCACGTCTGCCTGTTGTCTGTAGGGTGGAAGCTAGGCAGGGAGCTCGCACTGGCCTCATGACTTCCAGGTAGCTAAAAGCAGGTGAAACAAAACCTACCGCAGAGCCTGTAGCTTACCGTGCCAGAAAAAACTATGATAAATGATGGGACTTACTTTGCCTTAAATAACTGAAAATAGGCAAGAGTCTGGCGTTTGTTAAACGACTTGGCAGTTATTTTGGGGGTGATGGCGAAAACAGTGCAAGAGCCTCTATCTCTAGTCCCCGGTCAGGAAGTCACCACCACAGCCAGCAATTGCTGATGCGGGTATTTGTGGGGGACGTTCTCTGTGTCCCCTTTTCTCGCTGCAATCTCATTCCTGCCTGTTGAAAGTGGCAACAGTACAGGACCGTCTATCTATCTGCCTTACCACTCTAACACTGAGATGTTTATCTTGGTCTGGAGTGACCTTCATGGGCAGGACGACCAGCCAGCGGTGATTCCTGCAGTGAGGGACCGCACCAGAGCTTTCGGGCTGTGTTTCAAACACGGGGTTACTTGCGTTCCTGAGGGTAGCGTGTGAGCAATGAGTTATTTCTGGTGGTTGTCACCGTGGACTGGTACACATAACATGCATATTTTTTCCTACACCTTGCAGGTTTGGGGATGGGAGCCTGGGGAGGGTTGCTGGTTTCTGTTCTTTTTTTTCCCAACATCTCTCATGTATTCCCTCATGGATTAATTTTACCTTTGGCACTGATCCCAGCACCGTATAAATTGGGAGTCTGTATTGTTTTTCCCAATAAATACCTGAGACTAAAATTTTGGGAGCAAACTACACAACAGATTAAAGATACACCTATCAATATTGTTTTCAATAAAGAATAGATCACTTGCTTTTAAACAGAACAGGTGAACGAAAATAGCAACAGAATGGTTAAAGCCGCAACTTGTTTACTGCTAAAATTGAAACATTTTCCACTCCTTAAAATTTACACAGTTGTTTTACCCTCAAAATTGGCATTACTAATTCTTAGGTTAAAATAGTGAATTAAAATATGACAGGAAAAGCTAACAGAATATTTTTCTTACAAGGTATAATCAAACGGTCAGAATTACATAAAGTGTGTTGAGGCTTTTGTGAAAAAGGGTGGTTTTAATCTGAAATTACCTTCTTGCATTTCTAAATGCAGTTATCAACCAAACAGAAAAATCTATTTGCTGTCTTTTCCTTCTGTGTGTGAATCATTGTGCTTTCCAGGGTGGAAGTGAAAAAGGAAAAATGCAAGACAAAGCAAAAAAAGGCAGAAGTTTGTTAAATGAAGTAGTATTTTCATACAGTTTTAAAATAATAGAAAAATATAATTTCCTAAAGAGTTTATAAAATAAAAATAATCATGAACTTTTTAGGATGTTTCATACAATAGTTCTATTCTTCAACCAGCTCTACAATTAAGAAGGTCAAGCTAACTTGTTAAAGAAGTAACATGTTAATTCTACATTTCCTGTATTTTCTATTGATTTCATTGCTAGTGTTCTTGAAAAGTTAATACGCACTCACATCAACCAGCGTATGCCTGCAGCTTTAGCTTCATCTTAACATGTTATTATGTGATTATTATATAATGCATCAGAAATGACTTCTCATATTGTTTTTAATTATGATGATTAACTTGGATTCCTTCTTCAAAAGTCTAATTCTGCATCTTTATTTCAAATCCCAAGAGAGCTTCATTCAAACCTGAGACATACCAGAACCAGCCAGACAAATTATGTCATCAACACGTATTTTATTACTGGTTACATGACAAGTTTGCACTCTTTGGTGGATCTGTCCATGTCAGTGAAATAAACAACCCTGTTTGGTCAGGCTGTCTATGGATAGTGAATAACATGTTCGGTTAACTCGCTGTCTACGGAGGCAGAATGTGAGGAAGCAGAGATCATTTATTTATGGCATAATTCATATTTTAAAGCCATCATTTATTTATACTGTTGATGCAGTCTCCTTACTAGCTTCATATCACAGTTGACTATGCTTTCAAACAACACAAGCCCCCATATATTCCGCAAACCAACACCCAGTCATCACGGGCTGTTAGTGCAGCTTTCCAGTGTACGCTGCACAAACATACACATCCAGCAGAACATCAGAGCAAAATAATCCTTCATGCATAATTCACACTTCCAGTCTCTGCATGCTTTATGCACTGATGAATTACTCGGTTGTGCTGAGGTAATTCAGAATGAACTAAAAAGCAAATTATGGCAGGCATGTGCTGTAACATTATTATTCCGCAGGCCTCGATTTTGAAATTACTGTCTCTGAGACCTGATTCTGAAATATTCAGCCTCCATGATATTTCAGCCCAGTGTCTTATGTCCGCAGACTCATTTCAAAAGCTTACACAGTCCAGAAGCCCAATTTGATTTCTTTCTTTTTGCCTGAAATGGGCCTTGACATTTTAAAATCATTAAATGCAATCTCTTTCAGATGCTCACAAAAGGTCACAAAGGCTATGGGACTGCCCCTGTTATGCTACACCACCACAGCTCTGATCCACTTTAGCAGGGGGACTAAGTGCTCAAGGCATTCAAAATTGAGCTCCTAATGTATTAAGTGCATTAGTAATAGTCACAGTTCTGCTAAAATTTCCATTACAGGGTCTAGATTACCAAGAGGAACAGGCTGTTTGGGATGCAGTTGACTTTAAAAAGGGTTTTAGTATTGTGTCGAATCAGAGCCTGAGCAAACACTTGACATTTTCAGGATTTTTTTTTTTTCCTTGAAAAATATGTTTGTTTGGGTTATTTTTTTGTGGGGGTGGGTTT
>JAVKLA010000062.1:12066638-12083188 GCA_034782735.1 Sagittarius serpentarius | reverse complement strand
AGACAAACGCCATCACGCTGAACGTCCCCCCCTTCCTTCTTCTTGCCCCGTGACGCCACATGGTCTGGAACGTCCCTTGGGTCAGTCGGGGTCAGCTGTCCCGGCTGTGTCCCCTCCCAGCTCCTTGTGCCCCCCCAGCCTCCCCACTGGTGGGGTGGGGTGGGGTGAGGAGCAACAAAGGCCTTGGCTCTTCTGGCAGGTCAGACTATGGCCAGACAGACCTTTACAAGAAATCCTCACTCCCCTATTTCCAGCCCTTCCTCCTCCCTCCGGCGGCCCCCTCCTCTCCATTGTGCCAGGGCAGTGGCAAAGCCTATTTCTCACCCTGACCCCGTTCATGGCACCTCTGTGTGAACAGCTGTGCTGACAGCACAGAGGTGGCTGGGGGGGGGGTCACAAGTGGCCTGGGTGCTCCAGACAGCACTCCCACTGAGAGACGTGTACCCAGGGCTGCAGCCTGACGTTCAGGTGGGTAGTCCCATGCCCCAGCAGTAACATCACAGTCTTAAGTAACAGCCACCAGAACTACATCAGCAGTGCTGCAGGAGAGAAGCACGTTATAATCTAGTTTATCCAGAGTAATGCTGCCTATCTCACTGTTTCTCACAGCTCTCCTTAGCTAACAGATAAGGCAGGCATCAGATCCCGGAGACACTTACAAAACCACATGCACCTGAGTATTTATCTGTGCATCTTGTGTGTAGTGAGACGCTCAAAAGCAGTACATGGGCATGCTGAAAGGTCACAAGCACAAACATCCTGGAAAAAAACCCCACCTATTTTATTCAATGTATTTATTTTTATGTATTATGCTATTTCCTCAGAGTAATTCCTCCTTTCTGAAAGTGTTTGGTTTGTCATCATTACATCAATCAACAGGAAAGGATGTGGCTTGACCTTATGTAGGTGGTCTACATTAAACATTGCAAATCTTTGTATTCCGAAAACTGAAGCGCTACTGCTGTTCTGAGCATACAGCACAAGGGAGAGAGGCTGCAACATGCATGTGACAGATAAATGAACATGGCAAAATATGTCTGGAACCCTCTGTTGTGGAAATGCATGCAGCTTCTTAGCTTTACCTTCCTGAGAAGTTCCACCAAATCCATAAGGAACAGGACCAAAAATAACTGGATTTGCAAATCCACCTGTGTAAAAACACGCTGATGTCAAGTAGCAGAAAGCTGGCATGAACAGGCACTGTAAAAGTGATGATTCGTGTTCACTTAACTGCAAGGAATTCTGCAAGCAGGAACGACAAAAAGCATCTACCTGCAGAGAGCAGAGGTGCTCCCCCGGTTCCCTTAAAATCTGTTGTTGTCCAGTTCTGGTCTTCTTCTAGGTAACAGCATCAGCTGAGTCTATTTTTACTATTCTGTGTCCCCTGTGGCTTCCACATTGCTTTCCTGGTGTGCTCTGCAATCCAGTCTCGTCCTCCATCCCTGCTGCTTGCCCAGTATCTGCACATAGCACTATTATTTATGCAGCTTATGCAGAGACTGGTAATTCATTGAGTACTGTGAGCCCTACCACTGGAGCTATTTCTTTCTAACAATATCTGAGTATCAGCTAGTAGTTTTTCTTCCCTGTACTATCTCTGATTGGATCCACATACTATCTGTCTGCTATGCAACATGTGTCAGTGTGTAGGTCATCATGTGATGCCTTTTTCCATGAATTTCCACTGCTTTGCTAGAGCTCAACTTTCCCTAGAAGGATTCCTCGTATCCAAGTGTCTGTGTTCTCTTGTGCAATTTTTTTTTAACTTTTCTCATGGGAATACAGTTGCCAACCCAACAAAGCATTTATTCACATGCTTCCTGAGTATACTTACTGAACACAGATAACTATTTGTGGCTTAAATACTTAATCAAATGCTTTATTGCATTGACACCTTAATTTGCATCACATGTATCACCAGAGGTGTGATGTAGATGAAAATGTGAATGCTTGTACTAGCTCTGAACCTTGTAATGAAGAGCTGATTTGTAACACCCACCTACCCTGGTAGAAATGCAGCCTTTTTTGCAGCTGAGGAGTAGGAGTTCAATAAAGTGGTCTGGACTGATACTAGTGCAAACAAAAACAATGTTTACATTGAAATTTTTTTTCCCAAAATGTATACACAGTTGGTCTTGCAGGACAAAGAACTCTTGTTTGCAGCTCTCTTGATCAAAGCCATAATAAAATGCTACAGCACAGCTCAGAGAGGTCCATCCATATTAGTGACAATTGTTGCCGAGTTCAGCTCCAAAGGAATGTAATTTACTGTACGCATGTTTTACCAAGATAAAGGCCATAGTGCACCAGTGTAGATTGCCACTGGTCTTATTTGTACAGTAATGTGGTAGTTAGCAGAGATTGCAAGGGTCAGGTTCAGAAAAGGCTGTAGATATCTGCAGTGAGAGTTCAGAAGAATTTAAGGTTGTGGAGTGAAAAGTGAGATCTGGGAATTTCACTTCAACCATTGTTTATAATCCACAGCCACGTCTGAATTTGTCTGGGGGAAGAGAGGTGATGGAAGTGAAGGTCACCGCAATGCAGCGACTGTCCTATAGATACAAGGGTGAGATTCCTCACTCCTCATTTAGAAGTTTACAGCACAGACTTCTGTCTCTGAGCTAATCGTCTAGACTCCCTTTATAGTCACTAGAGAGAAACAGGCACTTCTAAAAGGCAATTTATCCAACACATTTTAAATGAGTCTGTGAGGAGAAAATGCACTATGCTTTGGAAATACTTGTTTCTCACCAGAGACCAGAAGGGGCATGTGGACGATGACAAAGACACTACAAGTTAGGCAAGGAGGATCCCACTTCAAATTAAGGATTCACAGATAAATTTATTCTGACATTTCCCAGGTACAGAGCATAACTAATCACCATTTGTCTTCTGTTACGGGTGGGCAGGAAGAGGAGACATCCTCCAGACATCTTCCCCTGGCCTTTGAGAAGCATTGTACTTTTCGCAGGTTTGTTTCCTGGGCATCCAAATCTGTGAGCACCCTTGTGCTGACAGCTGAGAAGCAAAGCGGTGCAGAATGCACAGTTACTAGCAAATGGAAACTGTTGGTAAGTGAAACGTGCGTGTCCTAACATCTCATCAGCTACACAGGCAATACTATTGTAGTCTGGGACAAGCATGATTTTGTAGCAAAGGTCTGGTAGTGCCAGCATCAACAAAATGCAGGCTTATTCTAAAGAACTGATCTGTAGAAGCTGCATGAAATGCCTGCAGACACCCCCCACCCTCCCCACCTCCCTTTTTACTCGATCGTCACGTTTACTTGATCATCAGATTAACTGTAGCAGAAATATCACTTCTTATAAGCCAATTTTGCACCCGGGAAGTTCACTCGGGGCTCTTGTAGCCGAAGGAAGCTGCCTCCATCCCATGTCTCACCACCTGTAACAGCTCTCGAGAGCCAGGAGAGGCACCTTCAGAAACCTGCTGCCGTCAGATGCCCCACACAAGCTCACGGCTCTCGCACGGCTCTGTACCACCGAGGGCCGAGTTCACAGCCGCGCTGACGAAACACCCCTGAGCACGTCGTCCTGCCGCCGGGCTGTTTCCCCAGGCTCGGAGACAGACCTTCGACTTCGTGCATGTGCAGAGAAGCCAGAGGGGAAGAGAATTCCCTGTGGCTGTCATTCCCCCCTTGCCCCCCGAGGTCATCTACACACAACACATGCCTTTTTCCGGATTTTCTCCGTGTTTAACTTACCCTTGGCTAGGCGTTGTCATGAATTTGAAACCTGATGCTGAAGATGAATGTAACTGTGACCAAAATACAGGAGATGGGTAAATGCTCCATCTGAATAAATCTACAGGAACTGGTTCAGAGAAAAGAAGAAGAAAAGAAGAAGTGACATTACTAGTATTTAGGTTATGTTTTGGTGTCTGTACAATTAATTCAGAAAGTCATCTAGAGCAAGATAGCAAGATATTTTTAGCATATGACAGTTCAATACTGCTAAGCGTCTATAATCCTCAAGTAGTTCTTTAATGGTGCACTTTTTAATTACATTTTACATGTATGTATGGCAGTTTGTAGTCTTCTTAAAATAAATATTTCCCATATATCCATATGCATGATCCACACTTATTTTGTAGTACAAGATGTGCTGACAGAGATTAAAAGACTGCAACACAGCAGAAGGCGTTGTGCTATCTTGCAAGTGCAAAATAGGTACCTTTATCTGACTCAGTTTTTAGCATCTGTCTTCCGATTCATAACAGCTTTTGTTCCACATAAAACTATAATCACCTCTCAAGCCTCATTTCTTCAGGCACTGACATTGTAGGCTCTTTGGGGTTGTAGCAAATAAAAAACTAAATGGAAGTTTAAGTCCCAAGGGTGAAAATGCTTAAACTGCAAAGTTTTCTTATTGCAGTCTTCAATAACGCCTTCGCGCTGGGGAAATACACCAGAGCCTTTCAAGTGGCTTAGACAATAGCTAATAATACCTATTTTCATTATAAGGATGTAACACCTTGCCTCTCAGGGTGGGGCTAGGGAAAAAAACCCTTTCATTAAAACCCTTTTTTCCTTCCAAAACTGAGTACCTTGCAAAACTCTGGAAGCAGGGGTTTTGACTGAGGGGAAAGTTAAAAATGACTTTTTTTTTTTTTTTCATTTGCTTACTCATGCCTCATTGTAAAGGCAATCTGGTTAGCTTAAAGTTAGCAGTGAGGCGTGCTGAGCGCTGCCGTGAGCAAGGAGGTGACACGAGGGAGCTCCCTGTGCCTTTTCCCCATCTGATGGGGATGCCAGGACCCATTCCTGCTGGGGGGATCGAGGAATCAGGGCACAGCCACCGACAAAGGATTTGGGGTACCCACCCCCAAGGAGGCTGCCGGAGCGGGGGCTGCCTGCAGGGACGCCCCTCGTCGCCCTCCCGTCCCGCTGCTGGGGCGCTGGTGTCAGCCCTCCTCGCTTGCTTCGCTCACCAGCAGCACCCACGGGGGCACAGGGCTGCGGACGTGGCCCTGAGGAGTCGGGGGATGTGGTTCGCTCGGCTTAGCTGTCTTTAAAAACATTTTCCTGCTTGACCTGGAGGCTGGTCAAAGCCAGGTTGGCTGCGCGAGAAGGGGAATGGTGTTGCCCTACTGCTGACACTGGGATGGCAGTGGGATCATAGATGCAAGTTACAGTAAGAAAAGTCTGAATCCTATATTTTGTCTGTCTCCACCTTCGCTCCACCCATTGCTGCCAGCACCTCCTTTTTGCACACTTGGAAGGGGTTTTATAATGTTTTTCCTGGCAATAGCTATGGCTTCTGTATAACAGGCTTTCTTGTAAGGAAAGAAACATCAAAGAAACACAGTTTAGACAAAACTAGTATCAGAACTTGCAAGTAAACGGGTGAGACGCTGAACTGTGGTATTTCTATGGCGCTTCCTAACACAGGCCAAGGAATAGGCCCCTCACCTCTCAGCTCATTACCTCACATGTTCGACAAGGGAAAAACCCTGGAGGCTTGCCACTGTTTCAGACACAGAAGCTGAGGAAAGGATTTGGCGTCCGGCAAATGGACAGGACCACCTAAAGATGTTCGACTTTCCCTGGGGACTGTGGTGGAGAAAGCACACTTCACTGGGATTGCCTGAGCTCAGCATGGGCTTCCTTAAAGAGGGGAGACTGTGAAGTCTTCCCCATTTACTCCACGCTAACTCTTAAGGAGTAAGTAAAAAGTAAGTAGCATGAAGAGTCACTACCGAAGCGTAAGCTACATGAGCCACAGGCACATCCACTGTGGAAACAACTCCTTAGGAGAAGAATAAAATTCTTTTAAATATTTAAATACTGTAGTTAAAGTAATAAATAATACAAAATTTAGAAATTAATAGTGTAATTGTTAGAAATATTTTTAAGCCACCAACTTGCTAGGAAATTTTGTGAGAACAGAAGAAAAACCAAATCCCACCTTCTCTCCTAAAGCAAACTCTCTTAAATCCTTGCTCATGAGGTCTATGTCTCCCAGATACGTTTGCCAGCAATGGGAAGAAAAGAATCTCTGGTATGGAAGCCTCTTACTTTGCATAGTTTTCACAGAATTTTTATAAACTCCCACTACCTGTGAAGGTATTTCACAAGACACCATATGATTAGCTGTTGAAACTGTGGTTCAGCCACTATTTTAAAAGACTAATACTGAAGTGGAAAATTGAGTTGGTGTTAGTAACCCTGTAAAGAGGAGAAAACGTACCCAATTGAGGAAAATAAATCTATGACAAGACACTTATCTAGGAGTAAGATAAATTATCTCTACAATCTATTTTCTGACTTTCTTTTTAATGTTAAACTGCAGTGTGTGCCGATCAACGGAAAGCAATGGGCATTTAACTTAAGTCCCACAGTATGAAAAACATTTTTCTGAAAAAGGACTTGACAGTTTGCAATACTTTTGCAACTCCTTTTTCCAGAACGAATGGCCTTTCTAGGTCAGTTGTAGAGAAACAGAAAGAAATTCTAAAAATTTTAAGGTTATAAGGTCAAGTACTGTTAGGTCAAAAAGTGACAGGTAGGGTTTCTAGTAATTTAATGTTTAATGTTTAATGCAATACTAAATTGTGCCTATGGCAATCATTGCTGCACACTTAATTTTGCACTAAATTCCTGCCCCAGAGAACAGACAGTCCTCCCCGATCAGCAGGTAGTCTGTATTTTACTCCGGTGATTATTTGAATCTAGACCTCATCCTCTATACTATTCAAATTCTTTTTAAAATTTAGGATCGTTAGATACCTCTCGGTGTTTTTCTCTTCTCATCACAGCCTAGAGGTGCCAATAGCAACATCTGTTGATTCTCTCTTCTGATAAATTCGTGTGGTTTACTGAACTAGTCTTGCAGAAACTAAATGGCAAATGCAGCACAGGTGTGCTAATCCACTTTCTTGGACCAATGTGGGACAAGCCAGGGACAGAACAGGCAAAGACCGCGGTCATAGAGAGCAGTCACCACCTCCTTTCCCTGTGCTCGAAGGCTTTGGGTTTGGCTGTGCTGGCAGCACTGGCTGCTGCGGCCGTGCCTCCTGCCTCCCTACCCCTTTGCAGCTCCGGAGTGAAGGATCATGACGGGTAGCGCAGGAGTAACTGCCCTTACAGGTCCAGTTATTGTTGTGGACATCAAAACATCGGCCGATTCCTGCCTCACACTTGCTGGTCCTTCTGGTAACCCGATGCCTACCCCCAGCGTTGCATCCTGCACCTTCACACCGTGCTCACCCTGCTGCTGCGGGAAACCGAAAAGTCACTGGCAAAGACAAAATAGGAAGAGAAAATGCAGTTTTCGCTTGCACATTGGGGAAGATTTATGCTGAAAGTGGAGGTGCTGCTACAGCCAGGAGCCATCAGGTACTGTGATCTTTCCACTTGGAAACCAACAAAGCTCTCTTCCTGGCCATCTTTACTAAAGTATGTTTGAGGGTCCAGTTCGGTGACACGAGAAGGCACATGCGTAGTAGGTCTCTGTCAGTAAGTGAGAAAGAACTGGAGATTCCAAGGCAACTATAGTTTAAGTCAACAGGACCTCTCACTTATTTACTGGTTTTCCATTGGTTCATGAAACGATAGCTAATCCTAGCTTGTAAAAATGAGCAAGTTCACCAGAATGAATTGAGTTTGGCCAAACTTCCCAAATGTGCCTCCCTACCTGGGAAATTTACTGATGATGCTGAGGTGTGGGTAAAGCAGAAAATTAAAGCACGTATGTCACCAAAGTATCATTAGCCCCATACTCTTGAACCCATGAGGAGAGGGGAAGACCAGAATCATAACATCTTTATGCTTCTAATAAGGATACTATAACTAACCTTATTCTGTATCTTTCATGCTTGTGCAAACGATACTTTATTCACAAGAGCAGCTCTTCTGAAAGGAGCTTATAATTGCTACAGCATCTTTTTCACAGTGAGGGAAAATATTGTGTGCTCGAAGCAACTGGACAGAGGAGTGGCACGGCTGAGCACTAAGAAAGTTTCTCAATCCTCTACTCAGTCTTCCCAGGTGAAGCAATGTGCCTCTTAAGGAGTAAATCCTTTGGTTTTTATCCCCTTCTGATCCTTTTACCTAAGAAGCTGCGGTGAGACATGCCCTACAGCAATAGCTGAGCCATTTGTGTTAGGTCATCTACATATTCATATTACCAGCTGAGGAAACCAAGAAAAAACAAACGTACAGCAAAGGAGAGAAAAATATTTGCATGTAAGGTAATAGTGTCAGGAACACAGCATCATTTCTAAGCCACAGGGTGCTCACAGGAGTTTGTTTGTTGTTGTTATTGCTTTTTTGAAAGAGAGATATTAAACTCTGAGTCTTACCCATGCAATATTAGCAAGCTCTCACAGGTAGGGGTGGTAATTATAAGGCTTCATTCATTGGGAAGAATGTTGAAAGCCTGAGGGACATGGTTTCTTGGTGTGGTATAATTGTACTTCCTTCTCATAAAAGGACGGTGCTTATTTCCCATAACAGCCTGGCAAGCTTAAATAGTTACCTTTACCAGACCCAAACCACTACCCATTCATGTCAGGGGAAAGAGTTTCATTGTCCTCACTGAGTGCTGCTGAACTGGGTTCATAAACCCTGTCAAATAAAGCATTTAAGCATGCAAATAGACTCATTGCTCTAAAAGGGAACATTCATGTGCTTTGCTGTGCTAATTATAGAGATCAAGAAATATCCGTATATCTACGTGAACAGCAAGTCAGAAACAAGAACAGAATTGCAAAGACTTCATTTGGAACCAAAAACTAAAAACTGCCAGCTGGACAATACTGAGCTGAGGTCCCCATCACATGGGGCCCATGCACCTTCAAACCTTTCTTTGACTTGAGTAGGCTGCAGCTCTGTCCCTTTCTCTGGCTTTTCTTTAGTTTTGAGGTTCTTTAGTCTCTTTGCGTTTTTCCAGGGTTCTTTTAGGACTTTTAATAAACTGTCACCTGCCTTTGGCTTCCAGAAACAGATCTGACCCTCCTCACAAAAATCTTCTCAACTTCAGAGCACTCTTTCTCACAGCTCTCTTGTGCTGGATATTCTGGGTCCAGGGAGCCAACATTACAGTTCAAGCAGACTACAGACTTTATCAAGGATCCTGTGCATAACTTTGAAGAAAAATGCTAAAGCCTTAGTCTTTTCTCTACCTCTGGTTTTCCAACAGTCTTTTATTCCTTGTGATTAAGTCTGTAAGGAAACAAACATTCTCTCTCTAGCACATATGTTATTTTCTGGAAGACTATTTTTTTCATCTCTTCATCCAATCTGGTAATTTTTTCCATATCTTTCCACCTACTCTCTAAAAAGAGCAGTCTGACAGCTTGTCTCCTTTTTAGGAGATTCCTAATTAGTCTAATCAAAAGATGATAATCTCCCCGCAAATACCCTGTTGCGCATCTCCCCCTTTCTCGCCAAGGTTCAGCCATTTACAGGTACTGTCTCCAGGAGTGGTTCATTGGTGCGGACAGTCATCGGATTTAATAAGTCTCATAATTCTCCTAATGACAGCTCTAAGGATTTCTCCCATCACCTCCTGTGGTTTTAGCTCAAGATGGAGGAAGCTGATAATGGAAAAGACAAACTCCTTCCTCCTCTCTGTCGTCCCATTCAACACAGCAGTAGAAGCTTTACAGCACACACCTGGGGGAAGTCCTCTGTGGCAGGTAAAATGAATTAATACTGTGTGTATTCCTCAGATCCTTACTTTGGGTGTTAATGTCCCAATACAAGCCAAGAAAAAGCAAAAAATGCATTAAATTCTGCTTTATTTGGAAATCTGGGTAGGAAAAGGCACAGCCAGGTGCCAGGAAGTTTGTCCACGCTACAGGGCTTGAAACCGTGGGGAAGGGGCTGCACCACCTCAGGCACGGTCTGCCTGGAGCTGTCCTGAGAAGGGCGCAGTCACCAGTTCAGGCCTGTAGCTCAGTGTCACAATCTGGCTCTTAATCAGCTGCTTGCATTTAAAAGCTTCTTCCACGGGACTCTGCGTTTAATAACAACGGAGGGTGGCGTCTCCTGAAACGCTGGGTGTGAGCAGAACCTGAGGGCTCCTCCGTGGTATTCCAGCTGGCTGGTACATCTGAAAGCAAACCTCAGCCTGCTCTAGAAATATGCATTCAATGCATTTCATCACCTCCCCGTTTATTCATTCACGTACCAGTGGCCTGTGCCCCATGACTCAAAGTCTGTTGAACGCCACAATAGCTGTTCTCATGAACCTCCATGGGTATTTGATTTAGTCCCCCCCCAAGCAATTTGTTTTGGAGAGTTTTTCTTTCTAAACATTGTTCCTTTATAGACATTTGAATCAAATTTTTCAAGTCTCACAATGTGTCTGGTAGCACATTTGGGGAGGGGATGGGAAGTTGCATTACACAAGAAGCATAAAAGTCAGCAATTCTTTTTTAATCTGGAGAAGGAGATTATTGTGTTCTGGCTACAACAAGGAAGGTCAGGATGCAAAAGAAGACTGTTATGCTGCTCAAAATTAAAATTTATACTTTTGCAGAAAAAACTTGTGGTATTATGAGTCTTATGATGAGAATACACCTGCAGTCAAATCATAGTCACACAAAATCATTTCAGCATAACAACAGAAAAAGAGATGGAATGAAATAACTACCTGTTCTTTTATTAAAACAATAATAGTTAAAAATCTGTCAAATAAGAATTTTTAAGGAGTCCTTCTTAGAAGTTAGAACCAGGTAAATTTATTACCTGGGGTAACTTGACCAAAGAAATTGTTTCAAAGGGAATATACTCATTTATTACACCTGAGGGGAAAAACAGTAAAAATTGTCTTCTAAGTAGCAACCAGACTCTTAACTGTTCATTAGTTTTCAGCATATTCCAGTTTACTTATTTTGGAACTAATACTTGGCACAGTTGTAATAATGGATCACATTTAATCAGAAGTAATTAAGTTCTGAACCTTAATAGCTTGAAGTCAGTAGACTGAGAATTACAATTTACCTACATTTTCTAAATTTGAGCAAGAACTTTGCTTTATGCAAATGAATCTTTAGTGGTCCGCCTCTGACCAGGCACCGTAGGTTCTGTCCCGAGAGTGGTGGCCCTGTGGTTACCACCAAAAAGTTTTCTGCTGTTGTTTCACTGCAGAAGGTTCAGACCAGGATGATCGCGAGTTTGACTGTGGGAGAAGCATGGGCAGAAGACAGGGTGGCCTAGTTCACACGGAGCTCTGCAGGAGCCCTTAGCATGGCCTGTGTCAAGATGGCCAAGTCTCTGAAACTCCTGGTCCTGAGCTGTCACACGCCCAGAGGACAGGGCCAGAGCCGCCGATGCGAAAACACACGCCACCTCCTGCCAGGTGGGCAGCGCCCAGGTCCAAGCCCAGGGCTGGAGCGCTTCCACCTCCCCCTGAGCCCCGGCGGGTGGTCCGGGGCAGGCTGGCGCAGAAGCCGCTTTTTCGCCCTACAGAGCTGCGCTCTTTGTCGTGGACCAGCAGGATGTGTGCCAGGCTGGGCCGGCGGCTCACGCCTCCCTCCCGCGGCAGGAATTGCCCACCAGTCGGCTGGCGCTAACGGGGAAAGAGCAAAGGTTTGGATGCAACCCTGAAGTGGCTGGTTGCACGCCAGGGCAGACTTGGAGCTTGCTTGAAGGCACGTCTGTGTAGACATAACAAAGGGCAGATCTCTCCCATTCAGTCTCAGTCAGCCCACGGAGCTTGCTTCTGTCCGAAAGACATGAGGTTGTTCCCGCTGTCTGGTAATACAATTAAAAAGATTTTATTTTCCTCCCGAGTCCTTGCAAGATGTGTGTGGATAAGTGCGTGTCAGTGTGAGAGACTAAGCGCAGGCAAATGTGACCTCTCAAATACGTTAGCACAGACTAAGCATTTTGTACTGTTTAAACTATCCCGTTTTCTAATTTAAAAAGTCAGGGCATTAGTTCATTGCAATTCTATCTTGGAAGAGAAAAAAAAAAAGAACAGCAAGGTTAGAAATGTAAAACACATTAAAGCCTCAGTGTTCTGGTGAGCACGCCACTGTGTGCAGACAAAGCAAAACTAAGTCTCTGCTTGGATTCACAGTCTGCACCTTATATAGGTCAGACTGCAGCAGCGATGCAAGTAGGGAGCAAGCTAGTCCTGCATCCATGCTTCTAGCATACATAGATAACTTGAGTGGCCCACCTTCCCTTCCCCGCTCGAAAGCAAAGAGAAAACCACAAACATCCTGGGAAAAATGTAACAAGAAATGTGTAAAATGTAAAATAATCTCACAGACTATAGTTTGACTGCTTTGTGAGTGCCAGGAGTTTTATGAATGAACTCTTTATGATGTTCAACCAATAAACCCCCAACATTTGGAGGCTTTAATTACTGCTGCATTTTTCTTTTTTTTTTTTTTAGTGTTTCATTTCAAACACCTCCAGCGGGACAGTGTAAATCACAGAGCTCAGACCTTTGTGAATATTATTACTCTTTCATGTGGCTCATCTATATTACTCAACAGTAAAATTCAGTGTCAATATTTCTGAGACAATGTGTACTTAAGTTCTGTCTTTTTTTTTTTTTGGTCAGGTGCTAATTTATTATTCCCGTGTACCAGGAGCTGTCTGTTAATGAGGCATAATAGGACTATTTTAGCCCACAAAGCGGGAGGAAATGCATATATAAATCATTCTCACCACCACCACACTCTTTTGGGAGGCACAAAGAGCATACATTAATAATGACTGCAGTGAATACTAGCACCTTGTTGGAGCTAACGTGAAGAAGAAACATAGCTTCCTCTCAGGAACATTCAACACTTGAAACGGACAGCTACTAAGTGATATTTCTTCTGGTTAGCTAACAAGGGTTGCTGGTTTCCTAGGAATGATCAAGGTTTTCTTGTGCCTCTTCATTCTTGGGCCACTCCTAGGGCAGTGGTTACTGCAGTTGGGCTAGGTCTGTTTCTAGGGCTCATCTCCTTCTTTTCATTCCTGGAGTCCTGCTACTGTAATTAACCTTCAGTAACGTGGTGAGATCTCCCACCAAGGCACCAAAACTTTGTCCAAGGGACGTGAGAGAATCTTTTCTAGTTGGAAAAGCCAGGAGGAACAAAACTTGTCCTAAACCCACCCACAAAGAAGACTTGACCAGCCGGAGTGATGCACTAAAGGCACATGATCTTTGGCCAAGCGCTCTCTGGCTTAGATCTCTCTTTTTCAGAGCACCCTGGAAATAAATCCAGAGATCCTCTCTAGCACTCTAGGGTTTAAACTTGCCCCCAGTAAATGACAGCAAACGTGTCCCTCTCCTCTGTGCCCGGATGTACTGGTGTGGGTCCATGCTAGTACAGGAGAAGCTCAGCTGCACCGTGTTAGGGTGCAATCCTGGCCTTGGAGCCCATTTCCAGCCCTCGCCTGCAGTGTCTGCTTAGGAAAGCAGCGAACCAAGGTGAGTGTAGTAAGATCCCTCCCGCTTCCAGCAATTAGCAATTTAAGGAATTCTCACGCTGGAGGCTGCATTCAGACTTCCGTGTTTAATCTGTCCTCCATGACTTTGTCTACAGTGCAGCCTTATCTCCCTTAGACATTTCTGCAGTGAGTTCTCACTGCTCCTCAAATGCTAGCCGTTCCGCCTCCCTCATCATCCTGGACAACCTTCCCTGTACTTAAATAGTGCCATCAAAGATGAGATAAGCAGAACTGCGTGTAGTTTTCAAGCTACGGGCACATCAGATATTTATACAGTGGTCTAACGATGCTCTCTGTTCTGTCCTCTGCTCCTTTCCCAACAGTCCATAGTATTTTATTTGCCTTTCTGACTGCTGCTGGGCACTGAGCTGGCACTTTCAGAGAACTATTCACAATGATGCTAACATCACTTTCCTGAATGTGGTAAAACAAAATCCAGAGTTGTCGTAAGCTTCTCCTGGACTATTTGGGTTCAATTATACACCTCACTATACCACTGGAGGCTGGAGAGCTTTTCTGGCACATGCAAGACTTTTTTCCGTAGACACCGCCTTTGTTACCAGCCCTTCAAGTGGCTTGTGCAGCTGACATGGCACTGTGTATTCTTATTCCCGGGATGTTCTGGAACAATATATTGTGAATTTGTGTCCTGCAGAAACACCCATTAGCTGTGGGTTATTCAAGAGACAGTTCATTCTGCCTCTTGCTGCACTGTTAACTGCCCTCCTTCTCCAGAATATCTCCTCGTCTCAGCAGAACACCTAAATTCTTAACTTATGGAGGGCAAAATGTTCTTTTCAGCTGGAAACCCACTTCATAACTCTGTGTGTGAATATTTCCAGTACATCAGACTTGATATTTTATATAAACATGCACATTTACAGCCATATTTTATGCAAATGTACGTACCATTAATGTATGAAGTTCATTAGTGGCTCTTGATTGGGTCTAGACAAAACAAGGATGTCTTCAAGGGATACAATGAGAAGAGCTCACTATGTATATGCAGTTAAGTGGGATGAGGTCTGTAAGCAGAACTAATATCTTTCATTAGACAACTGGTATACTTTGAAAAATAAAAAACAAGCTCTCGGGCACATAAGATATTCAGATCTGAAAGAAAAGCAGCAGCTTTCAAAGCTAAAGACAAGCACAGACCAATTGCTCAGAGTTTAGTTAAATATGTATCAATTAGATCATCTCTGAAAAAATGACAGCTGGTATCACTGAAGTAGAGGTAGAGTACCACTAGAAAATGTAGAGTTAGGGTTATTTTTTCCTCAGCACTTGGCTTTTATCAACATTGAATTTCATTTGCAATTTTATCACCCTGTCTCTCCAGTAACGTGAAAGCTTTCTGCAGCTCTTCACAGCTCACTGTAGATTTGATTATTCTGAATAACTTTGCCATCAGCAACCTTTATCACCTCACTATTCCTTGCTTTTACCAGATGATTTACATTGAGTACCCATACGTCCTGCTTTATTACACAATACCAGCATACTGGTCCTGTATGGCAGTACAGCCATAATCCATGTCATGCTCATCATCAAGTTCTTGTGAACTTCGAAGCACAGGAGAGTTTCATGAAGGTGACCATCGCACAATGAGATAGTTTTTCAAACACTTGAGGATGTTTGAGGAAGGATTCACTTGACAGCTCAATTTAAAAATAAAACATAAGCCAGAAAACTTAGGGCATGCAGTATAGCTCCTCTAAGAAATGTTTATTTACATCAGCTGTAGATCTATCCATGCGTGTTTTCTGCTTTTAACTATGCATCACATTCTATAGGTTTTCAAGGACCATTACAAAGTACTTTCTATTTTACTCTGAGCTGTAAATGTACCGACCTATCCCTCCCTAACTTGTGAGCCAGACACCATACCCTTTGACTCGGAGCCTTGTAACTGAGAAAACTTCTGTGGAATCACATCTGCTGGGCTTTCAGATCTGACTTTGATTTGAACACCAGGCAAACAGAGGTATGGGGAGTTTGTTTACAGTTATTTCCTATATCTCGGAATGGAACTAAAAAAATCAGTTCACCAGTAAACACATGACTTGCATCATGGATTGGTGTTTTTGGCAGGAAATGCAGTTTAATGATTGGACATAGTATTTCCACATGAGATTTGCCTGGGTTTCTGCCAAATATTTAACACAGCCTACATGTATTTTTGGAATTGGACAAGCTATTATGTAAATGCTGTAATCTGTACTTCAGATAGAACAATGTGCCTGACAAGCACAGTAGATAGTTGGAAAAACACTAGTTATCATTATATTTGGTTTCAGTAAGATTCGATAGCTCTTTTTCTGGAATTCTGTTGCCTTCCGAATTTTGTGTTAAAAGTTTGGGAAATATGAGGACTACTATTTTTTTTCTGACTTTGCCTATTACCATGGGAATATGAGTTCTTATAAGCAAAATAAACAAAACATCAGTGATAGTAGGCTGCAGACCCTGAACCTGTCCCTGGGCTCTAGACTTTCTGCGCTCATCTCCTGGAAGGGGAACAATAGATGGGCACCTCTCCAAAACATTCCCTACTTGGCAGCGAAGTGAGACTTCGCCCACTGTAAACTGTGCAAAGTGATGCCATGCCCCCTAGGTTACAACAGCTGGAAATGTTAATCCTTGATAATTATCAGTGGGCAGCTGAATTAAGACCTCACTGAAATGAGTGAGGAAGCTGATGCTGCTCCGTACCATAGTGCTATGCCCTCTGTTAACCCATACTGTGCCAGTCTATAGCAGACAACAGAGCACAGAGATCATGAATATTTTCCCCACTATGGTCACTCCAATACTGAAAGCGGGTACATTAAGTCAGTATAATGTCCAATCAAAGCTCATTTAATCCAATGTGAGACTGAACTGAATTACGTTGCAGCATATAGATTTGCCCTGAAGCATTTCCATATTGGTTACTCCCTCTTCAGCTCCTACAGTTTTTCTTAGAACCGTGTCATGTAAGAAATTACTTTATTATACAAGAAACAAGGCCGGCAGGTCGAGGGAGGTGATTCTTCCCCTCTGCTCCACTCTGGTGAGACCCCCTCCCCTTCAGTGCTGCGTCCAGCTCTGGGGTCCTCAGCCCAGGAAAGACATGGAGCTGTTG
>JAVKLA010000062.1:12047966-12066351 GCA_034782735.1 Sagittarius serpentarius | reverse complement strand
CCAGAGAGGTGGTAGAAGCCCCATCCCTGGGAACACTCAAGGCCAGGCTGGACGGGGCTCTGAGCAACCTGGTCTAGTTGAAGGTGTCCCTGCTCATTGCAGGGGGGGTTGGAGTAGAGGACCTTCACATTCTGTGAGTCTATAATTCTATGATTTACTTTCATTTTCAAAAATTAAATGGAAAATGCTGAAGAACATGATTTCTAAATGTATCTTTCAAGATATTTTTCCTGGAAGACAATATTGTCTCACCCTTGTCACTGAAAGACTAAAACCTCATTGCTTTAACTTAACTTCCATAAATAAATACATAGTCTGTCAGAACCACTTTACCACTTTGTTGGGGTGTTATAGCAGTCATAAAAGAAAAGAAGTATTTTGGTCCATAGTGTGAAAAGAATTATTAGCTTCCAGATTCCTATTTTTCTTAGAAGTTAGACTTATTTTGTGGAGATACATTCAAAAGGGAAAATAGAAGCATGTATGGTAATAACTAAGATCAATCTTAGCAGATTCTGCTGACTGTATTTAGACACTGCTTCATTTTGGGTCCAGTTGAAAAAAGGGCTTAGGTGTCTAACGCCAGGAGTGTGAGAAAAAGTCCTGTTCATCTGTTGTCAAAAATGGAGTCTCATAAATATCACAAATGCCTTGCCTTTCCATTTGTAGAGCTCTCAAGAGTGGAGAAAATGCAGGTCCTCTGAACCTGGGAAAAGATACATTTTATAAAGTGGGGTTGTATTTTATTTTATTTAATTATCAAGAAAATAGACTGCCTTTTGTTATGTTTCTTTCTCAAGATAAGATGTTGGAAACTTTAAAGAAGAACAGATGGAAATTTGTTTTGAAAGGATATAATTAAGGATCAAGAGAAAGCTAATCTGGATTTAAATAGCTTAAAGATGTTGAATGTATTAATGCAAGAAAATATTAAACTGCAATGCAAGTCAGAGGCTCTTTGAAAGAAGCCCAAGGACTCCAGTCTATGAGCAGTCATGTCGAAATTTGGTGCATATGGAGATAATCCATATGCATTGTTGCCAAAATTATTTAAAGAATTTTGGTTGCAAGATTTGAGCCTGGAAAATTTGACATTCAGGTCTTTCTGGTCTAGCTCCTCCTCCATTCTTTCTTAGGTCTTGATTCAGTGAATCTAGGAAAAAACCCCATGCCTTGGAAAGGTAAAGATCCTGTGCTTTATATATATATGAAGGCAAGTTTGTACATAAGTATTTTGCTGAGCAGAACTGGCTTGCTGAGTTGTGGGACATAAAGATCATCTGGTTTCAGACCTTTTGAATATCATTAGCAAATTCTGAAAATTAGTAAAAAGCTGATATTTCCAGCTGCTTGTGAGACTGACCCTGAAGAAGCAGGCACTGTGCCACCGTGTGCATTGCTCATTCTATAGGTCAGAATATATCACCTCTGTACTGAAAGTTTTCAGTAAAGCTGTGGCGAAACATGGTGTGATGCTGTTTCCACAGAGGTCCTCAGCAAAAGAGAAATCTCCTGTCAGCCTCCGAGGTGAAGGATTGCCCAGTTTTCATTGATGAGAAGGTGGCATCCTGTTCCTCAAAAAGAAAATAGTCTCATATACGCGAAAAGGTGTTCCAAAAATTAGGGTGACACCTATGTCAGTATCTTGCTAAGCTACTTGACTGGTAAAGAAAAGTGCCAAATTTCTGGATAGTCCCAGAGAAACACAGATGTTCTAGCAGTCTAAAGATAAATTGAATTGTCTGATTCGTCACTTTCTTTGAATAGTGATTGGAAAGATAATCTCCGTTCTGCAGGATATTTGATAAAACTTTAGTGTAACAGGCTGAGGGTTTTCAATTTTATTTGTCAGGTGTCAACATCCTGGTTTCTAAACATAAATTAATATTTTCTTAGATTTTATTACATTTTTATTGGCTTTTAGGTTCACTTAAGTTGTATTTGTTGGAAATTTTGACATGCACATTTATAAGCTCTTATGTTTGAATTTTTGGTAGATTTGTTTTCTTCTAGGGCACGACTGCATGGATAGATGAGGGGAAAGAGCTTGATTCATTTTATTTTTGCCATGGTGAGGTCTTTGGGGAATAAAGGTCTAAAGTTTAAGGGTAGTTTGTAATAGATGTTTGTAGCGGGGTTTTTTTTGTTAGTGCTTCACTTTTTTTACCAAATTAATTTTTTAAATCACAAATAAATAAGAAAACAGCCCCCTCACACCTTATCCCTTGTCTTAATGAAATGCTAACTCAATCATTCTAAACATATGGCACTTTTAAATTATGGATCTGAGATAATAGTTCCAAGTGCAACAAACTGTCATGTAAACTGTGATTAAGTACCATAATAATACGAACACCCACCTATTGTATTAGAAAACCACTTTTACAGCTTGTGTCAGTGAGGCAATATCTCAAAAGACTGGTAATAGCTAGACCCCACCCTCTCCCCCGCACTAAAATACGACACCGGCAGGGTTTGGACAACTGCGTTCAGGAGACCGATCCACTATACCCTTGCCTTCGGTGACTCGCAGAGAGCAGAAGACCCCGGCAGAGGATGAGCCGTGGGCTCTCCCTGCCACGTGTCCTCGTGGTGGGCTGCAGGGTGATGCTGCTGGTTCCTGGTGGTTTGCCGCAGACTGCCAGCTTCACCGCCCGCTTCCCACGGGGAGCTTACCCCGCGGTTTCCCCATACGAGACAATCAGCAGCAATATTTGCTTATGGGATTCCTCCCCACACATCAAGGTTTACTGTTTGCTCACCCAAGCCCGTACCACTGTTGCTGTGCTGTGAGCCACATCAGGGAACTGGCCTCTCCAAAATAAGGCTCTGAGGGGAAAAAAAAAAAAAAAATTACATTCCTTACCCTGAAATCATACATTAATTTCTCCCCCCGACATGTGTTTGTCTCTTGCGTAGTGCCCCCTTCGCACTCTCGTTAGGGTCAATCCCAGTTAAAGAAGGTCCCACCTTCCCTTAATCCTGCACGCCCATCCCCGTAGCCGGGCACGCGCAGCTCTCTGTAAGGGCTGTGCTGCCACTTGATCGCTCGTACCATTTTGTGGCACGGCTTCACAAACAGCTTAATCAACACAACCGAGAGAAGGAAAACTCAGGAGGGTGGTGGTGGGAACAAAACCCTCTGGATGGGAACCTCTCAAACCAGCTTTGCCAGGAGAGATATTGCAATGTGGAACTACACCCCTAGGCACTAGACGCAGCATCATGAATTTCAACCTTAGGCCAGCACCTAATTTTCAAGCACTGTAGAACTAAGCATTATAACACCAAAAGCCGTTCTTTTCCTTTTTTCTTTTTCTCAAATAAATCCTAAATGGCTTGTGATAACAAATCTACCATTTTAAATCTGAAATCTCTAGTCTTAGAAAGGTACAAAAACATCACTCGTGGGCTTGTTAAAACTGTTTAATGGAATTATGGCATAGCATCTTATTTCCTTCTCAACTTTTTAACATGTCCTTTGACATTGGAGCCCTAAGTATAGAGAGCTGTTGGAGCTGCTAATCAGAAACAAAGAAGAAGCAACGGGACAACCCAGTGCCCAGAGTTATATTCTCAATTAATGGTAATGTGACTTCAGGGAAGCCTGCGTATTTCCAACATGTATGACAGCCTCTTAACCATTAGATCATTCTAGATTTTCCCTCATTCTAAAACTGGTAGTTTAATTACAGTTTAATTTAGATGCATTGTAGAAAAGTTCACTGATCATCTTTTGTCCTGGATAGCAGGCAAAACTAGAAGGTCTGTGATGGCTTGCCATTTATGCTTGATACATTTTTTTCAGTCTTATTTTAGATTAAAGCATGAAATAAACTAGTTTCTCAATTCAAACATTAAAGTCCGGCCTATCTCACCAGCCTTCTTTTGTATATGTCAGTGATTCCTTAATGAAGTATGAATTACTGATTATGAAACATGAAGAGATAAAACAAAATCTAAAATGAACAGAACACACCCTCTTATAGTTGAGCAGGAACTAAAGTCTGATTGTATTAATGAAGAACACGATCTTTTTATGGATGAGAGGAATAATTCATTGGAATTATTCCTCTTTTTTTTTTTTTTAGTATATTTTTCTTTAATTAACTGCATGGCTTGTATTTTCATTAACTAAATGAAAACTGTGTCACAGCCTGTGCGTGTACATACATATGCACAGACTCAGATAGGTAGTACGAACTCAAAACTCCTTTCTGGAAGTCAGCCATTCCCAGGGGTGGAGAGCATCATCGTTTGTGCTTGAGCAGCTGGTTTGTCACCGCTGCAGGGGACGTCACCAACCCTCCTCCTGTAAAGAGCCACTTTGCCTATCTGGGGAGGCCGGGGGAGGAAGGCCGTGCAGATGCATAGTCCCTCTTGTGATGGGTTCTTGTTACAGGGAAGGAAAGTCTCATTGCAATTTCTGCATCGTTCTCTAAACAACTTGAATTAATTTTGAAAATAATTTGCCACTTCCTCAAGTGACAGATCTGTCTCTGGTAGGCCGCGAGTCCAGTCTGGACGGCGACTGCCCATCAGGTCTGTCTTGCATGTTCAGTAGGTCCAACCTGAGAGGCACTCAGTTTACTGCTTGCTGGCCTGCTAGTGTTGGCATGATCGCATTTTACAAATCCCAGCTCAATGTGTAAAAGAGTACTATGCCAGGCCAGCTGTTAGAATTGCTTCTAGGCTGAATTTGACCCATTGTGCTTTGAACAGTAGCAAGCACAAAGAAGCTTTGATTTTGACTCGAGTTTATGGACATACTATTTTCATTACACTTGGTAAATCAAGTGTTTTCCGAGGTTAGATATCAAAAGAGAAGTTCCCACGTGGGTGTTTCCCAGTTTCATTCTCAAACGTTGCTGAAGGTAACTACAGAACAGGAGCGAGGAGGTTAAAGCGGCGGCAGACCTGCTGCAGGGTCCGGGTGGCTCCAAGCGGGCTGTGACCCCTCAATGAGCACCGGGCAGAAGGTTCCGCTGCCGAGGCTGGACGCTCCCCGGGCAGACCTCTGCCACAGCCGGGTGCTGCACCTTGGGCCCTGCCCCTTCTCCTTCTGTTCTGCAGCAGCTGCTCTGAGCACGAGCTGGGTCCCTGTGAGCTGAAACCCGTGTCCGACTCTCCTTTTCCCCGCTTGAAGTCGGGCCCAGGTCCAGGAGAAAATTCGCTTTGCCTCCCGTTCTGAGCTCCCTCGAATTAATGGAAAACAATAAATGCTGAGCCCTCTCCGGTCACAGCTCCGTGTGGTCTGAAAGGGCAACCTTAGAAAAGCTGCAAAATGGAAAACAAATTTGATTTCACAAAATGGATACTGCTTCATTGCCGTTTTTCTGTCTTCTCCTTTTTTACCGTGTTTATTTCCCCTAATTGCCTGTGAGACTCAGCATTTGTTGATAGCAAACCTCACCTACTTACCTGAAAATCCTCAGGGCCATATGTTCACTTCAAAGCCCGGCCTCCCTGAGTGTTCATAGCCTCTCTGGTTTTGAAGTTATCTGGAAATATCAGCATATTTGAATTAATGCTATTAAAACACTCACCAGCTGCAAACATACTGTATTCATTCCAAGTGCAGAGCTGTCATAATTTTCACTTTAGTTTTATCTAGTCAGTCCCTGGAATGACTACAATTTCTAAAAAGGAGACACCTATGTGCAGATCACTGGTAAAATTGTTTTCGATTTCTTTTTTTTTTTTTTTAATGAAGAATTGGCTTCATGAAGAAAGCAAGTACAGGGATTAAGTCTGCTTAAATCGTGCCTGAACTGGAGTTCAGGTGCTTAGAACCCAAGTAATCCCCAGCCTGTGAACCACATCTGCCACTTTACCAGGACTGCCTAGCCCGGGAGCTAATTATATTCACTAGACAACACCCTGCCTGGTTTGGGAATTCTCTTGGCATGTATCTTGGTTTGTACATATGATCTAGAAACAAGGAACAAAGACTTTTATGCTGTATGGTCTAAATTTCCTATTTAAAAATTCAGTGAAGTGGTGCCTAAAGTAGATAGATACAGGGAAATGAAAGGGAGAATAAGGAAAAAGCAAGTTAAGGAGTCCACGTATAATTTAGGAGTTTTCAAACTAGCTGGGCCGATCAGCTTCACTTTAGGACATTTGAAGCACTGTCTGGAGCAGTCTTTGAAAAGTGATGGTGAATGATGAGGTGTTGAAAGATTAGGTAAGGACAAATACACTGTATAACTTTAAAAAGGAGTCAAAAAATTAAAGACTAATCAGCTTGATTTCGGTTCCCAGGGAAAATCCTGGAACAATCAGTCAAACAAATATCTGAAGGCAGTTGTTTTAAAAGCATGCTCCTGAGCAATCCAGGAACTCAGTCTTGAAGAAACTAGTGTAAGGAAGGTGCAAACCTGTCTGTGTATGCATAACCAGAGATCAGTTACTTATGGGAATATTCAAGGGCATAAAAGGAAAAAAGTATTCTGTAGAAAACCTTAGAAACCAGATTTAATTTCCTTCAGTGCTTTTATTACTTCCCAGATAATAGAATAAATATGATCTTTGGGGGAAGATTGAAATAATTGGTTCTTTGTAGCCTAAAGGAGAGAAGACCGGAGCTAGTCAGGGAATAGGGGAAAAGATCAAACTAAGCATGTAAACACTTTTGCCAAGAGGAAGAGAATGATCATTTATCCATGTACAGGATTGGTAAAAAATAGGAAGGGATGAGTTTAAATTGAGGCAAGAAATGCTAAAGTTAGACATTAGAAAACCTCACATGGAAAGGTTATGAAGTACTCTAAGTGATGACCAAGGAGGCTGTGGATATGCCAGTAGTAGAAGTTTTTAGCTAGTTAGATCACTATATGTCAGAATATGTATAGCTGATACTGTCTTGTAGCAGAGGACTGCAGTAGATGATAACCTCTTGGGATTCTACTTTCCTGTGATTTTATTATTGTTTGAAAATAACAGAAACACGAGTTCACATAGAAAAGATAGCTCTTTGCAATTAATTTATAACTTCTAGAAAAAAACACAATAGCCTTTGTTATGAAAGCTGAACCCACTGGCCTCTGTCCTCCATTACTTTTCTGTTAGTCTAAAAGAGACTAATGTTAACAAAAAGACCTTTTTTGTCCCAAGGAGGAAAGGCTTTCTGTAGCATGCTCCAAGAGAGCAGGAATAGCAGAAAAGACCATACTCCACACAGGTCACAGGAGGTTCTCAGCACAGGAGAGCTGTTTGTTGCTGTAAAAAAGAGTCTTGGACTACAGCAAAACAAAATTTTGGGAAAAAGTGTGTGTGGACATGTGACGAGTACACATACGTTGGTGTCTGGGGGCATCGATGCTGTAAGCTGAGCCAGTGCTCTGAACTCCTGAGGAAGCTCTCTGGGATCTCTGTAGCAGCACCATAAAGGATAGAGCCCAAAGTGAAAAAAGGGGAAAAATATCAAGCTCAGGAATTGAAAGAACCTCCTTTAAGTAGAATACATCTGGTTTTTCATCACAGCAGTCTTCTGGAAATTCAGTATCAAATAAACAACACAGGAAATAAATGGAAATAAATGTTTCAGGGAAGAAAAACATTGCTGTCAAAAGAAAACACGGAGATTACTTTCTTTTCTTTTTCCCTGAAAGACTTACAGCACCATTGAGGTCCTTTGTTGTTTTACATATTTAAAGAAATTTACCCTGGTAAAGGTGGGACAGCACTTGGTCAGCACTACTGCACACTCATTTGCGTTCATCTCACGATAAGCATGAAAAAGCATAGATTTACTTAATGTCTTTTGCTAAGACAAAGTACCAGAGAAGTATTATTGTTGCCAGTGGAAACACTATTCAGGTGCATAAACGTGCAATAACACCCCTGTGCTATCTTTAGCACAGACCAATAATTCCGGTCACTACGGTTTGCTTGACAGTTACTGAATTTCTGCTGATGTGTTTTGCATTTGGTTGTAATTACCTATTCATCTGAATTAAAAGATTGATCACTGCAGTCAACGACTGATACAAAACAACATAAAAGAGAGACATTAATACTGGAATTTTATGTAAGCATTGTTCCAGAGGGAAAAGAACATATGCAACAGGAAAATTGAGAAGACATCTGTCACGGTAGTCAAGCCTCTATCAAGCTTGATAATGATTATGAATCCATTACCATTGATATATTGCATAAAGCTGTGGGAATAGGAAGCTTTTCACGTTACACAGAGAGTAATCAACATCCAACAGAAGTAGTCCCATCACACACACACCTGCTGCGTGCCTCACATCAGAATACGTTATTTGAAAATCTAAATGTTATTGGCATGGCAGAAGGAGACAGACAAATAATGAGATTCACTTATGAGCTATTTTATTCCTCTGCTAATGAGGTTTTCTAGTAACAAAACAAGCATTTAGTAACTTGCATATATTCCTCAGAATGTGCTGACATACGTAATTTAATCAATACATTTCAAACGCAGCCAAGTAGTATTTCCAAACTGTTTCTTATGAGGAAAGTCCAAATGCTTGTAATAGAAAGAAAGACATATTTATTTCTTATATATCTATGGTTATGCATTTTTTGTGTGCACTTATACTATTATTATAAAAACAAGAAAAAACTTGGGAGTATGTTGGCCCTAGAAATCTGTGGCTGCAAAAAATCTTATTTCAAATTAAGCAGAAAATGCCTTTATTTCAAGGTCTTTTTCCAGAGTTGAACTAAATTCAAATGTGTATAACATGAATAGAAGCCTGTGTTTTGAGGACAAGAAAACTACTAGGAAATGAAATCCTTCTAAGAAAAACAACGTGCAGCTCAGAATATGTCTTTTTTCTAAAATCAGATAAAACACACATCTCAGATGGCGGATTATGTACATGAACTGCAGTCTATGTTTTTCAAACAGTTTCAAAATTTGCCAAAATATGCTCTCCCAGCATGAGAATATGCACATACACATACGCATATGCATATACACAGACAGCATGTTTCAGCATATACATACACATGCATATGTATAAACAGAGCACGTACACATGAATATATTATATAATATATATATTATGTGTTTCAGCAAATATTTAGGTACTATTTTCATACTAAGTGGTCTGACTCTTCAGATCTGTGTCATAAAAGTTAGGTGCCTTAAACCAAATGATGTGATATTTTAACATTTTGGTTACAGGTATTTTTAACACTTGAATCAACAAATGACCTTATTACTACCTTTTTACTGGATTGATTTACATCACTTAAAAAAAAGGAGATGTATCAATTATATAAACTAAAATCAAACCAAAACTTTCAGCTTTTGAAACTATGAAAGAAGTTTTAAAATGACGATAGAAAATACACTTCTTATATGTGGCAGTTACAGAGAAACATTGCGGTAAAATAGGCCATGAGAGATGAAATCATATGTTGTCGGGGGGTGTGGGGGGGGAAGTCTAAAGAATAACAAACAACTGAAGTGGTGAGCTGGTGTGACAGATAAAGGACAACACAGGCAACAAAAGAAACAATAGCACAAATAGCAAACCAAAAGTAGTTTAAACATTTCTCTCAGACATAGCAGCAGTCTGTTCTCAGGGTGAAAATGAATACATAAACATCCCTTTCATTGCAAATCACCGTAGTCTAGCCAGGGCGAGACAAAGGCAAAAGCCATATAATTGTCACTGTTCTATAAAAAGAGACAAATGTTATGTGACACAGAAAAGGAATCCTAATTTGGTCAATATGCGGGAAGTTAGGGTAGCTTTTGTTGTTTGTTTTTTTTGTTTTTTTCTTCATTTCTTATTTTCTCAGCATAATCCAAGACGGAGTGTGTACTGGCGCAGGGTCTGTTCCGCTAGACGTGCTCTGAAAACGGCTACCGAACTGTGTCTTTTAGGTGGAGGTACATGTGGTCTGTAAATCCCAAAAGTCCTTAGCTCCCGGGCTGCTCAGTGCTGCCAAGGCCGGGAGAGAACCAGGTCTTTAGGGAACTTAGGCAGGAAAATTCAGGAAAAAAGTTTGCCAGCCTCATAGGCCTTAGGCAAGACGAGAAGAGTTTGCCTCAAACCAGCAGCTGTTGGGAAAGTTCATTGGTGCTGGCACTGATAAGTGGGACAAGAGTTTTTATTGCTTCTCTGTTCAGTTCCTTTTTGATGCAGTGAAGAGTCATGTCGGGTATTGGCTCTAGTTTAAACATCTCTTAAATCCCACCTAAGAGCATGACGTTGTATCAGCTAGGTGTTCTTAAGAAAGTTCAGTAAATACAAGCGGGAGTAGAAGCAGGAGTAAAAACTGAGAAGAAATGAAGGTGGTGAGAAAAAGCATAGGAAAAAAAACCTGAAGTTCTTGAGTTCTTTTTCTGAAAAAGATCTGCTTGGCCAGGGAAATTTTGTGTTTATGATAATGAATTCATGAAAATATAACACTCCCATAAAGAATGGTGCTTTGAATGGTATCAGCTGCATATGAAAAAGAAATAAAATGCATTTCTGAAACCTCTGTAACCTATTAGAGAACGTGCTCTGTAGTTTCAGATCTCGGTTTGTAACTTGAGATCTAAGTCTTGGGAAAAAGATTCTTCGGAGTCTCTGATTTCAACTTTGAAGAAACAATGGCAATTGGGAGGCCACACAGCAAAACCAGAGAAGAATGAAAGCTCTGGAGATAAAAGAAGACAATTCTATGATGGTCTGTAGTACTAAACCACAAACTTACAGAAAGGTGCAGTAACAAGAATGCACTGAAGACATTAAGAGAAAATCTGAGAAGCGCAGCCATACCGAGTTTGCAAGAAGCAGAACGCACTTGGTGTGGAAGATACCACAGCATGTACCCCGCGGACAGAACTGTTGCATCTGCAAGAAACTAATGCAAATGCCCACAGACAAGATTGCCCATCCCTCTAAGGAAACAGAGTAAGCACGCATGTATTTTCCACATCGATGCAGGTTTCTGTAGCACAGCCTGCAGCAACGCATAGCTCCACGAACATTTAAGGGGCTTTTCTTCAGCAGCCATCAGCATTTATTTGTGGGGGCTGCTCAAAAGAGATGGAATGGATGGAATATTGGTTGGAATAAGAACGAAGAACTTACAACATACAGAACACAGAGGCCTTTTGGAAAGGGTAGATTTAAGGGTAAGCGGGCTGGTGAGAGGCTGGGACATCCTGCTTCAAATCAGCTGTTGTTCATAAAGTCCATTGGCACTTGCACCTACAAACACGGGATACAGAGAGCTCTTTCTCTTACTGTTCCTTGCTCACTTATATATTCATTTTTCTCTAGTGACCTAAGGAAGCCTTCCTACGTGCTCTGGCACAGCCCGTTCATCACCACCCAAAAAGTGTCACCTAGTCCACTCTGCCCCATTCAGCGTGATGGTGAGGTCCCCAGGCTGGCAACCACCGGAGCCCAGCTGGCAGCAGCCTGGCCGTGCCTGCGCACCCGGTGCTTCAACTACCAAACCCTGCTGAGGGCAGGGGGGGCTTGGCAGAGCTCCCCATCCCCTGGTGCCTCTTCACAGCGTAGCACTGGCCCCAGCCGATGTACAAGCTCTCCCAGAGCTAGCTTATGGATCCCTAAAAATCCCACCGGAGTCTCTACACATCCTCGCAGAAACACTCATTTGTAAGCAAGCCCCAGTGGCAGTGGGGAAAGAGGCGCTTGCAAGCCAAATTTTGAAAGCAGCACTAAGTCTCTTAAATCCTGTCTTGTCCTCTGGGGTTCTAGCGTAAAGTGCTTTCAAGCTAGCTGTGTGAAATAAGTAGCAGTAAAAATCCTTGGCTGCATTTTTCTTTTTTTTTTTGTCATTTTATTCTTTGTTATTTTAGTGAGATTGAGGTGGATGGAGTTTTACAACTTGCTTTAGCCAGAAAATATTTCCTTACTCTTTTTTTTTTTTTTTAATAGTAAAATTGCACTTGGTTGATTTTGGAATAAAATGTTGAATTTAATAATTTGAAAAAATCCACTTAGTTTTGAAATTCAGTTCACTACAAATGCATACCTCTAAAGGACAGCACTTGCTTCACTAACAAACATGTATTTCAGATTTTCTGTTGAATGAAATTTGATGAAGTTTGGGGGAAAAAAAAAATCTAGTAGTTTAGCCATGAATGCACCTTTCTGTCCTTGAAAGAACTGCTGTTGAATCAAAATAGATATTACTCCCACATTCATTCATGTAGTGCAAAATTTGCCTACATAAAATGGTCACAGGACAGCCCAGCCAAATGATTATTCCTCAGATTCTTCCTGCTGGCATCCCTGAAAACAAAATGCCATTCATATACATGTTTATGGAAACTTAATTCAATAAAAGCAAAAATGCAGGTTCTTTTCTCCAGGCTAATTTTATTTGGAGATTCTGCTGCCTTTATTGCTGAGGAGTACTGTAAACAGCTTGAGTAGTCTTGAAGAAATGAATGTGTCTATTCAACAGTAAGGGTCTAATTAGTGTGAGTAACTGGGAGACAATCTGGACCTTACAAATTTGTCTTTTCACTCTACATCCATTTTGTTGCATCATGTTAGTATTCATGGCTGGAAATTTTTTCGACATTTACATTAGTGACGTCGAACCACAAATTTAGTCCAAATTCTTTGAAGTTAGTGAAATCCCTTCCATTTACTTCCATGGGAATTTGATTAGTCCTAATGAAACTACATTAAAACTAAATGTGTTTTTTCTCTGGAATGGAGGGAAAAGATAGCATCTTTTCTTTTGTGTACTTGGTGTACTTTAAAAACACAGATAAGAAAAATCAGTGTAACTTTGGCCATTACCAACTGAATCTCATATTTGCTAGCAGACAATTTTGGCAGGAGCGTAACTGAGTTTATAGTGAGTTTTACCAGTGCCTCCAAGAAGGCTAGGATTATAAAGACTACAGAGGAGCTTTTGGTCATAGTCTTTATAGGGAACTCCTTTCATCTGATAAAGTGCCATAAAACAGATTTAGAGCTTGGTTTTCTTTATCTTCTCTCCAGTTCAGGCATACAGTAATTACGAAGTATTTTTCCTGAGAGGTTCAATTATTGCCATACGTTATCTGCAATAATTGGTCTTTTTACTTAAAGCAGCACTGAACAACAAAAAAAGAGCCCTACAGATAACATTATGAAGTATGGCCAGACACTGATGTTTGCCTTCTCATAAAGGGGAATGTAAATGTGTGCATTCACTGAGTTTGATAATTATATTCATGACATAATTACCAAGAGAACATGCTGAATCTCATTGCTGAATGCTTCTGTAACTTTTAATGATGATTCACTTACTAAAGAAGCAAGCTCTTAGAAGTACATAAAAATCAGATACAGCTTGTCCATTGAGTCTTTGAAATAATTCAAAAGGTCAAGCTTTTATGCAGGCTGCTTTCTTACAAAACAGTTAAGTAAAATATACAAGCAGTAAATACTAATTTTCAGTGTTTGTTTCATCAGGCCATGCAATGTGAGATGGGTTTTTGAGAAAGCAAATTAGTGTGTGGTCTGCTATTTGAAAAGTGAGTAAAATAATCCCTTGCAGAAAAGCACAACAGGTTTCAATTTAAAAGAAGAAAGAGCTTTTCTATGGACTTTTGGACCCTCTTATTAAGCTTAATAGAAAATTATGATCTTCTTTAGCATTCCAAAGATTGATATAAAACACTGTAGCATGATGCCCTCAATCTCTAACAAAAAATTTAACTTCTACAGAACATTATTGATTTTATCCTTTTTAAAAACATGATAAGATTCTTAGGTTGCATGCAAATTAGTGCTGACTGTTTATATGGTTAGTCAAAAATCCTACAGGCAAAGAGCAAGACTGGGATCACCTGTGTTATCAAGTTCACTTCTATTCAAAGGCAGGCAGGCCTGTGAGACAATATATGCTGATATATCTGTCAATTCAAGGCAAATCTAGTGGAATCTATACATAATTTTTGTTTAAAGCAGCAATACTGGTATCAGTTGGTTTGAAACACAGCATGAAGCAGTCTTCATATTTCCTACTGCAGTTGAATAAATGTACTTGAGGGACTACCAACGTCTTTGATGTTATTGCCCTGAATTCAGAGACAGGCACTGTGTGATTCACACTTCGCTGAAGCGGCAGAAATTCTGCTTTCTGAAAGTCTGCCCAATGACTTAGGTACAGCTGGTTGGCTCGTACTCACAGGGTTAAGCTTGTTTGCAAGCCATTTCCCTATGGGCTTGGAAAATAGATTGCCGTGCTGGTTTGGGGCAGTGCAGACCCTGTGAACTCTTTCATCTAGTCCAGCATTCTGTCTCTAATAATAACTACCGCCTATGAAAACAGGGCAGGGTAAACTCTCCCTGTGACTTGCTGGTCCTCCCTTGAGCCTCCCTGAACTAAGTAATGTTTTTCCTGGCACAATAAATGTTGTATCTGGGGAAAAAAAGTAGTAACCATAAACAGATGCCTAGGGAAGACGAAGAATGGAGCAAGCTTATATGCTATTTCTCCTTAACAGTTTTCCCGTCTTGAGTGACCTTCAGCTAAGAAGATTTCCTCAGCCTGCTATGATTTGCATGTTTGCAAATTTCTCTCTTCCAAGACCAGTCTCCCCTTGAACTGTGTTGAAATTTTTGCACCCCCAAGACCCTTTGGCGAGGAAGTCAACAGAATGGCTCTCTGCTGTCTGAAGACCCACATCCTTCTGTTTGTTTCGAACCCGGTTTCTGCTAGATCCGTTTGACCATCAGTAGCTCTTGATTGGGAGGGATGACGAACATTTGACCTCCCTCCACCCCCTCGTGCTACACATGCTTTGGCTGACACCATCACTTCTCTAAGCCACCTGTGAAAGGTCCTTAGCTGTTCCCTCTGTGGAAGCAGCCCTACATCTCCCTTGCAAATGTTTCTCTGTTTCTCCCTTGAACAGCCCCATGTCCTTCTATTGCTGCCAAGTAAGACTTAATCTTTTAGCTCTCCCTTTTGGTTGCACTAAAACAAACTCCCTCTTCGTTGGCATGGTTGTGTCCGAAGCTGAGCATGGCTGTGGTGAATCTGTAGAGAACCCCATTGGGATAGTGACCTAGGAACCTCATGCCCGCTGTTACAGAGCAGCACTTCCAAAACCAGATTTTTTTGAACCTGACCCTGGACATATCGTGGCATCGAGTTAAGGATGCTTCTTCCTCTTCTGCACTCAATCAGCAGTCACAGAGAGCACCTACGTATTTCAACTCTGTTTCATGCTCCCCTGTGACATTTGCCCAGTTAGGGTGGGGGTAATTGAAGTAATCCAATAAAGCTGTGTTTTTTGCCCTTGCTGCCTCTTTGACCTGATCTGTCTCCACACATTACAGTCAGTGCTGCCGTTCTGATTGGGCCATCAATGATATAGACCCAGCACTATATTCTCCCTGCTGAGGGCCCAGATTTCAATCCATACAGATTTGGTGTTCCACACAGATGAACCCATACAGACTCCATCGAAGCAGCTAGGGTGTTAATTTGATTTGACTTTAAGCTCTCCTTAGCGTATAGTACTAAGCTGCCACTGGCACAGTTCCTTCCAACTTTCATAATATACTGTCCTGTTGATTGCCTCCCCCCACCAAGTTTTTGCTGACCAGTGCTTTCACTGGAAGCCTCTCATGTTTTAACCCCAGCCAGCAACTCAGCACAACGCAGCCGCTCACTCACTCCACACCCACCCAGGGGGATGGGGGAGAAAACCGGAAAACAAGTAAAACTCGTGGGTTGAGATAAAACGAGTTTAATAGGCCAGAAAGGAAGAAAAAAATAAACAGTAATAACAACAACAACAATAATAATAATAAAATGACAATAATAATAATAAAAGAATTGGAATACACAAAACAAGTGATGCACAACGCAATTGCTCACCACTTGCCGACCGATGCCCAACCAGCACTCCTCCCCAGTCCAACTCCCCCAGTTTCTATACTGGGCATGAGGTCCCAGGGTATGGAATCCCCCTTCGGCCGGTCTGGGTCAGCTGTCCCGGCTGTCTCCCCTCCCAACTTCCCTGTGCCCCTCCAGCCTTCTCGCTGGCTGGGCACGAGGAGCTGAAAAGTCCTTGACTGAGTCTAAACACGACAGAAACAACCGAAAACCTCAGGGCGTTATCAACATTCTTCTCCTACTAAACCCAAAACACAGCGCTGTACCAGCTGCTAGGGAGACAATTAACTCTGTCCCAGCCGAAGCCAGGACAAAGCTGTACATCCTCTTTCCTAGATTTCTTCTACTGTTTGTGCAGAAGTGGATATATTGCTGTTGAGGGTTCTTTCTTGGCATTGTATTGAAATGACAATCTGTTTGTTTTCCATTTCCTATTTCATGAGTTTCTGAGTTGCCGTGGGCCTGAATTCCCCTGTGTGGGACAGAACTAGGCTAAAAGCCAACATATTTGGGCAATCAGTGTATTCTGGTGTGAGCATATACCCTGCCAAGACCTGAATCTGAGCCTACCCGACTGCATAGGTAGCTGATCCAGGTTTCCTGCCACAAATCTCAGAGTCCGTGAAGCCTGGTAACCCTGGCACTGAGCAAAGCACCCGGTTCAATTTAAAATGACTGACTGCACAATCACAATTAAGATATGCAATTTAGCATAAAATAAGGCAAACTAGCATAAAATAACTGATTTGAATTTGTAATGGGATCATAGAAGGAATTAATTCCCCCTAAGAAAAAAGCATGGTTAAAGAACAAAAAAGCAAAAAAATTTAAAGGGAAAGAAGTAAAAAGCCTACCAGAGAAAGCTTGGGTGACAGAAAATGTTAGTGGAAGTTACAAAGAAAGTATGAATAGTTCAACACATAGGATTTATTAGTGCCCAGGGATTTTTTTCTTCCCTATAGCAACAGTCTAGCACTGCCAATATTTGACAATCTTCTATCAGAGAATTTCTTCACTTTCTACCATAAATCCTATGTATCAGGTGCTTATCATTCAAACGGAGGAACAGGGAAAGCAGGGGAGTCAATTTACTTCTTTTGCCATATACACAAGCAGATTTATGTCAGATATACCAGACCAGGGGCAAAATATTGCCAGGCAAATAGGCCAAGTGCTGCCCTTAACAAGCCTCAGCAGAAAACAAACAGGTTGCACGTGCCATAGCATAGACCCTTGGAAAGGGATCCAAATTAGAGAGATTATAAAGTGAGGAAATACAAATATATTGTGTGCAATAGGCTGCATGCAAAATATTAGCTGTTTTGGAGAATATTGGTATGTCAGGATTTAATTATAAAACTAGTCAAAGTAAATGCCTGCATGTAAACTTGTGGGCATGTGAAATGAACTGCAACAGAGAGACTAATATTTGCCTTTCTGCTTGGCATTCAAACTTCCCAATAGTGCAGCAGGCTGATCAGGATCAACAGGTAAAATACTAAAGTTCATAATCAGTTTGTAATGAATCAGATCTCAGCTGAACTCGGAGGGCCTTCTGCCTGAATATGCACTTCTGTATTTTGCTTACAGGGAAGATTTTACTGCTAGAGATGCTAAGAACTTTTTGGTTTTTTTGTGGCAGAAGAGAGAAGTCCCCTCAGTTCTGGCTTCCAGTCCCAAAAGTGTCCTTCTTCCCAACCCATTGTTTTGTGGTTGGTTTCTATCCATTATTGTTCCAGGGTGATAACAGCTGCAAATGGGATTTCCAGGAGTGGTCAGGGTTTGCTTAGCTCTGTCCCCACTGCGGTTAGTATGACCTTTACTGCTGATTTCAGCAGAACAGAGTTAAGACAACAATGATCTTTTGAAAAATTTGGATTTTTGAAAATCCAAGTTTACAATAGGAGGGACTTCTGCCAGGCTTCCTAGATACTGCAGGTCATTCTTTGGGAGTAAAATGAGCAACTCTTTTTTGTCATTGTCTTTCTTAAGAGCTTAATTCTCAGGGGAAAGAGAGTCATCTTTATGCCAATGAAACACTGAGTTCCATGCAGGGGTAAGCTTCATGTCACGGGTGAAAGGAAAGGAAAAACGCTGAGGTTCCTTTTGAGATAAAACACTTCGCATAAACACCATGGGACTGCAGACAGGCAAAACCACACAGATTTACTGCCGTGCATCAAGGCCTGTATAGCAGAAATTTCATTGCCTAGGAGTCACAACATAAACGGTGAATCAACATAATGCCAGTTCCAGCCTAGCGGCAGTACTGAATGAGACCTGAGCAGGGATATTATACTTCGACACGGAGAACAGCAGAAAGGCAGGTGTTTGCAAGAAGGCATGGCAGAGCAAATTAAACTGTGTCATGTCGTGGTTTAACCTCAGCCAGCAGCTCAGCCCCGCACAGCCGCTCGCTGACTCTCCGCCCCGCCGTTGTGGGGTGGGGGAGGAGGATTGCAACACGCCAAAGGAGCGATGCACAACGCAACTGCCCACCGCTCGCCCACCCATGCCCGGGGAGCTCCCC